>VXBQ01006414.1:847344-893525 GCA_013400175.1 Phainopepla nitens | reverse complement strand
TGTGTGCGTGTGTGTGTGCGTATCCCCACGGGTGATAGGGATGTCCGGGTGGGGCCGTGAGCCAGTCTCCGCTCCCCTCGACGCTTCCGGGCAAGCGGCAGCCAGGTGAGTTGGGAGGAGCGGAGACCCCAGCGGGAGCCAGCCCGGCGCGATTAACCCTCCTCTCCTCTGCCTTTCCCCGCAGGTGCGGCCGCGCCGTCGAGGCCGGAGGCGCCGCGGGAGCAGCGAGGGCCGCAGGCAGGTGAGAGAAGCGACGGGCTTTCCCCACACCCCCGGGCATTCCTCACATGGCGCTCTCCCGAAAGCCAGGGAACCGTCGGGGTTCCCGGCTGCTGCCATTCCCTCAGACCCCGGCGCTGGTCACAGCCAGGCTTGGCCTAACACAGCACTAGGCCACAGCTGCCCCCGGAGTCCCAGGGCCCCAGGCAGCACCTGCTGCCCCCAGGCACATGCAACAACCTCATCCCACGTGGGAGAAAGCCCCGGATGGTGGAAGGGAGGTCAGGGCATTGAAACAGGGGGGTAAATCCACGTAAAGTTGATACAAATCATATATAAACAGGCTATCACGTTGATTTTCAGTGAAAGCTGTCATCTTAAGAAGGTGGGGAAGGAAAAAAGTTAGTGAGCATTGCCTAAAATCTCCTTACTTCCCTCGTCTTTCCTTCTTTGTTCACTAGTTAACACTCTTCCACTTCATGGTTAAATGCCTTGTCCGACATTTGCAGTTCTCGTAGTTTTTGTCTGGTAGATTTCTTTCTTTTTTCTTCTTTTTTTTTCAATCCACCGTCCTTGAGACAGCTACAAATTACTGTCTATCACTATAGTCGTGAGGTAGAAAACTGAGAGGCAAATTAATTGATAGCACATGTTTTAAAAGCAAAAGGACCCTCTCCCAGTAAAACAACAAAACATATCCTTGTTTCAGTCAGGTTTAGCAATTGTCCCCTGCTCTGTTTCCAGATGTGGCAATTTTAGAGAAAGACGAAGTACGTTCCAGTTACAAAATGAAAAGTTTACAGTTAAGTAACTACAGAAAAGCCTTTCTATATTTTGAATTTTAAATTTGTTTTTCATATTTTAAATTTTAAATTAAATTTATGAGTAAAATGAAATACATAGGAAGGATTTTTGCAAGAAGTCTATTTTTGTCTTTTTATTTTGGCCTCTAATTTCTCAATGGACGTTATCTGCTCAAAAATTGCAGTGGATGATTTGCTGTAAGACAACAAAAAAATCTTCCTTCAGAAAGCTGCCATTATGGGCAGATGTCTCCAGAGGTTAGGAGCTGCTCACCTGCCACCTGACTTACAACAAACACTCCGTTAGGACCCATAAAGCTTAGTACTGCTTTACTGGTATCAGCTTGTTTGCAACCAAAGTAGACAAACTCTGCTTACTTAAAGATATGAAAGAAAAGCAGCTTCTCGTAGCCAAAGATGGGTAAGGCCTGCTAGAGCCTCGAGTACATGCAACTCCTAGACCAGCACTTAATCTCCCCTAAAAGAGGATGTATCAAATACTAAACTAGTACTGCTCTTGAGGTTTCTTAAAAGGTCAAGGCATACACTGCTAGGAGCAGGGGGTCAGTGCATGTTAATTTATGTCTGTTACTGCACTTAATACAATTATATAAAGGCTAAGGGCCTACGAATAGAATTGCTGCTTAAGGCCTCTGAGCCTCCTGTATTCCTGTCAGTTAAGGGCTGAGAAATACTTCCAACCATCTGTAAAAAATTGCTTTGTGAATATGGGCCTCATGAAATAATGATTTAACACTCTTACCCCACCCTCCTTCTACCCTCCTTCTCCCCCAGTTTTTATTAGTATTTGAGTCTTTTACAGATCATCTGCACATCAGTTCTCATTCTTTCTCTTTTAGATGTGTTACCACAAATATATTTAGCTATAATATTTGCATTAGCTGTAGCATGCTGCCATCTCATTTCTGGATATAGAGATTGCTCTTATAAAGGACTCATGTAAATTACCATTTATTTGTATTATTATATTTTCAGACAAGTTGTGTAGTGGTTGTTTTTCGTGTAACTTTCAGTAACTATCAGGCCTTGTTGAAATGCTTGATGTTTTTAAATATATGTTTAAAGGGGCTTTTCCTAGAAATTAAATTAAATACCTTTCAGCTTTTCTACTCTAGGGCAGGTTCATTTGATTGGTGCCATGTTGTTGTCCCCCTGTCCCCCCAAAAAAAGGACAAAAAGTTTTTATATCTCTTTCTTTTTCTGAAGTATTTAATGGGAACTAATTATGGAATACTAAATAGGGTTTGTAGACTTACTGGCAGTGTCCACAGAAGCGTGCTTTGTCAAAATGTTCGCCGTGTTTTCATCACTGGTTTAGCATGACCAGTGGAAGTGCCCTGATAACCAGTTATGCAGGTAGTAGTGCTTGCAGCATGTTAGTTGACACTGTGTTTATCTAACACAGGGAGTGGGAGAGTGAAACCCCAATGAAGCCTAATTAGCAGTAGAAATGGCAGGAAAGTTTGGCAGATTTATGGAGTTACAAAAGTAGTCCCTGTCAAAAGCAGTCTCCACTTAAATTAAGAAGCACTTCCTGTGTTTTTTAGCATATTTAATGCTGTTGTTCAGATGGGCTTGGAAGGATGGTTTATTAATTTCTCTGTGTGCAGATGAAGAAGTGCATCATGGTAGCAGCGTGACACGAGCCTCATTTCTGATACGTCTTTAGTCTCTGCAGAACCTCTCTGGGGTTAGCAGACACCATCCACTCCCCGTGGCCACGGTCCAAACTCCAGCCCAGCTCAAGTGCTCCCCGTGACCCAGGTTCCTGTCCGTGTGCAGGTAGTCACAGGCTGAGCTGTAAGTGTGGTGACAAGGACACGCATTCGGGCACTGGTGGTACCTGGGCTGGTCACCAGGATGCAGCATTAACTACTGCAGGAGAAAAGAGATGATTCCCTCGAGTCGAGCCAGAGAAGAAACGTGACCCCTGTGATTGTCAATGAGTTGTGGTGTTTTTAGTGCTAATGTCTAGGCACCACGTTGTTCTCTTCCAGGCAGGCATAGATGGGAGACATGTGAGAGGAAAAGGGAAGTGAATTTAATTTGCTGTTTATTTTATTAGAGGATTCCCTCATCCCCAAAGCTCATTCTCTGAATTTGACAAATCCATGCCCTCCCATTGTAGCAGCTCCGTCTCCCAGGAGGTGGCCAGGCTGTCTTCTGAAGTCGCCCCCTTTGCTCACCAGAGGAGGTACTGAAGGGGTTATTGTCTCCTTCTACCCACAGCTGAAAGTGGGCAAGTAGTTGTTTAAAATGTGCTCAGAGAATTGTGAGTTTCTAGGCCAAGAACATAGTAAACAATTTCCTAAGAATAAATTCAGGGTGTGCCCTGGAAAAGGTGTTCCATCATCCCTTATTTTCAGCAAGCTATAAGTAAAGAGCATGGAATAATGCCATGCTAAATACCATAAGCTATCACGGGCTTCTGCCCAAGCAGACGAGGTTCATCTACCTGGGAAACCTGAAAATTCTCAATTTGTGTGCAAACTTCTCTGAAAAGGGGACTTGCAAAAAAAAATTCTTCTGAGTATTTGATTGTTTTAAATGATGCCTTTTCAGAACGACTGCATGGTTGAAGAAAAAAAATGGAAAGCAGTGGGACACTGCTATGGAGAAATTGCATCCTTTTTAAAGAATGTGATTCTTCCATTTTTGTTCTCTTAAAATTATCTGCCCTCATGTGAATGTTTTTACCAGAGAGGTGTGAGAGGCAGAAAGCACTGCCGAATCAAGGCCCACCACACCCTTGAGTTTACAGCCTTACTGAAGGAAATAAGGTTATTTTCCAACAGAGGAACTGGGACAAGCACTGGGAAATCATGTGCTGTTGTTCAGCTCGTCACAGCACAGTCCCAGCTGTACAGATGTAAGTCAGCCCATGCAGGTGTCCACCCTCACTGCAAACAGGGGGGAAAGGAGGAAGTGGCCTAGAAGAGAGAGCATTTGATCTTGCACTGAGTGGATGACACATAGTGTCCACTCCAGAAAAAACATCAGCATTTCCTGGGAGAGGAGTAAAGACAAAAGGGCCAGGGAGAAGTGGCCAGCAGCCATGACATGATCAGTTGTTTAACCTCAACATATAGAATACATAATCAGCAGTGTTAATTTAACAGAAGTACCCTGACCTGCAACCACCCAAAAAAAGACACAAAAGCCAACACAGAAACATCTCAATGCCTTTGTCTTTCTCTTTCTGGAATGTCTGTCTGGGTGACTTAATAAAATTCTGCATGTCTGGTGTAGCTGCCCTTGTCCTTAGTGACAAGCTAATTCCAGGTCTCAATGGCTTTCTGGTTTCCTTTCTAAATCTCTTTAATTATACTGTTATATTTTAGTTATTTTTTCAGCATGTGTTCATATGCTCTGTTTTGTCACATTACAAATGGCCAGTGATTTCAGAGAAGACCTATTTGCCCGCTAAGAGGATGTGAAAAATCTTGACATACCTTGTAGAAGTTCCTGGCTGTGCCAATACATTTGCCAGTTTTGATGTGAACATATACTCATTGCTAATTTGCTGTATGTTGATCCATCTCCAGTGCAAGGAGGGTGCAGTGAAGGGTTCCCTGCCTGGGCAGTTCTCAGCCTTTATCATAAATCTGCTCCTGTGGCCTCTCACTCCTCAGAGAGTCTCCAGCCCGTGTGTCCCAAGTGTAAGGCCAGGCACAATTCCTGGTTGGAAAAGAAATTTGGTTTCTGCTTAAAGAGAGAGAAAGAGAGAGACAGATGACATGACTTTTGTGGGGTGCTGTTTTCTGGCAATGTATTTGGTAACTCTCTTTTCCTTCCAAATCAGGATTTATGAAGCCAAAAAAGAAAAAATTTTAGCAGAATGGCAGGTAGGATTTTAAAAAAGATCTGTCCACTGTTGGTCCCCAGCCTCACCCTCGTCAAAGCAACGCTTCTCAGTCACTCTCCTTACCCTCACAGGAACATCTGCTGGGGAAGCATGATATGGTACAGGTAGAGAAATGACTAGATGCAGCTCATAATGGGAACGTAGCAAGACAGTTCCCATTTTTACTCTTTCAATCCTCCCTCTTTTTTTTTTTTTTTTTTTAATTTCCTGGCTTTCGTCTTATTTTTATCTAACTGTTTCTTCTTTTCTATCCTGACTCAGGCACATGCACACTGTCTCTCTGTTTTCCTTCCATTGTGTCTCCCAGATTTTCACCCACCTCCATGGACACCTGCTCCTGGAAAGGGCCCTCAGCTGATTCCCCTGCTACACTGCTCCTCCCACCTTGTTTCCTACAATGCACACAAGATGAGTGCTGCTGGTGATCACAGGAGGTGAAAATTGGGAGTCAGGGCAGAAGGTAGAGGAGTGAGCCTGAGCAGTCAGTTTAACAGACATGATCAGTAGCTGGCTTGGCCACTGTTTTTGGGCACTTGGACACTTACAATATTCGTCACGGATGCAGAGTGCGCAGGCATCAGGGCCTGTCAATGTAAGTGTGAGAAATCTTCCCTTCACCTGCTGAGTTTGGTGTTAGGGTTCCTCACCTAAATTGCTCTGTAGGTAAATTAGAGATGTGTGAATGTTGCACAGGGCTGATGTGGACTTTGCAGAAGTTTAGAAATGCATTATCCATCTGCAGTATGTTGCAGATGATGACAGAAGTTACAAGGCATAGAGGGGAGCACATGCTCCGTGCTTTATGACAAGTTGAGGCCAGAAAGGATGGGAAGGAAGAATCCATAACAAAAAGTAGGATTTATTGGCATGTATTACACATTTTTATACAGAGTTTTGTAATTAACTGTGTGTGCATGTGCATGTGTTTTTATGACACAGTTGTAGCAAAAGGCCAAGCTAATTGAACCAAATTAAGAAAAATAGGAGCAATAGAAAAACTCCAACTTTACGATACTGATTTCTGCTCTGAACTGTTTGAGTCCATATGCTGGCAGGCCTCCCACACCTTCATCTCTAGGCTTTATTAAGAGGTTGAAGAACTTGTGGATAGCGTGGCTTAAAAAAACAGGGTGCCAAGTCACGCAGCTGAAACATTTGGGAGCTCTGCTCATCAGACTTGCAGTATAGGAGACATTATGTTGAAGACTGACCCTCAAAGTAATCTTGAAGGACCTATGGAAATGACTTTTAAAGTCCCATGCTTTTCTTTTAAAAAAATTTATTTTGTGAAAAGGAAAAAAACCCCAAAACTCCAATGTCTTTTGTTTTTAAATTAAATTAAAACACTATACAGTTAATGTTAAAAACCAAAAGCAACTGATTTTTATTAGTACATGACAGCAAGGAGGCTATATGGCTAGAACAGAAAGATATAGAGTTGATCTTTTAGGTTGTAGGGTTTTTTTTTTTACTGGCCAAACTGAATGAAATGCAACAATAAAAATCCTATAAAAGAAGAAATCAGAATTTCTCCTTGTTTGTTTGTTTCTTCTAGTTTTTCCAAGTGCTTTGTGGTTTTGCTCTTTAAAAAAATATTATCAGAAACCATTATATTTTTTACACAATAATTTAAAATTTACATAATAGTTTAAACTTATTATAACAATTATACAAAGTGCTTTTTTTGACTTCTGTTTTAGTTTTTCTTACGCAGTACGTGTGAATATATAAGTCTTTGTATGTGCAAATGTGGACATATCCTCAAATGCAGGTACATGTAAATCCATAGGAGAAGTAATAAAGGCAAAATGTGATCCCTTTCTTGATAGGTATAAGTTTTGCAAAAAATTGAAGAGGGTTTACTGATCCAGAGGTTTTAATGTGCACTAAGAAAATTATAGTTCATTTCATAAATATTTACTAACTTTTTAAAGGCCTGTTCAGTATTAATTATGCTGAAGTACAGGGCAGACTATTTTATTATATCACAGTTTATAGAGTCAAGGACATTTTAAAAAATAATGTTTATTGACTAGTGACTGCCTACATTTCTGCAACTTCCATTCAGGTGGTTTTTTTTAACATCCATTTTAACTATTTAGTCAAGAAAATATTTTCTGGCTCTTTGCATTTATCAGCAGTCTGTTGCAATTGAAAGCTTGGTAGGTAGCTTGCAAAGGCAGCAGCTGTTTCTTGACAAAAGTAACTACATCCTGATCCAGCAAGGGCTTTCCTCCTCCAAGCAGACTTCTAACAGGACTTAGCCTGACCACAACAGGGCTCCTCACAGCACTAAATGCTGCAAAGAGATGCAGGTGCTTGCAGGGAAAGGCATTTTGCTTTGCACTACTGCATCTGAGATTTTTTTTCTCTTCCTTTTCACAGTGGGTAATAATATCTGGCTTGTGTTGAAAATCAGGCTTTTGTTGAATTGTGCTTTACTTTTAATTGTCCAGCTACAGAAATGGGATAAAGACCTTACTGTCCCCCAAAGGACCCTGGTCTCTGTGAATGTCTATTTTTTTGTCAGTTTGCACAATTTCCATAGGATGCAGTTCTGGCATTTTGTGATTGCCTATCTGTTCCCATGCTTGGTAAAGCTATTAGCAATAGATATTCTGGTTTTATTAATTCACTGCTCCATGCTACATCTACTTCAGGGCAGAGGGACTATTCAAAGCCTGAGAGGAATATTTGGGTTTCTAGGTCCTTTCTGATTAGGTTGTCAAAATAAAAGAGTAGGCCTATTTTCTTTTATTCTTTTATCATTTTTTTAAATTTATTTTTTTAATTTTTATTTTTTTTTTAATACCAGTAATAATTATTGTTCAGTGGCAACTGAACACAGATCTTCCAAACTTACATGACACAAACCATTTCTACCTTGCTTGTTTCCTTCTCTGATTATTCATGGTCATGCTAAGCCTTTCTCAATGTAATGGGCTTTAAAAATATATCTATAATGCAGCTCCCAAATTGAGAATGGAGATCCTGCAGTTTAGCATTCAGTAAACAAAATGTTACCAAGTACTGTCATGCCAATAGGTTTTAAGAGTTCCAAATGAACAGGAGTGCAGAAACCCTTGTAACCTGCTATACTGTATCTTTTTGCATAATACCTTCATTTACTTTCCCATATGGTTTGTGAGATTATGGAGTCAGTTCTGCTCCTACAGTGAGGCCATTAGTAAAACTCCTTAAGACTTGTATACAAAAAGTACTTGTTCTAGAGTGATAATTTATCATTCTGAAGTTATTTGACTTCTTTTTTTGAGTGGTATGCATCCCTTTCATTTATTTTTTAAGTTGATATATATTTCTGTACAGTAGAAACTCACGGTTTAGGTATTTTAATTCTGCCTAAATTTAAGCAGATACTACAGGCAAGGAAAAAAACCTTGGAGAAAAAAAATCAGAAAATTCTGATGAGGTTGAAATGGAAGAAAACATTGTTCTGCATAAAGTAACATTGCATTTCATCTTTAATTTTCCTTTTCAGATTAATTTGGGTGTTCTGATGTATAAAAGTCCCCGGTCTGTCCGCTCCCTGCCCCCACACTGTCCAACACCCATGTAAACCACTGGTACCACATAAGCATGTCCCCCTGTACTCCCCACACTCCATAGGTGAAATTTTAGCTAACATTTTCTCAGTTAAATAATGGTCATTGCTTTTCACTCTTATGAACTAAATTAGTCTCTTGGTTCATTCCTTTTAGAGGAATTTCTTGTATAGGTTTGAACTGGCAAAGTAGAACTCTGTGGAGGACAAGGTATATGTGCATATATGTAGGCATATGTGCGTTAAAAATACAGGAAAAACATAGCAACTTAAAATAACAAACTGAATCAAATTAATCTGTCCTGAAGTCATTTGTTTTTCAGGCATTTGATGAGAATCATAGAATTTTAATTTGTTCATGAAACTGCAATATAGTTCTCCTATACAGTGAAACAGCTAGGCTGGGGAGGGATTTCACAAACAGTTGCTTTGAAAATGTGTTTGATCATACCTGTCTATAAAGTGCATACATAGTCCTTACTGAGTTTAACCAAATCTGGTCTAAATCCCACTAAAATTAAGGGCTGTTTTTTAATTGAGTAGGAATTGCATCAGTCCCTTCAGTAGCCTTGTTTATTTGAGGGTAACAGCTGTCAGGATTTCTGTGTGTGCATGTGTAGCTGTGTAAATTTTATTCATGTATCGTCATATAGGAAAAAAACATGTTTTGTGTAGTTTTACTGTGACTTTGTGCATGAATTAGGTAGGCACATGTCCATGAGGTAGTACATGGGAAGAGTCTCCTCTTTATGCACAAGTTTTTTGTTTTTTTTCTATCTAGGGGATAGCCATCATCTAACCTTCAACGGGGAAAATGGCGATTAATTTTTGCTGTTTTTTTCCATTTTAAATTGTCCTTGAAGGTCAAAATTATTTTGGTGATCACTTTATGTCACGATTTTTATTTGGAAACAGACTAATGTCTCTGGCACAGGGACTGAGAAGTTAAGAACACATATCTGAAGTGTTCAGTGCATCAGAAGAGATTTTTTTTTTTTTTGCCCCACTCCATAGTGGTAAAGCAAATATGGGCCAATACCTGCTAACTTCATTATCCACATTTTCTTAATCAAGTCCAATTGCTTAATTACAGAGCTAAAAATAGTGTTTTCTTTCATAGGTGGCTGTAGTATCTGTGTGTTACTGTATTACAGTAAATAATTGTTCTTTGATTTACAATGCTTTTTTGTGTTGGCTTGCCTGTCCTGCTGCCTAGTTTAGGAGCCTAACCTCAGACAAGCAAGTTTGAAATTTTGGACCATTTTTTTCTAACCTTATACATGGTCTCCAAACTATATAGCACTTATTTCTTTATCAGCTTTAAGAAATAAATGAGGTACTGCTTTCTGGTATACAAAAGGTAACCACAGCTAGGTTAATGGAGTTTTGGGAAAAGGTGTCAAGAAGGAAACAAGTCAGCTTGTTGTCTGTCATTTCTAGCAGCCCTGAACAGTATGGAATTTGAGTAACAGAAACCCAGTGGAGTGAATAGAAGATTTTGGATCTGGGCATTCTGAACAATGCAAATTGTGCTAATAGAGCACGATGAAATGTGAGCATTTGGTTATCTAAGCATCAGCCTAGGGTGAAACCCACGTGTGCAGTCAGTCCCCCACTCTTAGTCCAGCAGACACGTGAGGCTGTGGCAGCGTGTCAGACTGGATGGCTGGGCAGGAGAGGGGACACGCACCGTCCTGCTGGGGCCACCTGCGCCTCTGCCACCAGACAGAGCTCTGCTGGTCTACCCACTCCCCTGCCACAACAGCAGCTCAGCCTCTTAGAAAAGCTGGGTCAAAAGAAAAATAGAATATGTTTGGGCCTGATCTTTTGTCCCAAATAGTTTTTAACTTTAGGGAGTTTTAGTCTTGTGAACAGGCAGGTGTGTAACGTGTGAAGTCCCTTGGAGCTGTGGTGACCAGTACTGGTCAGCTGAGCCAGCAGCTGGCCTCAGCGCCTGCTGTGTCAAGGATTGAGCTAATCTGTCTAGTGAGGACGAACCAAAGTGAATCAAACTATATGCTAAAAAGAAAAGTTAAACATCAAAAAGATAGCAAAAGTACTTGGGGGCTCTTTTTGAAATTAAAAGTGCTGGATGCATGATAAATGCAGGCTTGACTTCTTATTTGAAGGGATATTTTAACAGCTTTGTTTTATTTATTCTAAAGTTAGGTAGTGTTGTAATGGAGACCTTGAAGATGTTTTTAAGTAGTTGCTTTAGAACCACATTTGCCTAGTATGAGTAAACTGTAATGAAAGTTTTACTTTGTATTAGCTTATTCAAGGGTCCAACATGGAAGCAAGAGAATGTCTTATAGGGGGACGAAAGATAAGTGTGTCTGTTAGGCATGATACAGTTTCCAAGCCCATGTGTGTCAAGGCCAAATGTAACTCACTTTTTATACATTTACCACACTTGTTTCCAGTAAAGGAAAGGATTTATCTGAGTGGCCAGTGCAGAAACTTGCACTAGAAGTTAGCCTGGAGTATCATTCCTTTGCATCCAGGAGTAATACTCCTTCACATTCTTAAAAAAAAAAAAAAAATAAAATCCAAATTTATAATGAGAATAAACAACAGCAACAAAAAACCCCAAATCTTTACTCTGTTATTCTTTCTACAGCTGGTCAGGGGGCTATTGATATATAAAGAGCATAATGACTGCTACAGCTAGTAAAACAAAAACTCATTGCATGTTTAGGTAACAGTCACACCCATATTGCCCCGTCCCATGAATATTCTGCTATGACATGTAAGCAGGACCTAGCCCATTGGCTGCATATGGACAATTCAGATACAGAAAGGAAGCAGGTTTTTGGCTCAGTCATGTGTAAACAAAAGTTCCTCTGCATGTTTTTAACTAAAAAAGCAGGTTTGAGGTGGTTTCTTTAATATGAATGTAACCCCAAATAGGAAGGAAAATAATTCCATTGCAGTAGTAGTGGAAACTAAATGTTAAACAAGCGTGCATCAGAAAAAAAATTGTCAGAGCAGCATACTGCCATTTTATCACTCTCATCTGTTAATATACATGTTATTAAGTAAATGTGAATATAAAAAATAAATACTAATCCTCTTTTGGTATTTACTCCACAGTAACAGTCATAGTTTTCTCTTTAATTTTGAAATTAAAAATATAAAAACATTTTGCTCTTGAGAACAAAGGCTGGATTTTCATTCTCCCCTCTATTTAAATTACTGATTAACAATTTATTTACTTGTCACTTATTGCTGACCCTCCCAATTATTGTTTTTTATTTGATATTTTATTTGCTGTTTTTTCTGGACAGTATATGAAATAGGTTTTAATTTCTGTAGGATTCTAATCCTCTGTTTCTACATACGGTACTAATATTTTCCTTAGAAATATCTTGCCTTTCAAATGAGAATTTCCCCTCTGTAACTTTGCCTTCATTACCCAAAACACTAAATACTCCATACTGAAGTTGTCTTGTTTTGAGCAGTCAGTATTCAGGTTAGTCTTTCTTGCAAGCTTGAGGGTTCAGGTCTGAGGCTACAAACACGTCTGTTTGTATGAGTAAGTCTAGTTTTGTGAGTAGTCTAAGCCAGCAGGGCTCCTCAAACAAGTACGTGTTTGCAGGCTTGGGACCTGCAGATATTCGGATGGAAGAGATGATAGGGAAGGGCTACAGACACCAAGTTTTATTTTTAATTACACATACCTGCCGGATCATCAAGAAATATGATAGTGTATTTCATGAAATGGACTGTTTGGGACACATAACACAAATGAAACTGTTTGCCTGATTTGATACCATAAGATAAAGTTAACCTAAATACCTGATATCTTAATCAACTCCAACCATTGTGATTGCTCAAACTTTTGGTCCTGATTTAGTTAAATTTTAGGTAACATTCAAACATCTAAAAATCTTCCCATCTTATGATACCTGGTTGACAAATTTGCAGAAACAGGAATCAGTTTCTAAAATTTGTGGGGATCAAAAGGCTTTTTAAAGATGCTATCAAATTAACAGCTTTTTGGGTTTTATATATAAGTTAGTTATGACTGCTGTGTTTTGTCACTAAGAAATTTGTTTTGATTAGTTAGGCCCTTTTTCCCCTTTCACCACACCCCTTCCAAACTGCAGCCACAAATTAAAAACCAACTAAGAAAAAGCTACTTGCTTGGTTCTTAATACTGCTTGTTACTTAATTTAATGGGATCAGTATCAGTTTTAGACGTGAGGGATATGGTGTAAAAGCAGAAGGACAGAGGTACATAAAAAAAATATTTCACAACTTGGAAAATATTTAAAATGTAATCAGAAGCTTGTGCAATGAGAGAAAAGAGATCTGAAGATATAGTCGATAGTAAATAAGAAAGCAAGAAAAATCAATGTTTTAAAAGCCATGTTTGCAAATATGACAAATGTATCTATGTGGGAAATGGTAATTAAGTTTAAAAAAAAATACCGTTTTTACAGTAGTGAAATTAAGAAAAACTATGAGAGTCAAATTCTGCCCTTAGATATACTCATATATTGCTTGATGGCATAGAGAGGGAAGATTTTAACATCTCACATCTGACTTGGAACCAAACCAAAAAGACTATTTTCAGATGACTCTGGAGTGACTTCCAGATCAGAGGATCCCAAATTGATCTTCCAATGTATAGAGAGGTGATTTCATCAGGCATAGAGAGCAGTCTCTTTGGAGTTAAACATGATAGCTGTTGAATAGTACATAGCAATGACAAATGGCAATTTTGGCTTTTACAGGGAAGAGGGAATTTACTCACATGTAGAACTTCATAGTACAGAAGACTGCTAAAATGAGTGACAGAAATACTGGCCATCATTTCCTGTTCAAACTGCTATGTAATGGCTTTTCTCCTCTGTCCTGTAAATATGACTAACCCAAATGAATTGCTAGGTTCTGTGATTCAAATAGAGCATTAGTAAGCAGGATGTCCAGGTCCTCCTCCAGGGTCCCCTGGAGCATTCCAGTATAAACCTGGACAGACATCTCTTTTTTCAAATGGTATGTAGTATTTACATGAAACATATTTCAGCAAAATGGAGGCTTCAACAAGCAAGCACAGTTTTGGGTAGACTGATCCGAGGCAGCTGGTTACCCATTTGGGGAGATTGGCATACACACATTTATTCTCCTTCACTTCTTTTATGAGTGTAGCTTGGTGATACCATCTGAATTTCTTGGTTTCTGACAGTTTCTGAAGTGTCTTGTCTGGAACAGTGATTTGGTCTCTCTCCATTTTTTTTAAATTCTTGAGAAGAAGAAAGAAGGTAGCCTGTTGTGTCAGAAGGCTGTGTACAAGGATAAGATGAAAGGCTCTGGTGGGTCTTCCCAAACCCCACTGACCAGAAATTAACTGTCATTTTTTTGGCAGACACGTAACCGTATCAACAAGAGTCAACACTTGTTTTTTTCTCAGAAGTCTTTAGAGCACCCAGCTAAGCTGCCTATGATGTTTCTTGGCCCTTTGTTTTAGAAGGCGGTCATCAAATCTTTGATGCTTACTTGTCCTGCAAGACATTTTATTTATGCCAAATTGAAAGTTCTTGTCTCCTAATCAGGATCAGGTTCCTGAAGACCAGCAATGGGGATGTCCCTGTACCTTTGACCAGGGAAAATAGGGAAAGAAATGTTGCCTGAATGTCTTATGTACAGTAGCACCAGACCTGAAAAAGCTGATTTCCTGACATTCTTTCGTGACTTGCTGTAAATTTTGATGGATGCTTTCCCTGCAGTTGGGCCATTCATATCTGCCCTCTCCTGTGTGGATTCTCCAGTGCCTAATAAGGTATGCAGTAGCAGTGCAGCCTTTTGGTCCCACCTGAAATATTTACATGTCTCTGTAAATCTTGCTGGCCACTTGTTTCCACAAAACTTGCAGGAACTCAATTACCATTGAGACCTGTGTTTAAGCGCCAGGACTGACTACAGACTACCAGTGAATTCAGCAGTTATTGACCCCCCTTATGGTCACTTTCTGTCTGTCTAGTCCATGCACACATACATGCACACACACAGCATGATCACAAACCTTGTTGCCATAGGAAACCAAGCTAAAAACAAGCAAGGTCAGAAGGCATGAGCTCATTGTTTCCCTTTTCCTGTTCCTTCTTAAAAACTTCTAGCAGAGGCTTTTGTTAGTCATTAGATTAGATGTGGCTTTGGATGCTAGGTAATGGAAATAGTACTTGCTGCCTGCTAGTTTTATATTGCATGACATGGTGGTGTCCTTCTCGGGGTTTGCCTGGCTGCCATCTTTGTCAGGCCTTACCTCACTCCTTACTCAGTCTCTACAAGACTTGGCAGTCATACTTGCTGCTTTGGCTTGCAGTTTCCTTCCTGGTTCCCCGCTTGTTGTTGAGAATGTCTCCCATAATCACTTTGATCTCACTGCAGATTTTGCTCACTTTAAAAAAAAGTGGCATCACAGGAACAAAAGATATTGCAAAAACATAAAGCAGGGTCATCAGTGGTTAAATATTACAGAAACGGCTAGTCTGGTTAGAACTAATTCAACCACTGTCATCTTTGCTTTAGAATAAATATTTTATAGTGTGTTATGACTAAATCTTTATGATACAGAAGTACCTACTTGTGCAGGAGATCTGATGTATACCATGTCCCTCCATAAGGGGACATGAAAGTCATACTTTTGGCAACTGTTCATGGATTACTTCTTTGTTCCCCCCCCAGTAGGGTAGCAAAGGGCCACATTTTTGACCAACATGGTTACTTGTGGAGGCTTATTAGTCTTTTCAACATGAATTGTTGCATTCTCTTCCACCTTCTTCTATCAAATACACTTGCAGAGTACAAGCCAGAAGAAACAGGAACCTATCTGGATACATACATGTAAGAGAGCTTAGCTAATAATAAAGCACAATATGTGTTTTTTTGTCTCATGTAAGCATTCAAATAAAGTGCCTACAAATGGGCACGGTTATTTGTACGTGTTTTATCACAAATAAATCAGAATAAATCAAGCTTCATATTTTCCATAATCTGTTTTAGAAATTCAGAAACTGGACACTTACTCGGTTATGGTGACCTGTCCCCATGGCCAGGGAAGGCTTGTGCCTTCCTTGTGATTTTCTAGCTTTCACATGTACTTGCTCTTACAGAGGTTCTGTTCTTGGGTAGAATCAGAGAAATTTCAGCCTTGGAAAATATTTCCTCTTGTCCTGTCTGAATGCTTTTTTGCTCCAGTGGATGGAAATTATATCTGAAGTATATATATTGTGTATTAATGATTGCTTTGCAATGACGATCAGTAAATCCCAGCAGTACATAGCTCACCTCCATCCTATCTGCATTTCTACATCTTCTTTCCCTGTGCTGCAGAAACAGAGTACCCAAAGTCATTCAGCAGTGGCCTGTAGCCACCTCAGTTTTGTTAGGCTTTCTGGTGACAAAAGCTCTTCTCAGCATGAAGGGTTTATTGAGGAGGGGGAAGAAGCCTGCTAGAGTAATGGTGGGAAGTTGTAAAATTTGGAGCACTTCTGGCCACCAACAAGGGCACAGAAAACGCATTCTCTGAAACTCTCTTTTACCAGCCCATTCCCAGCTTCCCTAGAACTGTATCACTCTCTTTACTAGTTGGAGACACAGGGTTTTGGGTGCTCGTGGTGCCAAGCCATGAAACATTTGAAGTCTGGGAGCTGTGCTGATGTTATCAGGTCAGCAGAGAGAGGAACTACCAGAATACAGTTATTTTCAAAAGCCATCCAGGAGATTAAAGTTGCCACCGAGCGTACCCTATCGCCCTGCATTCTTTAAAATCCTAGGCATACTGCTTTAAAATCCATAAAGAAAAGGAAACTGGCAGCTCACTGAGAGGCACCTCAGACCTGGCACCATATATCTTGAAGGCTCATGTCGCTGGCTGTGTCCATGCTAGTAAATGATATGCATCCTGGACCATCCTCTGGCACTGAGGTCAACTGGCAGAAAACATCCAGTATCCCTACTATCAAGCTGTCTTGGTCTCCCAAGACAGGACAGCCACATGCAAAATGTTTCTTGAACACAGTCTCTGGCTCATGGTAGCTTCCAGTCCTCACCCAGGAGCAGTTTGGGAGAGTGCTTTTTGGTCCTGGCCTCAGCCATGCCAGAGTTCTTTGAGAAACTGGAGAAGAGGTGCCAACAGTAGTGTCCCTGGCATCATTTAATATTTCAGAGAAGGTAAAGCTAGCAGACTTGCAGGTGAATTGTGGGTGCCTTTGCCACAGCAAAAAGATGGAGGGTTGATCCTTTGTAGAAAGGCTGCAGTTTCTTCTCTTTGTCAATTCCTTTGTCTTCTCACTCAAACCTGAGATTTTATACTGATGAATGCTGGAATGGCTTACTATTTTCAGCTGTTTAATAGTTTGCACTTGTGATTGTATTTGATTGTGTTAGAATTTGTATTTCTCCAAGGATAGGGAAATGGATTCTATAAATATAATTTGTTTTAATTAATAAATGTCAGCTTCTTTTGTAATGTAGTTGGGCAGCAAGGATGTGCACTGGGAGAGTGACCAGTAAGGCCAGAAAGGCATCGGTGTTTTCATTCCTGTGCCACATTCACCATAGTCCTTGTGCCTCTGTTGCCAGAAACTCTAATGCCACCACAAAGGACATTATCTGTTATGAAGCCCTTGCTAAAGCCTCAAGGTATTGAAGGCAGACAATAAATTGCTTAATACCTTCTCAGGTACTTTTTTTATGACTTGTAGCTTGCTGCCACAATCCACAGAGACCCTCTAATGCAGGTCCTACTGAAAGGATGCACTTGGTCAAAAGTTTTTGATTTGAGCATTCAGATTATTTTGATCCCTTGTAGGCTCTTCCGAAGATCACCAGAATTATTTTGTGCCAGTATAATCTTTCAAGGTACATCTTCATTCTGAAACATCCTCTGTAGCCTGATGCAAGCTCTGGTTGAATTTGGCCAGGCATGTTAACCAGGCTTCTGCTCACTGAGTCAGACCATTTGTTGGCTGTAGTCTAAGAGGTACACTATTAGCCAAGCAGAAGAGGTTTGTTTCTGACGATCATTTTGTTGACTGAGAAGACTTTAAATTTCTTGTTACTAATATTTTACAAATCTACAGGTCAAAATCTGAAATAGAAGACAATATTTTAATTAAATGCTGATATATCCCGGGCAAATCAGTGATGATACAGGGCCATCAAGATTCATCGTAGTCTATTAAGGTCGTGTCTACATTCTCAAACAAGTGTATCTATTCCTAGAGCTATCTTGAATAAGTAAACAAAATATCTTGGGTATTTTCACTATTCTGAGGCTTTCTGTTAGACTGATAGTTGAGTGAAATATTCTGTGGAACAAATGCTGTTTGCTTAACTCACGGGAGCTAGTCTGCTTATTTCAATGAGTTAGCAAAGTGAACTGGATTTTGTTGTTCAGAAACTATTCAGAAAGCTGTGCTATATTTTTATGGAAGATCCTCCACTAGTGTGGATGTCACTATATGATTAAATCAATGGGAAAACTGTGGGGAAGTTAGAAGGAATGGCATTGAGTTTGCAATGTTTTAAGATTTACAAACACACCCTTGAAGGGGGGCATGCACAAGGCAGATGGGCCAAAATTCTGATACACTTCAAATGGTAGTAAGTAATATTCATGGTTATTTATTATGCTGTATATTTAGGGCTTCTGTGGATATACAGCATTTGAATTATTATATTCTAAACTAAGAATTTTTGAGTGGTTTTAAAAAAATATTCCATTCATCTGTAAAATCTGGAAATGTATTCTGTCAATGGAGGTTAGTACATAAAGACTGGTGACTGTTGAAAAAAAAAATGAACTTTTGTTTGAATATAACTATTTGTTTTGATGGTAATTGAGGCAATTCCTTCACTTTCCACAAACATTCATTAGATGATATTCTGTAGAAAAACTGTCACATGCAAGGATGCATTTCTGTATCCATATGAATGCCTGAACTGGATGTCTGTGTGCAGCTTTTAGGGAAGCCTTTGATGGGTTGTAAGTTTACCAACCAAGGGTAAAAAAAAAGGTGTCAGGTGATTGAGGTGACCAACAACCCCCTATAAATACTAATCTATGAGTGGTGAATTCCTAAAATACACAAAACAGTCATTTTAGTGAGTAGCTTGTGAGCAATCTCATGGGCAGAAGTATGATGGCAATTACTCATTCAATAATTTGTGAAAAATGTATCTGCTCATTGACATTTTGAAAAAAAAAAAAAGATAAATCTCCTAAATGCATTGCAGGGAAATATCTTGCCAGCTAACAACCCAAAACACACAACTCCACTTACAAATATTTAGCCACCTTCTGACTGATATTTCTGAACTTCTGATATTTCTTACTGGAAGAGGTCTGTCTAGATGTACAGACCCCTCAGTTCCCCAAAGAGCAGAAACGTAACTGCAGGGTTGTGACACAATTTGAATAAAACCCCAAATCTATGAGTGACTTGGTCCTCATCTGAAATTTTCAGCTAGATGGCTTTTTTTAAACAAAATTTTCAATTTTTATACTTGGATATGTTAAAAAAAAGGGGATTGCAATTTGAACCAAAATGCGGTTCTGAAGGCTGTTATGCATGAGCATTAGGGATACCAACACACATTTGAAAATGCAGTTATTGGCAGTCATGAGTTTAAACTCCTCTGCAGACTACAGGTAGATCCAGAACAGCTTATATAGCTTGTGATTTATGATCTGCTGCAGTTACAAGATTTACGAGGGCCCATTCCTGCATCATTCCCTTCTCATTGGCCCTGAGATTCAGTTCTCCCATGCTGCTCCTCTGTGACATGCCTTAGGTTTGTTTCCTGTGTCTCCTTCTTCCTTTTATGTCTTTGCTGAAACTCCCAAGAAGAAAGATCATTTTTGAGGGTATATTTTTGTGGTGTATACATGGGACGTGAATTGAGACTGACAGATTCATTTCGTGCAGGATTCATGAATAGTGCTTTAACTTGTGGTCCGTATGTGCGTGGACTGATTTCAGACTGGTAGCTTAGCTGGCGCAGCTACTTCAAATGTCTTACTTGCAAGGTTATTTGTGTGATTTCAGCCTCATTTCAGTAGTGGCTGGACAACAGATCCCATCACGTATAGACATGGAGCTCTTCATGTGTTCCTTTCCTGGCTTGGGTGTTGGGGGGGGATAATATAATTTCCTGACACAATAGTTTATTTTTTACCATTTTCTAATTAAGACTGAGTTCCTAAAGCACTATATTACTAAAATAGTTTCATCCTTTACTAAAATTTCTTCTGGGCCTCAAGTATACATGGCTACCTTAGCATAGTCAAAACAGTAACCTCCATTATAATGTGATGGTTTAAGATTTTCTTTAGAAATAAAACAACCGGAGTAGAGATATTTCATTGAACTTCTTCCTGAAATATGCAATGTTTTTGTTTATGTTTTTGGATTTCAGCTTTCCTCTGAATGATTTGCTATCCAAAACAAAATCAAGGCTTTTCTAATACAGAGTAATTAAAAAATGAGAGCTAACTAGTACTAGGAAATGACTTTTATTCACTGTAGATTGGTGACCTGTACTGCAATGCAGAATGCAGATGATGACCTGAAAGTCAGAGAGACTGAAGAGAGTGACAAAACTTATTACAAAATGATTACTGAAATTGTTAAGAAATTTGTGCTTTGAGGCGGTCATGTGCCTTTAAGCCTGTCACGATTCAATTCAGCTTCTTCTTTTTTAAAGTGTTTAGTGATGAGGCTGAATAAAGCATTCCCAGCAACCCTGGTAATGTCAGTGCTGCTGGCCTAAAATATTCCAACTTTTGTCGTAGCCCTTCTCCCGACATGGCATGTGTTAGAACACCTTGCCCTGTTGTCAAGTGTCCCCCTTCTTCCGCCCCGTTCTCCTGTCAGCCAATGGCAATTACAGTATAGGTTTTTGTGAGAACAGAGGCTGGCTCTCTTTCTCAGGACTTCTTCCCTCAAGGAACAATAACTCTGCACAATGCCTGATTGGTTTGGGAGAGTTGTTTATGGTAACAATTTTAGTTCAACAGAGTTTTTGTGTTTTCTTTTATTGTTGCTAATTTGAATTTATTTTTAAAAGGAGAATTAAATTGCCTAGACAGGAAGATATTGATGCAAATTTCCTTACTGCTAAGTTAATAGGATTGAAATTAGGAGCATGTACATGTTTTCAAGAAGCATCAAAAATACATAACTATAATTTAGGGACCTTAGAAGGACTTCAGTTTTAACAGAAATGTAATTCCTTGACTTGCTTAGCTCATCTGCTTTTCAAATGCCATGACTAAGACTGAAAAACTCTTTGCATCTTCAGTGATTCCTCAGGATTGTGTTGAACTTTTCCCAAGAGCAACATCCTGCACAGCCGTCTCCCTGTGTTCTTCAGGGTATTTCAAAGACTCCCCAAACCAAGCACTATAACAATTACACTTTACAATCCCTTCCACCATATACTCTCTTTATAATTTTGCCTGGAAGTTTTGTGAGGGAGTTCCAACAGCAAAACTTAAACTGTGGAAGTGTTGTAACATGTACTACCACACATATGTACATGCAATTATTTTAAAGCTCAAGTAGACTAAAGTATGTCTGTGAGATTAGCGCTTTTTAGCCAATCAAATGCCACAGAAACATAACCCTTCTATTATTTATTTCTCCTTCTGTGTACAGCTATCAGTGCACATTCAACCCAAAGGACCTGGCAGTGGTTTGCAAATGACATATGTACAGGAATTCCTTCTACACTGAAATGCCCAGGCTTAGAGGGTGAGCTGCAGCCAAGAAAATAGCTTATAGCACACTGCATAACGTTTGCGAACTGTGTATGTAAAGATAATTCTGGCCAAGGGCATATCAGACACTACATCTCACCAGTGCATTTTTCCTGCTGGAAAAGTCTAATAATTAAAAGCTCTGTTAAAATTTTTAAAACTATCAACAACCTTCTTCATTGACAGTCAGTATGATCCACTAATACATACATATGTACATGTATTTTAATACCTATACATACAATTAAAATGTTGATTTATCATTGACATCCCTAAAACTTCTCTGTTTTAACAAGTATTTTCCTTTAAGCACCAGGTTTTAATAACTGATGATAAAGGGAGTTAGAAGAAACTTGGCTTATACACCTGAGAGGACAATATACATCTATATTGACTAAGATAAGACAGTATACATCTATATTGGCTACTGATACTGACTGACAGCTCTGAGTACCATCCCATACACAGACTTACTGGTATAAACTGTGAGCTAGACAGCGAATTGTGTGTGGGCATTTATCTTTTTAAACACTACAGCACCTGCCTCCTGTTTCCTGTTACTTATGTAATGCTGCTAGCTTGGAGATCCCTAGACATTTTACCAAGGTTAATTGAGGAATAAACCCATTTAAATGGGGAAAAAAAATAATTAAAAAGCTCCAACAAAAACTCAAAACTTTTTTCCCTGTTTAACAAATGAGAAGCTACCAAAAGAGTTCTATGATGTGACTTTGTCAATAACACATGGTGAGCTCTGAGTTAATACTTATTGTCAGTACTGAGTGCCATAACTGCACCTGTCAAGCTCTTTCTCTGACTGGGTTTATCCTTCAGTTTGCTTTTGGAGTAGAGGCAGCCAGTTGTTGTGGGACTGTACAATCCCACCACAGTGAGACTAACTGTGGTTTTCCAAGAGCATCCACAACAGTTGTAGTGCTGGCTAGTAATTATAAGAAAGACAGCAATGCTTATAACCTTCCCAGTGGTACCAGTCTTCTATTACAAAGTATTTTCATAGGAGAGCTATGAAAAATGCTCTAGTATATTGCAGACACTATTGCAAAAATATTTTGATGTGACCTCTATACCAGCGTGAGGAGAATGGGCATTGTTAACCTCCATCTTTACCATAAGTCTTGCTTTCTGAAATTTAACTTAGCTCCTCTCACTTGTTCTCCTTGCTTTGTCCTCTCCATTCATTCTCCTCATCTCTGCATTGACTCCCAGGGTGCCTCTATTCTCAAAATTATTACACCAACTCTCAGTTAATGTTGCTATTCAGGTACTGTCTTTTTCTGCAGATTCCTCAGGACAGATTTCTTCTGCAAGTCCTTTCAGAGGAGACCTACCAGTGAAATGTCCACAATGGATGGAAAAGGATGATAAAATAAAATGTCAAGGACTGTGTGGAACCAAACAGCAACTACTGGCTGTCTTCTTGTAGAAAACCCTTGCACTGCCCAAGCACCTCTATTCTTCCCTTTTCTTCATGTTCCCTAAGGTATGTTTGAGATTAGTCTAATTTAGAATATTAGCTTCCCAGGAACCAAAGTTCTAAAATATTTTTACTGGTATTGAGATATATGCATGTATGGTACTGTATCAGTAACAAGAGGAAAGGCATCAGCACAGTTTCTTACGCTCAAATTTATGTCCTAACCAAAGGATTCATTATTTCTGCTCTTCCATGCTTAGATTTCCAAGTCAGATCTTTCATGACAAGGCTGTAGATGGAAAGCCATACTTTGAAATAAAACTTTAGGAAGTAAAGTGGGGATAAATGATCTTTATAAATGTAATCCAAGTAGTTATTATTTAATAGCTGATATTTTTGCTTCTCCCTTCCTGCTTACTGCTGAACACCAGCAGCTTAAAAAGAGAAAGAGCCTGACAGGGGAAAATAGCTGATTTTTTTCTGGAAAATAAGGATTTCTCTCTGGAATGTAAGTGCTGGTATGTACACACTGAGTGTGTATGCATTTGTTGGAATCAGTAGCTTTGAAACATTATATTTACATGGTCTCTCTATGAAAAAAAGAGAAAGGAAAAAAAAGATGGTTTAAGCTCACATTTCCAGGCTTATGTGGTCAGACAAACAGCACTGTGGGGATATGTAGCCAGGATGCAAATGCCTACATAATGTATATGCTCTCTGAGTGTAACTGTGTGTGTCCTCTCCATGTGTGTCTGCATGTCAGTGAAGGGTTTTGTATTTATTTTCCTGTGTGTCTGTCTGGACATGCATCCAATCCATTTTACCAGTTCATCCAAGGCAGTCTAAGTCATAACAATACTCATTTAGCTGTGTTTGTCGATGCACATCTTTGAGTTCATTTGAGTTCTACGTGTCCTAGTCAAGACCCATGCAACATTAAAGATATTTTAATTTATCAAGATAATAGTATCCATATTCTTGCACAAAACTGATTCTATTTTCTCTCATTCACACACATACAAACAAAAATCAAAATTACAACACTGTGAGAAAGATGGCCTTTGCTTCTTAAGGGAATGCAGAATATGGCCAAGACTGGTTTCAAGAGATTTTTTGTTTGTTTGCTTTTGCTTTATGCTTAGAAATACAAACCTTTAGATTTCTGATGCCAGGTTTGGAAATTGCATCCCTACTAAATGTTTTACAGGCAGTTTGAGCTGCCTGGTGAGCCAAAGTGAGAGATTATATTCATCAGTTGTTCTGTCTACTTAATTTGTTAAGTGAAGTAACCTTCCTGAAGTGGGAGCCTTTCATGTAGTTTTCCAAAGAACTAGGATTTTTTTTTTTTTAATGGCAAGAGAAATAAAAGTATTTCAGTCTCCAGCACCTTGAATAAAAATAAAGACTTGATTTTTTATTGCTTCATTTAATAATTTAGGCCCATGCAAAGTGAGTGCAAAAGCAGTATTGATGATCTATTTGGCACTATTTTCTTACTTGAGTCTTGAAATGTGATTCCCTAATATGATACAGAGTACCAGCACGGTGAAATAGGTGCTTATACAGAGCTAAGTATACAAGGGGCAAGACAGCAGAAAATTAGGGCATAGGGGCCTATCCCAATTCCCCCAAAGGAAATGGGAACTGGATTAAGCCTAAACCTCTAATTACACAGGGGTAATAGTCCATCAGAACTCCCACAGCAAAAGGGAGCTGGATCAAGCCCAAGACTCTAATTGAATTTTTTCCTTGCCATTTTTGTTCATATATTTTGTTTATTCTGGTTCACCATTACATTATTTTGTAATTATTATTATAAGATTAGTGGCCATTAAATATCCGATTTCTGAATGGTGTGGCTTGTTCCTTGTCACTGATGTCCCTGATCTATGTCAGAAAGGTTTGTATATTCTGGTTGGTATAGCAAGAGGCAGATACATTTATCTCATTGATTGAAATGGATCAAGGCTTGTACATTTCCTACCAGCACCTCAAAGAGCCATACTACTTTTCTTTGTGCAAAAAACAATCCAGTGCAAGGACACACCAGCACTTTTTTGGTCCCATTTTTTTATCCTCGTGTTTATACCAATGCCTTTGAATTTCTGTAGTGAGGCCTGGTGATAGCTAAGGAATTTTATAAGAAAAAAATGTTACTGGCTATGGAAAAGATAGCTATTACTTGGAGAAAGTTAGAGTGCTATCTGTCATTTTGGAGCACCCCAACAGATTTGTTCAGTTTGTTCAATACCAGATTTCCTCCTGCTCTTCTAAGATTAACTCTGCAGTGGTATCAACATGACATCTACAGTGCAGATGTTTGGAGATCTGTCCCCTCTTTGAATTCCATCCCCAAATATCCCAGCTCTAGAGTCAGGAGAGAGTTCTGGCACATACCAGGCAACAAGAAGTGTGCCCATACTTCCAGTGGTACCTGGACTGCACCACACTAGCAGCAGCAGAACTACAGGGCTGTACAGAGGCCCTGATACACGATGGGAATTCTCACTGACGACAGTAGAAACTGCATGCATCAGTCTAGGCAGGACTCCAGGTAGATGACATCAGTGTGTCTTGGAAAACATCAAAGTAGGAAATGTATGCTGGAGCAAGGGGCATTTCTGCAGTCATTCCTCACGACACAATTTTACTTAGTCGCCTATTAATAATGTCCTGAGACAGAAGGGTACAGCTTTATTTTGGAGACTTTATTGATTTTTCCTAATTTGTACTTTCAATTTGTGACCCTAATATGTAAGCTCAAAATTAGGGGATGGCTTTAGCCAAGACAGGTGTAGGCTTCTGGAAAAGTTTTCTCATAGGAGTGGTGGAAACAGGCAAGCAAATTAACTCTGGATTTTGATTAATTAATGAAAGGGTTTAGATAGCAAGGTTGCCCAAAATAGGAAGGCTTTACTCATCAACACGGGAGATCCCATCCACTGTATCTATCTGGGGAGCTGGGAAGGAGATAACTATCAATACTCATTGGATGGATATGGTGAATCATTGATATAGCTTTTCGTTGCTTTCTGGGACAGCAGGACTTTGACAAGTTTGGAGGTGTTTTGTTCCCAATTAATATATTTTTGGCTACAGCAGAGGTACAGAAACTTTGAACCAAATAGTAGAAGACATGTCTGTCAATTAAACTATCCAGGAGATGTATTGGTAAGTGACCTTTGGTTACAGAGATATAAAGACTAAGTAACCTCAGTCACTTCACTGGAATCACTCAAGACTTAAACTGACAGAAAAGAGGAAGGAACGTCTTTCTCTTCGAAACCCTTTTATGGCTTTTAGAATAACGCAGCTTTAACATGTATCTCCTAACTAGGAGACACAGGTTAAGGATAACAGCAGGAAATATGTTTTTCTTTCAGACTGAACACATTTTGGTGTTTAGCTCACTTGGCATAGTCTCTGCCAAAGAAGGCCATTTTTTCTATTTGAACTCACAAACCTGGTTTGCAGAGTTTCCAATACGTTCGCAGGGCCATTTCTCACTGTAGGCTTAGCATCTTAATCAAATGTCCCTTCCATTCCAATATTTTAAGAACAAAGAGGGTGAAATAGATCATGATAAACAACAACAAAATGTTTGAAAATAGATCCAACTCTCTTGATTAAAAAGAGATAAATTTTTAAGTTTGCAATGAAGATTAGTTAGAACTGTTTCAATGATTTGTAAAAAGTAGTATCAGAAGGCCATTTTAGTGACTTGGAGTTTGCTGGCCTGGGCTGTGTGGAGTTTGGGAACTCAGGGAGGCAGAGGAGCAAGCTGGCCAGTCCAGCTTCAGTGTTCAACATGGCAAAAGTGCACCAACACTCAGATGCTTCAGTAGTGAACTTGTAAAAACTTCTTCCCTCAGCAGTTCTGTGTGCTAGTGGTGACAAAGGTAAGGAACCTATTTAAAACATATACTTTAACCAAAATACTTACCTTAGCATTGCTTTTTTGAAAAGGCAATGTAAAAATACCTGTCAGATCCATTTTAAAAGATAGGTTCTCTTTTACCTTGAGAGAAAACCACGGGTTTCATCAGTGGGGACTGACACTGAGGTACGCAGGTCTTCTCTGTGTAGCTTTAATGACAAGACATCGTCATGCTTCCCCCCCACCTCCTTAACAACAGATGCAAAATGTGGTACACCTGCAACCAGTGAAGTTGCTAGAGTTTTGTAGGGGGTTCAGAGGGGCTGGTTCTGGCAGAATTCTTCTAGAAAGAGGAAAACTGCAGGTTTTGTGATACAGCTTTTGTAAATAAGTACCTAAATTACATGTAATTCGACAGCTAAGCATTTTGTTAAGCACTAGTATCAAGATGCTGACTAAAAAGTAAATAATATGAAAAATTCTGCTAGTAAAATCTTCTTTCCTAATATTAAAAAAAAAGTGGAGAAAATATATTGTACATGCAAAATGGGTTTTTTTGCCTTTTTGAAGGAAAGAGTGTGCATGAGGGAAACTATTCAAGATAAGTTTAAGAAAAAGATGTTTGAATGCCATAATGTAAAAAAAAAAAAGCTTTACAAGATTTTGCATACATCTGTAGTTCATTGTAACCAGGAGAAAAGTGATTCTCCTGCAAAGTGCAAATAGACAACATTCCATTGTCTTGGACTGGGGTTCTGTGTATGTGGCGTGTTGGCCCTTGGCACAGAGTGACTTCACAGCGTTAGGTGATAACGTTTTAAAGAGTTATTTAAACTAAAGTTTAAACATTTTAAAGCCACATTTCAGCCCCCAAAATCTGAGAATAAATGTCCATCTTGCTGCCTCTCATAGTGCTTATTGCAGATCTCTGTCCTCCAGTCCTAAGAGCTCATGGTGCTTTCCCAGGCAGACTGAGGTCCCACTCTCTGTAACTCATATGGGTAGTTTGCCAGCATTTCACTGATAAAAGCACATGCAGTGGATCTGAATTCATACTGGCATACATGAGAGAAATTGTTAAAATCATTGCAGCTTCAGAGGTTTGCATCGGTAACTTTGGCTTTAGTTTGTAGGTAAAATGTGGAGATCTTTCCTCTCAAAATATATGGAAGTTTTCTGCCGTGGGTCAGTGCTTTGTACCACCGAACTCCAGTTTCGCAGAGTACATTTACGTGCAGGGAACTGAATGCACGTGCTAGGAGTGGGAAGCGTTTGGCAGCCACTTCTCAGTAAGATGTGTGCCATAAACCTGCTGTAAAGAGTTAACACCACTGGGGGCTAATGACGGAAGACTTGCTGACCTCGGGGGGTTTCGTCAGACCATGCCCCAAGCGGCTTTTGTGATCAGACCCCATGAAGACTTTGCACAAGTCCTGTGTACATTGAGGGTTCAGTTCCTGGTTTTTGAAAACCGGTTAATGGCTGCTGTCTTTAGAGAAAAAAATGTAAAGAATACTATATTAATATTAGTTTCTGCTTAATGCAGAATGTTTTAACTTATCAGAAGATAGCTCTTAGTCTTTGCTTACCCATGTGGCCCCTCGGGCTGGTCACTTTCATAGCTGGGTTGTGCAGCTGAGGGTGCAAGGGCACAGCGAAGTACCTGAGACTGCAGTCAGTGGGAGAGCTGCGCAGAAGAGCCCTGCCACTGGCAACAGACCAAACTGGGACCGTTCGATTCCAGCTCAGTTATAGACCTTCTGAAAAATAAAATCTAGGATTAAGGTGGGTTGGGTTAACCCTTTGGAAGTGAGTACTTGTAAAAGGGGAGGGGGGGGGGAAGTTTTTCTAGGAAAGCACTGAAATATCATGATCTATTGTAAAAGGGCTAATAAAGGGTAAAATCAGCAACTCTATGACTCAAAATACCTGTGGAGCAGGTCCTTTTTTTAAGTAGACCAACTCTTTTCATATCTTGTGATAGTTATCTTACCTGTATAAAAGTACATTTTCTAATTTAAATAATTGTCTTTATTAATGATTAATGGGCTCTGAACTTGAACTTGCCTTATTTACAATTAAGGAAATATTCAAAATCACCTGAATAGCCCTAATTTGTATTTATCAGCAAGGCATTTTTATATTCTTTTTAGAAGTTTAAAATAGGACAACTTACAAATCACATTTTAAATAGTTTCACATCTCGCTTAAATAAAAGTTTGTTACACATCTAGACCAAAATTTTAGATGTTCTGTTTTAATTTAGTGAGGCAGTTTTTGGCTCAAAAAAGGATAATTCTGAATGCAAAAGTTATCAAAACTTTATTTTTGGCAACAGCTTTTCAAAACGACACGAGGTGTAGTCTGTTGTACCTTGTGTAGTTCAAGCTCTTGCTCTGGTTAAAGTGCTCACAATTTTGTTCGATCAGGCCCATAACTATCTTTGTCACCACAAATAGAGCCATCAGTGTCACTCCATTCCAGAAAAATATGTTAACCCTTTCTTGCCCAGCACCTTTTCAAAGACTTGTTTCAATTCCAGCAGTTCAAAGAACTTGCAGTGGAGAGCTTTGATGGTTGATTTGGTAACTCTTTAACAGACCCTCCTGATTTAACTCCTGGTTTTGGATAACATAAAGGACTTTTCACCAATTCATCCTCTCTGCTCCTGATTCACAATTTCTGTATTTGCCGGGAAAATTTCTTGCCAGCTTGCTTCTTTGTAGGGGGAGAGGTGAAGCCTACAACTTAACAGCAAATAGACTAGAGGCATCAAGATCACAGATAAAAGGGGTGGAACTACTAATTTTTCCAGCCCTATACTAGCAAAGCATGTATATAACAAAGGCCTGAACCTGACCAGCCTCCCAGGCTTTTCCTCACTGTGTGACACCTGCAGGTCTGTGGATTGGAAGCCAGCTTTCATGCCAGTGTGCCCGGGGTCCTGAGCATGCGGGACCTGCGTGCCCGGGACCCCACCGGCCTCGGGGCTCACCAGCGTCCTGCTCTGCCTCTGCACCACGCTCTGCCCGGGCTCACAGGCAATTCTACACGGGACCAAAGTGCACTGCTTACCAAAGGAGTTTATCAATCCTGGGGGCTAGGTTGAAGCAATTCGTTCCAAAATAGTTTTGTCCTGTAAAATAGCTTTGATCAACATCAGGATTAAACAAGCATTCTGTTCCTCACTGAAAAAAGTAAGGAATTTCTGCTGGCTATTTGGAGGCTAAATCCTACAACCTCTAGTGAATATTCATACATATTCATAAAAATAGTATCAAGGAACTCAATAGAAACATTTCTGTGCATCAGAATTATTCCTAGGAGAGCAAGTTAACATAATATGGCCCCAGCAAAATCTCCAATTGATAATGCTGCAGTGCTTCCTCTTTTGGTACCTGGCTTTAAGAGCTAAGTTTTGAAAGCAGTAAATCAAAAGTAAAAGTTAAAACTTTTAATTGCATGTTTCCAACATGCAAACATCAAATAACATTAAGTATTCCAAATGAATTAAAAAACAAGTAAAAGAGCCTTTAGCTGTAGTTCTGTTTGAGTTTCTTTTCTTGGATGTTTGGGATCTGCTATAATCAGTTCTACAAAAATTAAAATCTCCTGGACAAGCAGCTGAATCTTTAACTAAATAAGCAAAATTTTCCACAGTACTAGAGTTTGTAAAGTAAAGAAATTGGTGATTTGATTTGTAACAGTAATTTGCAAATTTAACTTTGAAATCAGCTTTTTCTTCCAGATAAGGGAGGACCAGAAGTAGCCAGAACATTGAGAGAAGGTAACTATATAAGCTTTCAAAGCTGCTTTGTAACATACTGCCTACCACAAACATTATTTTCACAGAATCATAAATCCATACTTTCATATGAAGAGAAATTTCATACAAGTCCTTTGCCCTCCATAGTTAATTTAGGCAAAATATCTACTGCCTTTAAATGTATTGCCTGAAATCACTTCTTTCAGGGAAAAAAAAAATGTCTTGAGCTTTATATAGCTTTTATTTTAATATATTTTATATTGTGAAATACTGACATACAGAGACAGGTCCTCTTAATTGTCAAGAATTTGGACTTGAAGGAAATTAAAAAATTAGAAAAGACTAAAAGTTAGGGAAAACATTTTAGAACTGCAGGCATCATCCAGATAATTTCAATGGGCAGCTTTTTTAAAAAGTGAATATTTTTACTAAATGGTATCCAGTTCAGAAATAATTTTCAGGGAAGGTATTTTCTTATATTCTGGGAAGTTAGACTCATAATAGCCAAAGTACAACATAGCATGCTGCTAAATATAAAACAAAAGAAGCTCAGTTATCTAATATAAATATAAATACAAGTATTTGTGAAATCTATTTAGAGCAGTGTTTGATACCTTAATATACAGACAAAAAAGCTGAAGTAGGAATATTGTATACTTATAGCTAAAATACCAGCTAAATTTTTTTTTTCCTTTTTCTGGACTTATTTCCTAACAGTAATAAAAAATATTTAAATTATCAAATATGTCCAAAGAATAAGCATGCCTAATTGTTACTGAATTCATATGGTAAAAGTTAGGAGACAATTGGATCTTAAATTCTTCTGGATTGATCCTGCTCTCTTGAAATGAGGGGTAAAATTCCATTTGCCTTCAAAGGGAGCTGAATTTCATGTCAGCTTTTTAAATAGAATTTATTAACTCTTCAGAATTCTGATAAATTATAAAACTTCACTATTTGTTTAAAATCAAAGTAACAAAAATTTTAGATTAAAATATTAGCAAACAAGGACTAGCAAATACTGTTAAAAAAGCTTTTGAGAGATAGCTATTAGTAGCCTATTGGCTGATAATTTAATAAAAAGTATTCAGCCTTAATTATCTACTGTTTTTAAGTGGTTTATAGGACTTAGATGTTTTAGATTCTCCGTTAACATACACAGGATGCAAAAGAAATAAAGCCCAGCCCTTGCAGAATAAAGGTAGAAATATGTTTTGACAATTAAAACAATTAAATCTAGCTGCTGAATCTAAAATTTAGATACCTAAGTATTGACATTTTAATGTTAGAACTAGAAGATAAAATAGGGATATCTTTGCATCACAAAATAACTTCTTTTAACAAACTATACAAATTTGATCCTTCAGGCATTAAAAAAAATTATTTGTAGTTGTGAGTTTAAATTTGTAGTTTAGTAAATACATTGTCTAAACAGTGGGCAGAGACAACCTTTGAAAAAGGATAATTGGTAGGATTAAAACTTAACATTTGTACAAAAAGAAAATACTTTGATAAGGGCAAACAGTAAGCATATGTCAGTTTGGGGTTCATCACTATCCCATGAATTCCTTTATATCACACTAATTCATATGACTTGAAGATAAAATTGTTAGAATTGTTACTCATCTTTACTGAATATATTTCTATTAAAAAGTTATGTTTTTTCCTCTTTCAAAAATTGTTATTGATTTTTCTATAGAGAAGCAGGAAAAAAAAAGTAAATTTGATCATAATTCACAAATACTCCTTCTATTGAAGCAGACCTTTTACTCTGAAATTATTAACAGGAAATTATTTGAACATTTTTTTTAAAGTTAATTTATGTAAGAAGGTTTTTGAAAGTTATAATATTATCTTATAACTGACTGCAGCTAGAATACAGCCTTTTTTCAAATGGAATACTGTACATAATAATTAACAAAACGTGGATGTAGATACAGTTACAATTATTAGGAACATTAATTTGCATTGTTGAATTTTAGTGGGGAGTTTGTTCTTTCTTAAGGCTCTCAAGTAGTTAGCAATGAAAACAAATTGAGATTAAAAGAATCTGCTTCAAATCTTCATTAAAAGCCTGAAAAATGTTTCTAAACCTTTAAATATGGTTTGATATATTTTTGCCTTTAATGTATAGGTTATTTATAAATACTTTTTGGGATAAAATATTTTTATTTATGGATAGCTCATATCACATTAAACTGACTGAGCAGACAGGGCTACATCATATTTGTTTGTAAGTTTAACTGAGACTTATTTAGTAGAAAAATGAGCTAGATAAATATCCTACATGAAGTTTTATCAAATAATAGCACTTGTAATAATTATTGTATGTTAGAAGTCCCATATTGATCGTGTATCTGGAAGCTCTCTGTTCAGTTTCTACTTAATATTCTTGGGAGTTTTTTCCATTTCTGGCTTTCAGAATAATAAACACAATATCCCTGTTGTTTTTGAAATTTATAATAAAGAATAAATGTTGATTTTGTTTTGACATCAAAAGAAATTACTGACAGAAGAAAATATGGAGCAATTTTGCACAAGTAACTTTATGAAGTTTTAAAGTCTTTGCAGGGAAGCAGTTAAAAGAACAAAAACAAAAAAACAACCCCCCATTCCTCCCATATTTGAATAAAAATATTTCTAAATGTCTTCGGCAATTTTTTTAAGAGGGGAAACAGCTTTTTTGCTTTGGCACTGTATTAAAATTCAAATAATAACATTAAAATTCATGATGAGAGTTCTACCACAGAACTTAGCTTTTCAAAAGTCTGGACAGCTCCTTAAATTTAATTGAAGCAACATTAAAAAAATATGTTTTCATGTACTAAGTAAACCTAAATGTTTACCTTGGAGAAGAATAACTGCATATATCTGATCAATGGAGAGAGGAACACCACAAAAGTGATTTTTTCAAAGGAAAATAATTATTTCTGTATAAAATTTAAATCCATGAGCATTTGTTTCTGACCACATTAGTGCTATGATCAGTACAATCAGGTAGGTTTTACCAATTAGATGGAAGGTAGGTACAGTATGATCTGAAGTGGGGGTGAGCTCAGAGTTGCCTCAATGTAGTGGCAGTACATAAATTTCAGGAACAAAGTTCAACTCCTTTGACTGCAGTTTCCACTGAGATACCACCTTAAATCTGAATTAGTGAACTGTATGTACTTCAATGGAATCGTGGGCTTTTAAAACATGTATTAACAAGCTTAAACATGATTATGTTATTAACTATTTCATTAATTAGAAAGAGAGCTCTGTAAGTCATAATGTAAGCCAAAAATGGAAAATGGAACTGATGTGTTAATAATATGCTTTGTTCTTTATTTTTAAAAGAACAATTTTAGAGGTGAATAGTAAATTCTCCAGAATAAATTCACAAATGTATATACCTCTATTAGTATTTCAAAATGTTTTGTTCTCCTGTCATTAATTATGACATTAATTACGTCACCTTTTTGCTCTCCAGAAATTATGCCAAAATTGCTGAAAGGGTGAAAATATTACCAGTTTAAGTCTCCCAAAAAAGTTTTCAAATATTTCTATATTTCACATTACAATAAGGCATATGTGAAAGATGATTCAATGTAATTCATTAATTTAAAAATTTCCAATGATGAAGATTCAGCTATAAATTATTATTCTAGTACACTCTTATTTTATAATATTATTTTTTTTTCTGTAGAATACCATAAATATAAGACAAAGTCCTATGCTCAAAACTCCAGCTGATAATAGGATAAGATTAGGCAAGGCAGAATTTGGAATGCAGTTCCCTCATTTCTGACTGCAATCTTATAACCATAGGAATATCTATATGAGAGGTTCTAAATTGAATGCTTTTCTTCTGCTACAGTTATCTAGATTTCTGTTCTGTTTACTAAGACTAATATTTTTTTCCAGAGTTTTCATTGTTAAGGTATTTCAAGTAAGAAGACCCAATTGCTTGGTCTCTAGTCTCTAAAAATCCATCCTGTCAGGATGAGAATTAATTAATACATCTTCAATTAACTTAAAGTTTTCTCTTTCCCTTTTTCTCCCTGGTTAATTTGGTAGAGGGCAAAAATAGAACTCAGATTAGTGTAATTTCGTATGCCATGGCAGGGGGGTTGGAACTAGTTGATCTTTAAGGTCCCTTCCAACTCAAACTATTTTGTGTTTCTGTAATTTCCTAACTCATATCAAATCCTCTGTTTCTGTAAGACAAATTCTTGGGGTAATAATGACATGCTGCTACTACCATGAATTTGTTAACCTAAAATATACCATTCATTAAATTTAATTCACTCAAAAAAACCCAGTTAATTTGCCTCAATATTTATCAGAGTTGCAAATTGGGATTTTAGTTATTAAATCTTAGTTTTAATGGTCATTATGCTTATCATACAGAATGCTATTTAAACAATCAGGCCTCATGCTTTAAAGTTTTAAAGTAACCATAAAGTAACCATCTTCACCACTGTTCTGCTATAATAATACAGCAAATCTGTATTTCATGACACAGGGATTTAAGATGAGATGGTACTATGTGCACAGGGGCATCTAATTGGAACAAAAAGGAAAGAAGTCAGAATATGAGGATATCTGGATTTAAGTGGGTTAGCACCAAACTTCTTTGTAAATTGCTTAACTGAAGATATTTCAATTCATATAGAATCATTGGTGTGAAGACGTGAAATTATACAGACTGTGTGATGTATATAAATCCAGCCAAGAGCTTGTCAGTGATCACTGGGCTCATGTGATAGCAGTGACTTGCACTGCAGCCTAACTCTGTCCTGAAATGGAGTCCGGAGTGGAGATGGGCATGAGGCGGAGGTACAGCCCAAGCTTCGCAGCTGGAACACAAACCTGCCCACCCTCAGAGCAGCCCAGCGCTTGCATGGGGACCATTCCAGGTCTGTGCTACCCAAGTCCTCCAGAAATTTAGGGTCAGGCCTGTTTTGGTAAAACCCATTTAGCTACATTCTACAGCACAGTGCAGTCGGTTTCAATTAGGTGGTATTAATCAGAATTTTTGTGTACAATATTCTGCATTTATGGCTTGGACGTCGTGATTATTTTAACTGCTTGCTTAAAAGAAACTGAAACTTTAGGAAGAGAGAGGAATTATTTCTTTTACTGAAGAAAAAATATTGCATATAGAACAGACACTGTATAGATAATATGTCACCTAGCTGCTGGTGTATTTCTTCCTTATGCATATGAGGTGGGAGGTAACATGAAGCAAGAAGGTATTAAACTAACAACTGGTAAAAATCAAGGGGATGCTGACAGAATCACTTACCATTTCTGGGAGTTTCACACATGTATAATTTTCCAAATTTAATTAAAAGTCAGAATTTTTTCTGTATACATTTTCTGAAATTTCAGAGTTCACTGGTCACACAAAGATGTGCAACAGTAGTGAAGTATGGGTCATATTCTTCAACTGCATGGTATACAAGCTCTGAAGGTTCAAAGGGGGGGAAAATCAGCTGGGTTGTGTCAATTAACAGTGTTCTTTCCACGCGTAGTTTATTTGAGAAGTTCAACAGAGTGAAGTTTGAATTTATCTGCCCAACTGTCTCTTTTTCTTGAGTTTAAACTCTAGCAGCTCACTAGGTCCCTTTACAAAACACAGTAAGATTAGCTTCAATACCATTCCTGTGAGAGTCAGAAAACCTGAGCAGAAATACCTGACCTTAACCTATGTGAAGTGTCCACTTCATACTGTTTTGATCAGGAACATGTATTTGGCCCCACAGCCATTGTTTACAGATAGGTCTGTAATCCATTATCATGCAGATAAATATCAAGCCAAATTTTTCTTCTTCCCTCCCCTTTTCTGGTTATTTTAACTATGGTCAGGTAGCCAGAGAAGAATAGTTTGCTATTAGCTGTGACCAGAAGTCCTACACTATTTAGACAAATACTGTAAAACACCATTAATATTGAGGTGCTGCAAAATCATAAAGGACAATAAGAGATGTCCGTGGAAAAGACTGACAGGGCTTAATTTCTCATAAAAATCTGTAGGATCATTGATATAATTTTTATAAAGCACTTTATTTTTTTTTAATAGGAAAAATCAAAGTCACACCTGTGATATTTCTGAAACCAGAAAACTGCATTTTCTTTTTATGGAAGTCTACTGAATTTTGTTTAATCCCATTTAAATTGTTACAGCATGCTCATAACTGCACTGTTGAAAAGCCACTCTTAGTGCTAATGAGTGTGTTTTGATACTTGAGAATGACTTGACTTGGTTCCCAGGAAAGGGACAGCTGTACCGTATATCCAAGATTAGTTGGACACAGCTTGGCTTACAGCCCATGAACATGCATTCTTGAGGACTAGTCAAAGTATGGTTTTAGATGGTCCTCCTGAGGCTAAAAATGGATGTTCTGTTAATATCCTGTTAGTAGATGGTTTCTGATCTTCATTATGCTAGAAGTGTCTAGCCAAACTTTTGTTGTCCAGAGGGTTTTATTTTTTTCACTAGCATGTTAAGAGAGTGGGAGAAGTAAGGGGTCTTTTATCTTTTGCAAGAAGTTTAATATTAACTGAATTGAATGCCATTTGCCTAGGTGCCCTGGAATGTCAAATAAGCTACAGAAATATATTTCTATGTAGAATATAGGTATGAACATGTAGAATATGAAGTAAAATAAATTATTTAAGATTTGCTGTGGGAGAAATCACATGCTATCTTCTCCCAGGAACAGTTGGGAAAGGACTTGGGAGTGTATAAAGCTGGTCTAAGAACAAGAAAAAACAGAAGGACTGTTTGGCAATAAGTTGTTTTTATGGCTGAAGCTCTTCAAAACAGCAGAGGGAAATAGAGCAAGCTCATCAGCTATCTGCATACAATTCAAAAGGTACCAAGGTCATACTACATTTTGAGACAGGTGAAGTCCACAGGATTTTTACACATGCTGAGCACTTCCTCCAGGTAACTTGGGTGGTGTGTAGTTCCTTCCCATTCATCCACTAATATCTCATTCAGAAGGACCAGTGCTTTCAGACTGTGAGGATGATGCCCTACTTTTTAATTGTAGAATACTGAATATATGACAAAAATGTAGTCACTAAATCATGTACCGTTAATTGATCAAGTCTGATAAATCTGCTACCAGTCAGCCCATCATCAGGGAAAGTTTTATGTATCTTTCTTTTAATCTCATAGGGAGGTAACCTGTGGTACAGTTCCTTTTCCTGTTAGTAGGCAGCATATGCACTTCCTTATTTTGCAATCTACTATATGCAATGTCATGACGTCCTTTAGTACAGTGTTTATTGAACTTTCTGAATCTGTGATTTCCCTTTGATTCACCTCTTTCCCTGTCATTGTCTTGAATTCTTCCCTGGTTTTGATGATAGATTATTGCAATTGCTGCCTGAAAAGTCACTTTTTCACGGAGACCGGACTCACTGACAGCAAACCAAGGTAGTTGGTAGACCAGTGGCTACCCTAGATACTTGCAGGAGCTTCTCAGACCCCAGCTGTCAAAACTCAGATATCCCTGACAAACTTGGTTTTTTTTAACGCTGTATCATTGTTCTTTGACAACCCATGGTTTGAGAAACAGCTGTTTAGCAGAGGCGAAGTTCCCATTGAGTGATGAATTCCTCAACAGCACAGTTTTAGAAAATGACAGAAAGAAGGTTTGTTTGACCTGGATTCAGAGAAGGTCTGCTGACAGTGGCAGAGGAGCTGCGTATTTCCATAACAGCACAAAGTCTTTATGATAACCTGAGTTACACCTACGTTTCTCTCACGTTTCTCTACAAACAAAATTATTCTTAGTAAGGGATATGGGCCATAGAAGAGGTTTTGAAGTTGGTATATTCACTTAAATTTAAAGGAAAGAATGAAAGTATTTCCCCCTATGTTGTGTGTCTGTTGTTTTAGATCTCTTGATCAGCCAGTCTTTAGTTAGAAGTTGCAAAAGACTATTGGAAATCTATGAGGTTGTGTTACCTTGGTTGTTTAAAATAGGGCCAGATAGCATTTATAATCCATGTGTTGTAATAGTCACTGTATCTCTGAGATAACCTTGTAGTGCAAACAGGAAGATGCTGTTTGATTACAAAACAAAGGAGGGATTCCAACACTACTGGGATTCTCTCCATGGATCCCCATCCCCGAGTCAGCCTGGTTGTTGCTGTGCTCATCTTGGTGTCTCTTATGTGAACGCCCCATTGAGTTAAGATCAGGGCACTGCTTAAAGATCAGGAAAAGGTAAAGACAGCTAAAGTCTGGTGTATTTCAGACTGAACAAGAGTGAAAGGTGAAAAGTCAGCGATCCTAGGCTGTGCTCTCCTCACCTGTCACAGACACTCTTTGACCTGTTCACATCTCTGTTCCTCTGTTTAACCTACCTGTCATGACAGTCATTCTCCACTTGTGAGGATTATGAATAATGTGACTATTACATAGCACCAGGTGTTATGCCTGGTGCCTTCCAAGACAAAAACACAAGCATTTGTTAATAGTTGCTCTGCTCCTTCTTTCCAGAAGGGAAAAGGAGAGAGGAGCAGACTGTCTTTCTGATAACCTCTTGTACTGCAGCAGAACCTGTCAGAAGAGGGCTGAAAACCATTAGGAACCCCAAGGAGAGACTGCAAAGCCCTTCAAAACTGCTGGCATGGCTAGGAAAGGCACCTCATGAAGAGTTCCCTTCTTTGCACTTCAGGAATTAGTATAACATTAAGGATCTTTGAAGTAATACCAATCCTCATTTCCATCATCTTTCCCATGTAACTGCCTTTGGCCCCTCTACCGCTCACAGTATTTCAAAGGATTCATTGAAATACTTGCTGGGAGGCCTTAATATCCTTATTATTGGAAGACAAAAGATAAATGGCAATCACACGGCTAAAATTATCTGGTAATTCTAGTTTTAGAAACACGAAAATGTACAGCAAATATTTATATAAAATTCAGGTAAAATACAGGCCAGAATGCTCCAGAAGGAAATAATTTCTATGAATACAGCAAGAACAGCATTTAAGAACAAGGCTAAGTTTAAAGGAACCATTTTGAAACAGGCCATTGTATTTCCTGTAATTATTTATCTGATTCCACCAATATTAATTGATAGATATTTATTGGTTCATGAGTGTTCCCTTAAGCTTCATCCTATATTAAAGAAATTGATGCACTCAGGGTTTTTGCCCCAAAAGCTAATGCAAGGAAAGCTGGCAGTAGCAAAATCTTTCTCCCAGGACACTATTCCTGGGGCAGATGCAGCTGTGAGTGAAAGCCTCATGTAAAATCTGTGTAATAGCTAACTCCTACCAAAACACTCTGTCAGCAGCATGCTTGGACATTAGGAAATTAGGGACAAACAAGTCTTAGATGTTGCTGTTAGGAGAAAGTGAATTTTGGCACTTGGGAGGAATGTGGATGGACACCCTGGGATGCAAATGTTGTGTGTTGTGAACATGTGAAAGTGAGTGTTGTGATCATGCTTTCCAGTAAACTAAGTTTTCTGTGGCCCAGGTCACAGTGGTCTGTTTTCATATGGCACTGAGGCACCTTAAGGTGTGGTTTACCTAAATGAGTGAATAACCCCACTGAACACGGGGTATATTTGTATGCTTGAAATTTAACGTAAATCTCATGTTGAACTGGCCTTGGAAACAAAAAGGACGTCTTCTAGGGAAAGGAGAGGAGACATTATTGTTGAGAAGGAAGGCAAAGACAAATTCTTTGAGAGAGCAGTTACTTGTCTTCCATGTAGTAACATCCAGGAAAAGAGAAAGCAGAAATGTATAACTTCCATTGTGCTGTGGAAGCTGCTAGTGTAATGTGACAATGTAAGTCAATTGTACAATACCACAGATTACTGGTATAGAAAAGTGTGTGAATATGAAATAGATGGGTACATGATCACATTGCAATTCCACATTTTTATTCACGTTTCGTATGGTGAAATACCAGTAGTGTAAAGAAAACTACGATATAAGTTTTCTCACAGGAGTTGCATATGTGAGCTTTTAGTATTTGACTCTTGGCATGTAAACATGACAGTAATTTCTGTAAGGAGCTAGTGACAATTTCTATGTGTGCTTGTGGGACACAAAATTTTGATGAAAGAAGTTGAAAAGCAATTGTTGTATAGCTCCTATAAAGCCCTAAGTCTTTCCATTAAGTCAGTGTCTCAGAAGCCCTAATGTCTACAAAAGCAGAAACTGCAGTGTTTGGTAGCTAAAGGAAGATTCCATGGTATGTATGTGTGCTTGCCTCCATGTGTGTGAGTTCATGGCTGTGTTTTGGAGTCTGTACCATAGACAGGCAAGGTAATATAAAAGGTAACACACAGATTTGGAAAATATAAATGCAAGCTGGTTTTTGTGCTGCTGAGGATTGTTTAGTCGCTTAGAGCATTGTGGTTTATCCTGAAAAAATGAGGGTTACACAAGTCTATGCTTTGGAAACTAGTTAGAAAAGGTCCTGGTGCAAGACAGTAAAGGTTCTGTCTGGGCTGGATTGTTTTTTATAGATTGCACTTGGCACAAGGAGGAGAAAGAGTTACCGCAGTCGGTAGCAGGGAGACACGTTTCCTTCCCCATGCAAAACAAAAGTGAACATATGCCCTCTAATTTCTTATGGCCTATGTCAAGAAGTATATTTATTGCTAATTTGAAAGCATACAGAAAGGTAAAGGCAGGGACCATTTTTTCCCCCTTGAGATTGCACAGGAAAATAATTAAAGGCAAACATTGTATGTTATAAGAACATACTGGTCTGCATATGACATTATTTTGTTGCAAATTACAGACCTGGTGGCCTGATCCTGCTATCACTGAAGTGAATGGCACATTTCCTATTGATTTCAGGGAAAGAAAGAGCAGACTACAACCCAACATGAGACAGGTGAAAGCTGCTCCTTTAGAAGTATGCTACCCATTCTACTTAGGCTCCCAAACTACTTTTTCTTAGTGTCCTGGGAAGTAGATGGACACAAACTGTTCGTATTAAAAGTGTAAGGAGGATTGTTTAAAGATGTAAATGTTGCCTTTAACGTTGCTGAACCAAAAACATAAAAGATTCTGCCAGTGCATGAAAGTGAAACTAGCTGAGAACAAAAGTGAAACCAACAGGCAACTCTCACTTCCCAGGCTGAGTGAAATGCAGAAATCCTAAAGTGTTGATGCCTAACAGTAAATTTGAATTTTAAAATTTCCTTTGCTTTTATTAGTGTGAATAAGTGTTACTAGTGATCTAGACAAAGATTTCCCCTAAGACAGGTGTTTTCTCATAATGGTATCTCTTTTTTTTTTCTTTATGATATTTAGGGGCATCTGTACATGTTACCCTCTTTTTCTTTCTCATGCTTTTTCCTTCTGCATGTGTTGCATCACAGACTTGTAAGTCATGTACCNAATTTTTTTTTTCTTTATGATATTTAGGGGCATCTGTACATGTTACCCTCTTTTTCTTTCTCATGCTTTTTCCTTCTGCATGTGTTGCATCACAGACTTGTAAGTCATGTACCCTTAATATTCTGACAGAAGCATGTGCTAGAGCAGGACAGAATTGACCTTATTTTACAAAAGTATTGGTGACTGTAATCAGCAAGTTTCTAGAGAAGGGAAAAAAAAGTATCTTTAAAAATATATGAAAATGAAGGTCGAACATGTTTAATCGATAAAACACCAAAATATGAGAGGCAATGTAGCAAAGGGGAGAGACAGACATTCAGTTCTTCCTGCCCAATCTGGTAGGATCAGCAGGAGACAAAGGTACAGGAAAGTGGGGAAATACCAAACAAAAAACCAGCAGAGGGTAAAGAAAAAATTGGATGCCATGGACAAAAAGAGAGAATGGAGGAAATAAGTGGTTAAGATAAGTAAACTTTTGCAAAATTCTTCCTTGGTTCACATTTGTCAGTGTCTAGGAAATTGTGTGTAAAACTACATGAGCGGCAACAGTCTGACGTAGATCTAAGCAGCATGAGGAGGGTAAATACATGGAAAGAAAAGGGTAAGATGATGACAGATCATTTTTTTTTTAAGGCAGTTTAGTCATGAATAGTACACTTTACAGTGCTAAGGCTTTCTGATCACGACTTATGTTGATAATGCTTATTAAATGACAAACTGAAGCAAGGTGGATTTTTTTTAATTTAGCACACTGAATTTATACTCCTTGTCTTAAATATTTTTCCCTCTCACATTTGTTTGGAAAAGTTTAGAGGGAAAAAGTGGGGGGAATAGTGTACAGACAGTGATTTTACCTGGTATCTACCTCGCAGGTGGAGGGAGGAGATAGAAGTCTCAAAACTACAGGCCTATGTAAATTCTGCAGCCTCAGAAGTAAGCACAAAATAATACAAATCACAGAAAAATGGGTAAAGCAAAGACCACATTTATCTGGGAAGGTATTCAGCTTTTAAAGCAGAGGAGGGAAAAGTTGCTGTGGGAAGAAATATTTCAGGACTTTGTCCCTCATATAAAGAGCTTTAAAAAAAAATTCAGTGTATGTAAATTTTTTTTTTTTAATATAAGATCATACCACTTGCCGATTAAATGTTGCTAATGAGATGGTGCATGCAGTGATTTAGAGGCCTCTAAGAACTGAAAACCAGGCCTGGGGAATCTGGTACTTCAACTGACAATGTATGGAACTAATTTTTGTCATGTGTACCTGACTTATCAAAGCCAGTTTTGAGGACTCAGACTAGAATGTAATAAGAGTTTTTCAAATGCTTTTCAGACCAAAAGATATAAGGCTTTTTGAGGGCCAGATAATTTGAATGTGCAAAAATGTGCCTGGGTATACAATAATTTTAATCTATTCTCTCTTACGTTACAGAAAGCATGGTACAAACCCTGTTCTGGGACAGAAGGACAGACGTCCGAGGGACATGGGCATCTCTTCTCAGGTAGCAAACTCTTACTGATGGCTTGAGAGAGAGAGAAAAAATAATTTTGCTGTTCAGATTAAATAATTCCTGACCTTTTGGCCTTTTAAATTTTGGTGTTTATTGACATTCCAGACAAACAGAGATACTTTTGTTTTATTTTGAGAGAGGTGAGGAGGCAAAGTGTTGTGAGGGAGGGAAATTAATGTCAAGTCCTTCTGATGTCCGATCGGTTGCAGGAGAACAGCAGGGCTGAGTGGTATACTGGATTTTTCCACTAAAAGATGCAAATGATAGGATATTATAAAAAGATCAATGTATTTGTGAACTGTGCTGTGTGTTTCAGTTTGCTTCATATTAGAATAGCTAATAAATTGGAAGTAGATGCTACAATCTCTGGTTGGTGAAAGACAGGGCTAGAAAAAAATAGCTCTTTCTAATTGTATGTGGTTTTATTGTGTTGATAAATATATTTGATGTGGTAGCAATTAAAAGTAGTCTGTTTTGATTAAGCTGAAGGGCCGAGACTTGGTTTTAAAGCATGCTGGTTAATTAAGCAAGAGTCAGTAAATGGTATAAAGCTCTAGATAGGATGCTTTTTGAGAAAAATGCAGTTGCTTGAGGTCAAATTAGTCAATAAGTAAAATTTTCTGATCAGGAAAGAGTCTGTATTTCTGAGGTATTTTATACTTTGTGTAAGCTTTTTGTACACCAATAGATAGAGGAGCTGTGTTAAAGTGTTGGAGTTGCTATTATGTTACGGTACGTCACTTGTTCTTCCTGGTTTGAATTGTTGATTCAACTCTGATAATTAAGACAAGAGAAAAATGTAAATTTCATTTACCAAATGGGATGTTTGTAGAATTGAAAAAAGTGAGAGATTAAAAATTATTAGAAGGCTGTAAAATCTATAATGTTCTTCTGTAGCCTTTGGAAGGCAGAAACCTAAATAATAATATTTCTACAGGCAAAATAATATAAATTATCTAAAATAAAGTATGAACTGCTGTTAGAAGAGTTTTGAAATAAATAGTATGTGCAGATATGCAGTTAGGATTTTTTAGTATTTTTCTTCCCCTATTCTCTCTCCTCAAGGAAAATAGAAGGATTTCTTTCAAATATAAAAGGAATAAATAAAAACAATTGGAATGAAACATTATGCTAGATATTTGGTGACCTTTGTTTTCTTACTAGTATTTTGGTTTTAAATGTAAGTGCTGTGAAATAGTTCAGATCTCAAAGTTTGTGGGGAGGAAATGTTTCAGCATCTTTGTTCATACCTGAGGAATCCATTTTAGAAGTCTATTTTCCCTGTTTGCAAAATACATTTTTATTAGATCTATGTATTTGGGTTAAGACTTACTTAAAATTACTTAATTAGGTTATACTAAAATTCTAAGTGATTTAAAAAGAAGGATTATGGTAATATGACAAAACATAACACTGTTTTTATTGAAATTCTTAAATAAAGCCCTTTTAACATGCCAATTTTAAAAATCTATAAATTTAGGGTGTTAAAATAGTACAAAATATAAAAAGGCTGAACTTATAATGGAATGTATAATCCTGTACCAGTGAGCAGGGATTTTGTAGGTACGTCAGGAACATGGCAGGAGGTCATTTACACCTTCAGTTTGGTTTTGAGCATTTCTCTCGTGGTATTGTCCTTCCTCTTACTTTATTATGTATATGTAAACACTTATAAAATGTTTATGGTTGATTTGTAAAGAAAAAATGTAGAGAAAGAGGTAACAGTGTAGGTGCGCTAAGCTAGATGGGGACTGATTGTGTTTTCCCAGGAAATTCTGAAAAATATACCAAAGTAAAAATTGCTACAGTAAAGAATAAATTCTAAATAATTGTATTCGTGCTGTTTGAAATAGCCTGGCTGTGAATTGTCTTTAAAAACCTCCTGTAAGTGTCCAAAAACAGTGCAACATAAAAAGGTTTTCCAATCGTGTTTTCTCTAGGTAAATCTATGCGCTTGTAGGTTGATTTCAGGGGCAGGGTAGTAAAAAACGAACTTTAAAAAAAGGAGCTATGTGTGTGCTTTTCTCATAGATTAGTTTGTTTGGTTTTTTTCTAGAAAGGAAAACGTATATGTGTTTCTTTCCCCTGTCTTGTTTATAGTTTGAAATAAATAATAAATTTATAGTGATTTATTTTTTTAAGACGTATTTAAATGAAAAATCTGGCAGTAGGTTTGTTTTACTTGTAATTTAATATTGGAGAAATAGCAGAACGTTTCTGGATATTTGCATTTGCTTCAGAGGTTGGAGCCTAAGCCAGATTTCTGTGTAGTCTGTCAGGCAGTTAAACGTCTGAGCATGTTACAGTCTGTAGCACTACAAATTAGAGCTATTTGATTTTATTTGCTGCATGAGGCTTTCACAAAAAAAAAAAATAAAATAGAAGAATAGGGGATGAGCTCTGCGTGTGTGCAGGGGCTGTTTTGGGGTGCAATGCTGAGCTATGGAGGGGGGCCGGGTGAGACCCAGAGGGTTTTACTCTGAGGTGCTGCTTTTGCCTGAACTTGTGCCATCTCCCCCTGTCCCTCACTGACTTTATAAATTGATTCTGACTCTCTGGGATATTTTGTAATTCCCAGCTGTGTAGTTGCATGCACATTGTTTGCTACTTATTTTAAGAGGAGAGCTGAAAAAGTGCAGTATGTGTTAGTCACACGTATACTGAGCACCTGTATGAAGAGTGTATGGGAAGGAGGGCAGAACACGAGCGTGTGATTTTAACATTAGTTTCACTACAGGATAGCCCAGCATTTCATAGTAACTTTGTCCCAAAGTTTTCTGGGGGTTGTAAAGCTATTTTTGAGTTAATTTGCTTATTACAATTTGCCTCCTCAAACATAATTTTTTTTTAAAGCCTCACTAGCTAGAATAAGGTATTTCACCTGCTTTTTACTATCTCGCAGGGAACGTGCAGTTAATGCCAGTAGCAACCAGTTGTGGCCGGGACCTGAAACCACACTGCAGGAGTACAGAAACCC
>VXBQ01006414.1:835630-846834 GCA_013400175.1 Phainopepla nitens | reverse complement strand
CCCGGCAGGCAGCGGCTCACGGCCTCGCTGCGAGTGCGGACCTTGGCTTCCCCTGGGCGCTGAGCTCCGCACCGAGCCCCAGAGCGGACAGGCGCCTTCCTGCGGCCTCCGCCGCCGCTCAGCTCGCGCGGATAGCAAAGGCTGGCGCCTGGCAAGAGGGGATGGAATGCTGTTATCAGCGAGCTGGGGTTTGTTGTCTTTGAGTTTTTTTAAATGTGAAGTGAAAGGATGAAGGTGCTGAAATGCGATGCAGTTACGGGACAAACTCGGGAAGCAAACGGAACTTGGTAGTTTACGTGATAGAGGGGTGTTTTCTCTCTGGACAAAGCGGGGAGGGAAGAAAGAGGAGGCAATTAGCACTGCATTTTAATTTAATTCATGCCAATAGTGCGAAGTCAGTTCTTGTTAAACTTTTTGATGTTTTAAAGTAACTTGTTAACTAACTAGAGATAACTTACTTTGTGTATCAAAGGAATGACAATAAATCAGTTGGAAGTGAAATTAGTAATTTTTGTTTGTGTATTTTTGTTTTCCTCCTTACGTTTTGGAAGCAGATCTTGAAAGACAATGGTGTCATGCATCCGCAGTCAGCTGAACTTGGGGCTGAGCATGCTTAAACTTCTCTTGGGAATGGAAAGATTCTTGTTGGGTTATTTTCCTTGCTAACAGTAATCCTCTTGAGATTCAGAAGAAGACTAATTTATTTGTTAACTAATGAATAAAGTGCGAAGAAAATTACACTGTTGAGCTCAAACAACAACATAAAAAGGAAATATGCCATAGTAGGCTTGTTTTCTATGCTCAATTTCTGCGAGAGGTATGTGAGGAACTCTACAAACATTTTTGTGTCAGAAAGCACATCAGATTTTGCCAATGCTATCACCTGAAATACAATTCTTAAGGTATACATAGATGGTTCTCAGAAGAAAGAAAACAAAAAAGTGAATATATAGGTTTTTTCAAGGGAAGATATTGTTCTTGTGGAGGAAAAAAAAAGTTGTTTGCTTATAAAAGAAATTGTTGAGTAGCCATAGAAAAGGCATAAGTGCCTTCAGTGCCAGTGTTACAACATCTGGTGGTTTGGACTTGCAGAGTGAAGATGGCTGGAGACAGAAAATCACCAAGTCCAGAACAAAATAAAGAAGAAAAGATCAAGGCAAGGGAAATATGATTAATCTATTGTAATGTGATTTAAACATGTTAGTGTATGGCCTGCTCTGTTCCCACTCTAACCATTGCTTTTCCAGTCTTGCAATAGTAGGTTTTCCTGGATTCTGTTTTCTTATTTCAGTGGCAATGTATTAGCACTGCAGTTGTGCTTTAGCACAATAAATACAATATATCCCTTTTCCAAAAATGTGTAATCTACCTGCAAATACAGTACTGTATTAGCAGTGGAAGCCACAGGTAAAGGGAGTCAAATAGTTGAGGGTTCCCAAAGGAAAAACAAGATTAGTAATAGAGATGATCTAATCTGGCAGCCATTGTACACTTAGCTGTAGCACAGTTTTTTAAGGGCAAAATAAGATCACTGAGAAATTAAAAGTGGGATGAAATGCAGCAGTTTTAGCAAAAAAAAAAGAAAAAAAAACCCAAACTGTGCTAGACTACTTGTTACCTTATGTTTCATTGTGAGGAAACTTTGATACGGTGCTAGACTACTTGTTACCTTACATTTCATTGTGAGGAAACTTTGATACGGTACCATGTGAGGAAATCATGTAAAACAGAGAAAATTTGGATTAATTGCATTGTAAGGTGACTTTGGAATGAACTGACAGATAATAGGACGAAAGAGACTATACAGGTGAAAGAAGGCTGCAAACTGGAGTTTTTGAGGACGAATGGAATTCTTTCCTTAGTGACACTAGTGAAAAAGTACAATAACAGTATCTTATGACACAAGACTGGTGGACTGTATTGATAGAGAGGAGGACTGGAATATCCATATGCTGACAAGATGAATCAAAACTGAGATTAATAGAATTAGATGAGATTTAGTGATGCAAATAGAAACTGATCACAATTTGTTCTAGAAGAGTTCATCACTTCAGTGACAGGTTGGTAGTTGGTGTAATAGTCAGCAGCAGAATGATAGCACGTGACGTGGCTGAGAAAATAATAATAAAAAAAAAATAGTGTCCTAGAAAGTGTTAAGGGATGGATTTCCTGTATGTATAGAAAATATTACTGTCAAAGTATATGGCATTAGCAAGACCTTATCTGGAGCCCAGCTATCACCCACATTGAGATAAATGGGTTCAAACAGATGGATGGAACAGATGCAGAAAAGGACCACATGGATGTTAAGAGGAATAGAGAGGCTTAACAGAAAGACACAGAAGTGACAATTACACTGTTATGTAAGGAAGGAAAATAATTATATGAGCTCAAGATTAGAATAAAGCAAAACAAATGTGTGTAAAAGGGATAATGAGTAGACTTTGCTGGAAATTGCAGGAAGAGCTCTAACTGTCAGACTGACAATATTCTGGAGTGGTTTCAAATGAGAAACGAATTTAAATTTCTTTTGGAAGGAAGTTTGATATATCCAGGAAAGATCATCAGTATTGGATTCTACACAGTAGTGGGGAATTTGACTCGGGAATCCTGGATATCCCCTCCCATAGTACTGCATTCTTGTGTATCAATGAATTCTGAGATGATTATGTTAATTTGTAGTGAGTCCCATTTGAAAGTGCTGCTGGTTTTTGTCATGTTAATTTCCTTTTATGCCTCTTAATAGCAGCAGAGTTGTTTAGTTGTGTTTGCTCTGAAACCTGTGTGTTTGGTTTGGACACTGGTTGAATTCATGCAGTGCTACCTGACTTCTTGTGCCTGGATGGGCAACTTGTAGGAGTCTTAATGGAACAATTTTTAGGTAAGTTTTTAGGCATCTAGGCCAAGACAATGTTGCATTCTAAAATGTCTGTATAATCAGGTTCCTTGGGATGTTACCTGAGACCTTGTGTGTCTTTTTTTCCCCCTGCCTTTTGAATTGTATAGTTTTTACATACAGCACTTAGTGCAGTACTGAAGAATTAACAAAAGAATCTAAAGATTAAAGTGCATTGCTTTTCAGCAAGGCTGCTGTCCTCTAGGCAGTTTGGATTTTTACTAGGCATTTTGGCTTTTGGGACATCTCCAAAGGGCAGGGAGTTAAGCAGTCATTGCTCAGTCATCCATTTTAATTTTTTTTTTCAGTCCACAGCTGTAGCAGATTATTCAAAGAGAAATAATATGTTTTAAGAAGGTAACTTCCTGTTCAGTAGTCAATAGAAAACTAAGTGATAGAATCAATTCAATCATCAATTTATGCATTAAGTGCTACCACTGGCACTTTCAGTAGTTGCTGAAGCAAAGAAGTGAATTGATTATAAGAATTAAACTTGCTTCATATGCCTAGAGGTGAACAAGTCATGAAAATGGAAGGCTCATTTGGTATTAGACAGTATGAAAGACTAAGAAGAAAGACAAAAAAAAAAAGTTTTATTTCTAAATGACATCTTGTACTTTTTTTCTGTAGAGTGGGATTTGAGCTACAGACATTTATCTTGAAGCTTGGAGAGCAGAGGTGTGACCATAGAGTGATGGTTTGAATGTGGAATGAAACGTGCTTGGTTGTTTTTTAACCCAGGATACTTAAGTAAAGAAAAGTTATTTTCCTCTTCCATCATGAGTCTGATTCTTTAAAGAAAATAATTCCTGTTCATAGCAAGTTCTTTCTCTTGTTAAGAAAATAACACGTTTTTGAATTGGGAGTGGTGGACTTCCCATTGAAATGGTAGGAACACTGTGTTAGGCCTTCAGCAAAGAAAAATTTTCTGGCATGATTAGCCCGTGTCATCCTACAAGGCTTTCTGCCATTAAAAGAGGCCCTTCCACTGGTGTCACTTGTTTCTAGTCCTCTCATGCTGTGTTATGCCTCTTGAAATAACTGATTGGGGGATCAAAGTCATGGAAGTGAGCAGCATTCTTGTGATAAGGCTGATAATGACATTTGCATGACTCAATAACAAAACCAAAACAGCTCATATTTTAGTATTAAACAAAAAAAAGGTGTTACTGCTGTCACTAAGAGCAGGCCAAATCCATTCTTTGGCTGGTTTCATGTAACCTTGTCCGAGGGGAATATGTACACATGTGTGCTCACACACATGTATATATAAACGTACACCTGCTTTGCTGCAGGTGTTGGCTGATGAGTAGCAGTAACAGAGAATCAATATGTAGAAGTGCTGGGAACCTACACACTGAACAGAATCAGAGAATGGCAGGGCTTGGTTTGGTAGCAGTGGACTCAGAAAGGGAGGGTTTGCTGCAGCCTACAGCAGCATTTTTTGGGTTGATTTTTTTAATTGCTCATTGTTTGATTGTAATTATTTTTTGTAGGAATGCTTTGGAGCCAGGACATTGTTGCTGTAAATCTTCAGATTTCCGTTGTCTCCAGAGGGGGATAGTGTTTTACACACCTTGAACAGATGGCCTTCTGGCTGGAAACATTATTATGGTGTCTTTGTTCCTACATTGTTTTTAAACAGTGATGGTTTTGAAATGCCAATTTCAATGGTTAAACCTGCAATGGTAAAAATATTTAGGAAGGCTGGAAGCCAAACATTTTAAAGAAATGTGGAGAATTTGATGAAAAATATACAGATCAATAATTGGGATTTAAAGATAGATAGCAATCTGAGATACCTTTTTTTTCCTCACAATTTCTGTCCCTGGTAGGGTCCTAGTTGAACCTTCTGCCCTCACATTTCCTCTAGGAAGGATACATTGTGTTTAACAGGCATTCAAAAGGGAATTCACGTTTGGGGAATACTGGGAGTAACCGAGACAAAGTCTTCTACAAGTACTGGGCTTTGGCAGAGGCACTGGAGCTGTCTGGCATGTGGATCTTTAAGGAGATGCTTGAGGACTACAGATTTTTTAAAAAGGATGAGAAGACAGAGATTTATTACCAAATGTAGTCCATCATCTGGGTCTGAAAGTGAATGTATCATGCAAGATGACACTGAGTGTTGGCAGTGGTGTGAGTGCCATGCATTCCTGAACTTTGTTCATATTGTGTGGACAGGTATCTGTATCACTTATCTACAGTTACAAAACTAGGTAGAAGAGACATCAAGGATTAAACAATGAGAACACAGCATTTCATTTCTAGAGATTATATTTTCAGCTCAAATCAATATATTTCAGTGGTTGTAGGATTGAAAAAGGGTAATCTGTTGCCATGGCCATATTATGTCTCCAGCATAAACACATGCAGCACTTGGATTTGCAGCATGCACAAGTATTAGATTTTTTTTTTGTATAGTACTTGATTTTCAATATTGCTGGTGATTATAAAACCCAACCCCCACTTTATATGAATGTCCTACTAAGCCTTTCCTTGGTTTGCATAATAAGAGGATCTAGAGCTCCCCATTGCAATTACTTCTGAGAACTCTAAACAGAATGGCAACAAAAAGAGGAATTTTGAGTTTTAACAGGAGATGCCCTTGCCAATCTATAGTAGGTAAAAGTGAAAAATCCCTGTGTCAAGTACTAGAAGTTTGTGGTACCATTTGTATTGTTTCCTCTTTGTAAGGGAAACTGAACAGACCTTCTCATAAAGGGCAGCATACATCTGCATGGCGTGTTCAACTTGCAATCTGTAGACTCAACTAGTTAATGTGCCAGCTACTGTTTGGCTTTAGGTTTTGTTTGTCTTCCATTGCTACATTCGCCTGGAGTGTTTTGTTGTTGAGAAATTTGGGACTTTATTCCCTGAAGCAGGCCACGTCGCTGATGCCCAAAGTTTATTTGAGAAGCACGGAGTGTGTAGCTGTTACACACTGTGGTAACCTAAAATGCCTGACTGACTCAGTTTCACAGCTGCCTTGTGTTTGCAGGTTTCTGCCCTTCTCATAGAAACTATACCCAAAAGTGTGCAATTGCAGATGAGCGACACATCAATCAAAATGTGTGCTTAGCTGGTTATTTATTATGGCACTTAATGTTACCAATTCCATCCCTTTCTCTCAACCTGCTGTTCTCTGGCTCCCTTGTTTCCTGCAAGCTCTGCAGAGCAGGGCTGATCAGCCCGAGGTGCCTTATGTTAGGCCCACAGGGGTCTTGTACTGTAGGAGCTGACAGTGAGAGCCAGCTGGCAAAGCCCAAGTCTGAACCATGGATCCCCTAGCACCTGCTTCATGTGTAGCATGCCAGGAGGGAGAAGGGTTACATAAATACCTGCTTCTAGAGTTGCCCAAATACACTATTTTAACATATGCTGAAGGTGTATGCACAGGATGGGGCTGAGAATGTCTGCCCCAGCCCCTCTAGTCCCACTGGCTTTCCCTCCCATCATTACAACTGAAAGAAAAACAGTTAGTGAGAAGAAAATCTTTACTGAGAGTGGTAAGGCCTGGAATGGGTTGCCCAGAGAAGTTGTGGATGCTCCATCCCTGTGAATGTCCAAGACCATCTTGGATGGGGCTCTGAGAACCCTGGCCTTGTGAAAGGCATCCTTGCCCATGGCAAGAGAGTTGAAAGTAGATGATCTTTAAGGTCCCTTCCAACTCAGGCCATTCTATGGTTTTATGATTGAATGATTCTGTTATTCTGTGTGCTGTGCAACAGCTTCAACCAAAATCACCTCATCCTCCACACCTATGCCATGCTGTTAAAGCAGTTTTTTGCCCTTTCAGGCAGAGGAGGGAAACCTGAATTCCTGGGTGAGTGCTAAATAGTGTATGGACTCTGAGGGGTACCATGACCCCTGCAAGGAGATGGAGTAGGTGCCTAAGGAAAGGCTAAGGATCTGGAATTCCACACAAGGTATCTTGCCTCACCCCATCATTACAATGAACTCAGCAGTTGATGAGGTGTATTGAGAGATTTGTTGGCGTGTCTGAATGGTTCTTGGAGAGATCTTAACAGAATGGACAATGAAGATTACATTCTTAGGTATTCTAATTTTTGCCTTCAGTGTGCACTGAGGCAGGGTGTCTTAATTTGGGGCTGTGGATTTAGGCAAAGACACACTGCAGTGCTCAACACCGCAGCAGCCAGGCCCTTTATTGAATCTGGCCTCTCTGCAATAAGTGTGAGTAATGGTAAGAGAGGCACGAGAGCAGAATGACTGTACAGGGGGGAGAGCTGCTCTTGAGTTGCTATTGTGAAAAACATATTTGTAAAGGGATAAAATTAGTGCTGGGTACAAGAATGCCATTTAATGAAACAAATGACTACACTGCTCAGTGGCAGGAAAAAATGTGACACATCACAGATAACCAGCAGTCCCCCTTCCCTCTCTCAGGGTTGCTGCAGAGCAGACGGCATTTCTGGCAGCACTGGGCAGGCTGGGATGAGAAGTGGAGCCCAGTGCTGAGGCTTCCCAAGTGCTGGGATCTCTGAGCCACAGGTCTCACTGTGGGGACAGTGAGTGACAGTCTTGGCTTCTGTGGGCTTGTAGGGAGAAGTGTTTTCCTCAGGTACCAAGAGAGCGAGGCAGGAGGGAGACATGGGAATGTGGTCTCACTGAGATGTGTATTGCTTGTGAAGTACTTGTGGCAGTAATGTCACAGAAAAACTTCATAATAAAAATTGAATGTTTTTCCTCTTTTATCCCCTATTCATTGTGTTTTATTGCTCCTATGCCATATTTTTGTTTTCTTTGTCTCCTTATGACGTTGTCGTCTATGTAGTTCTACGTCCTTATTTTTTGGTTCCTTATTGTTGCATTTTTTAGTCATGCATGTCACTACTCCTTTAGCTTTCCTAAAGACTTCTCTTTCGTCTCTGCTGTGATCTGCTGTACAGCTTGGCCACAATCCATATGATGGAGCAATGTAGCCAAGCTGTGGGTTGACCCAGGCTTGCATCACTGTCCTGACCCAGATTGCATCTGCAGTCATCTGGAACTGACTACACGCCTGAACTGATAAGAGAGGCTGTGGAAATATGGATCTCTGGGGCCTTGGCAAGGTAACCTCACATGTGTATGCATGTTGGTGTGTGAGTACACTCAAAATGCCTGTTTGTTCTATCAGCTCAGCCAACTGGGCGCTCCTTTGGGATTTGCAGCAGCTTATGGCAAATGGGAACAGACCTGCAAACCTCATGAGAATACTGGAATTAACCCTGGAAAGGGGAATAGGCCTGTTGCTCAGGAATGTGTGATGCCCATAAGCAAGAGATGCAAACCCCCTCATTTGACCTTTGTATAATTCTTTCCCTTCCAGTGAGTCCCTTTCCCTGCCTGTGACTCATCTTCTTCTAAATGTAGACTGTAAGCCTCTCAGAGGACTGCCTTTCTCTCCAAGCAGGGTAGCATAAAAAATAGCAACACTTTTGAATAACCAGTATGATTTTTTTAACTCAAAAAACCTGGAGGACTGTCTTGCTGTGTCTGTGCTTCTCTGTAAAGGGGTTTATCAGTCCCCCTGAGAAAACAGCGGGCAGGTTCTGTCCTGACCTGCAACAAGAAGGTTGTTCAGACAAGAGGTCTCAGGAGCAGCACAACTGCAGTGCAGTGGGCAGGAGATGTTATAATTAAAGATGGGTAGACTCTTACAGAGGCCAAAAAATCTTTTGTGGCACCCACGTGCTTCCTTCCCTATTTCTGACCCATTTGTAATTGGCAGCATCCCCTTGGTAACTGCAGTGCAGTTTACGTGAATGTCCAGTAGGAAGCTGTCTGTTCCCTTCAGCAGGTTGCCCAAGGCTCATCTCTTTTCCTCCAGCCACTACATGCACTGTCCAGCTGCCCATTTCACTTCTATTCTCAACACTTGGTGACTCTGGTGACCACTGCTACGTTCCATCCTTTGCTTCAGCTCTTACGTTGTCTTTGACTTGTAGTATATCTCTTTTCTACATTTTCTCTTTCCAGATGCTTGTGCCATACCCACCTGTCCTCTGGAAGACAAAAGAGTGAGGATCAGCAGTGTGTCATTTATTCTGCAAAAACTGAACCGATGAGAACTGCCTTGACAGCCAATAGAAGAAAATAGTGTGATATGGCCACAGCAAGCATGTGTTCTATCTAACAATTGCACTAAGATCCCAACAAGGAGTGGCACTCAACCTCTCTCTGATTACCTCTATTCTTTTCTTTTGCTGTAACAATATAGTTTCTTTCCAACACACAAGTGTTTGTGCAAAAATTCTTCATTGCAAAGTGTACGATATTTTCATGCCTTTAATTGACATCCGTGCTGACAGTGTTGTTGAATCCAATGAAATTTGAATCCCACTATGAATTTGTTTTAACAAGTAGATTATGAACAGAAGCCTTTGATTTCTATTAATTCTTTATTTTTGAGTGAAAAGCTATTTTGTATATATATATATATTTAATAACAGGAAATGTCACAAGCATTTATTTTTATTAAACTAATAAAAGGGATAAACCTGTCACAGCAAATTTTCATTTAATTTCTTTGGTCTTGTTTCCCTTAGCATAGACAAAAGGTCACAAAGTGCAGCCTCAGGTATCTCAGCATGCACAATTTTTTGCATCAGGTAGCTGATGTCATACAAGTGTGTCTTGTTTCTAAATGAGAGCTTTGAAGTGGCAGTGGTGCTTGTGGCTGCATTCACATGGCACCACAGTCAGGTTGTGGCCTCGAGGTGCCACACACAGGGTAGTGCTTACCTGTTACAATTAAGGTGGCCTCTTACCATGAGCTCTTTCCAAACTCTGAAGCAGACAAAGGTTAGGGAATGTGGAATGGGATGAGAAAAGAGAAATGGTAGAGTACTTGTAAATCCATTGAGTTTACAATGGCTTGTCTGCAGGAGTGGATCTGCAAAGGGAAGCCAGGCCTGAGGCGTGCCAGGATTTGGCAGATCAGGCTCCTGGAGGCTGCCTCTGCCATCGACACGGTGTGTGGCCAGTAATGCAAAGGAGTAGATGAGAGGAACATGGCTGCAGCCTCGCAGCTGGTACAGCCTGGAGATCTTCAGCAGTAGTGGCTGGATTTGGGTATGACCTACTTACCGCTCCAGGACAGAAAGGAAAGGCAACGTTATGCTTGTTGTTAATAACTCAGGTGGATGTGGGTCGCCAAAAAAACTCATCTAGAGGAGGTTTCTTACAGCTTGAACTTAGGTCATTGTCAAATAAGTGGTATAAAAGGCTTGTTTTCCAGAAAAAAAAAATGTTTGCACTGAAAGAGGCTCCCTTTAAAAACAGCAGTCCCCTATACCTCAGCCGACATTTTAATTGACCCACACCTTACATCAAATTGCCACAGTTTTTTCCACATTCCTCAGCTACTCCTGCCCTTTCAGGCTGTTGAGGCAATACATCTCAGCCATGAGCTGTTTCAGGGCTTCAGCCTCCCACAGCCTACACGGTCCCACCTCCTCTCCGCCTCAGGCTCCCTCCAGGGAGGGAGGGAAAAACCCGGGCCCCTCAGTGAGTTACGGGTGGCGCGGCTCCAGCAAGTGCTTGGAGGTGGGACAGAAGGCAGCGGAGCTTTGTGTCCTTCAGCACCCTGGAAGGAGCCACCGACGGGGCGTGTGTGTCATTCCAGAGGTGTCTCCTACGCTCCTCCCAAGCCCAGGCGTTCCTAACCCGTCGTGTGGGGGGCTCTGCGAGAGCGGTCGCGTCAAACGGGCGGGTGAAGGGCGACGGGGCAGGGCAAGTCCAGGCATGGCCCAACAAGTGGTCAGCTCAGGGGAAATATTTCAGGAAGCCTCCGTTGACCCTTGATCTTGTCGGGAAGACAGATCGAGGCCGGTCAGACGGACAGCGCTGCCAGCCCTGCGGTGCGTGGGGTGCAGCGGCAGCTGGGCTGTGGTGCCCAGCCTCGCTGTCCCCGGGCTGGACTTTCCGCGGCGCAGGTTCCCTGTGCCCAGGGCTCCCTGCGGGCCCGTGCCGTGCCGTGCCGTGCCGTGCCGTGCCGTGCCGATCGCGGCTCCGTGGGCGAGCGCAGTGCGGGGCTGGGGGAGGGGAGCCGAGGGACGTATTCGAGTGTGAGGCGGAGCCTGAGCATTTTATGAATGGGCTCATATGACGTCAGTGGGGGCGGGAGCAGAGCCTCCGTCGTCCACCAGTCCTGCGAGTTTCCCGGGCGGCGGAACCAATGGAAGTGCGGCGGCCGGGTGACGGCCACTCTCGCCGACCAATGGCGACGAGCGAGCGGTGGCGACCACGTGGGGCGCAGGCCGCAAGTAGTACGGGGGCGTGTGGCCGCTCGCTGCCTGCC
>VXBQ01006414.1:823002-834809 GCA_013400175.1 Phainopepla nitens | reverse complement strand
AGCGGAGCGGCTCGAAACTTGTGCCGACCCCGCCTGCTCCTGCAGCTCTGCTCCTCCTCGGTCCCGGCCGCGCTCAGGAAGGGGCTGGAGCACGAGTCGCCCTCCCTATGCAGGGGGTGACAGTAGCGGTGGCCGAGAGGGGATGGCGGCGGCATGTAGCTGGCATCCCCGAAATACAGGAGCGCTGTGGAAGTACAGCATAGGCTGTTACCCGAGTGTTTTCAGTTCTACGCTGCAATAACTTTTCTCAGTACTTCTGTTCCTGGTCATAGGAGCCACGCTGGGGCTCCATCTGAGTCTGCCGCTGCCACTGTGGCCTTTAGGTAATGATGAGGCGATAGAAAGGACTTCTATGCTGGTGTAACAGATCAGGCCAAGAGAATTTTCAAATCCATTATTGGAAAAGTCATTGGAAAGGGCAAGTCCTGTGCCCGATTGGGAATTGATTACGTGGGCCACAAAAATAATTGTATTGTGTAAGAGGTGTGAGTTTAAGATGAGATGACAGTTTAAAAGGCTGCAAAAGGTACTTCCTTCCCTCAAGGGGAGTAGGAGGACATCAAATGCTCAGCTGCTGCAGCTGCTCCCAGGTGTCAGACCTGTAGGCAGAGCAGCCTTGCAACAAGCTGGTCGATTGCTGGGCTTATGGCTGTGCTCCCCTATAACCTCTGCTGCAGCCAACACAGAACCTGTATGTGAAGGTATGGCTGGGTAGTTAATGACTGCTTGTGTGACATGCCAGTGAACCAGCACTGCTACTCACAACATACACAGTGCCAGAGCATGTCATGAGTCCTGTGTGAACAGGCTTGAAGTGCAGCAGCTGTGCCTTGGATAACTTACAGCTTTACATGCAAATAACTAAAGCCTAAGTCTTCCTTTCAGCTGAAGAAATGTTATGCCTGTTAAAGATATGGCTGGCATAGGACACCCAAACCGTGTCTGGCTTTCTAATATTGGTTTTGAATATATTACTGCATTATCAGTTGCCTACTGGCTCGTGGTGCATCACAAAAGTCTTGGTGGCCACTCGAGCTTGTTTTGCATTGTTTTAAACATGGAAGTTTGCAGTGCTTGAGCCAAATGCCAGCTTATCAGCTGGAACCACAAACTGTAAACAGCAGATCTTTCCACAGTTGCATCCTCAAACATCCAGAGAACTGCAGTGCAAATGTCCTCTGTCACTGTTTTGTACAAGCGCAGGCAGCAGCCACCTTATGTGGCCAATGGCTGCTCACAGAAATAATTCTTTGTCTGCCAAGATTATGATCTTCAAGGCAAAGAGGAAGAGGAGCACTGGCAGCACAGCAAAATTCTATGTTTATTGCTCTGCTCTAAAGTGGGAGCACTGCTGCAGTAGCAAGGCAAATGGAGAAATAGGGTGATTATGCCTGCTGTCGCTGTAGGAAGACGTGGCCATCGTGAGTTAGCTGTTGTGTGTCCTCTGTGTGCAGCTGATGTAGGTGAGATGCTGCTGTAGTCTCCAGCTGAAATCAGGAGAGGCTGTCTTACTCTGAATAAACACTGGGGTGGTTTGCCCTGAAGTGCATTGTGGCTGGGCAGGCTCTCTGTTTTTCTCTCATGGAAGGGAGGATGGAGGCACAGCTGCAGATATGTTGTGTCACCTTCAGAATTAGCAAAATAGTAAGTCATACTCTAGGAAGAAGTGCATTTCCTTTTTTTCTGGTATTTTAAAACTCAGTGGTTTTGATGCTAATTGGCTGTTGTAGTTACTGTATTCTTTCTAGTGCACAACTAGAGATCAACTTTATAAAATCCTTAAAACACAAGTCCTTTTTGAAGGACTTCTTACTGCCCTTTAACTCTTTTGCATGTCCAAAATTGGTTGCAAATTCTTTCCTTGTTTTCTTAGAGGGTTTTTTGGATGCATGTATACAATTGCTTCTGTCTATGGTCGGTCTAATTTACTGATATTTAGAAGGAGATGATGTGAGGAGGAGGAACAACTATGTGAACTGGCAATGTAGTCTGGGAAAATTAGGTTTGTACTACTTGAAATAGCACCTTCTTTTGACAAAAAGTTAGTTTTTCTATAGTCACAATTACACATGAAGGTCTGTGTGCAGCTTTTCTGGTTTTCTCTCTGTAGAACTTGCATCTCGCTTGGTTTTTGGCTACTTGACAGTGAAGTACGATATGGAAGTTGGATGAATGGCTCAATGTGACATTTCTGGGTGCATCTTGAGGGACTATAGAGTGAAAACTCTTGCATTGAATGTTCCACCTTTAATGTGCCTCACAAGTTGGTAGAAGAAGATGAGAGTAACAGCACTTTTGATAGAAAAACAATGTAGCTAAATAAACCACAGACTCAGCAGGACCAGAGTGCCAAGGAGTCATTCTGGATTCACCAAGAATACAGCAAAGATGTGGCTGTTCCCCTGCCTTCCTCTAGGCAGACTCATCTGTTGGTAGTGCTGATTGTTGTCATCCATAGTGGTATTTCCTTAGGTTGGATGAGAGTCCTGTTCTCCCATTGACGGTAGTGGCAGGCAGCCACCTTGCTTCTCTGCCACTGAAAATTGTGTGTGTTCTGGAGTACAGAGTGTCTGGAGCAGGGAGCTGTCTGCTGCTGTTATAGCTCCCATTTGGAGAGTTGCCGTGTCTCCTATTTTGGGAAGCCGCCTCTTTTTCAGGAAAACATGAAATCGTTTTTCTGCTCCTTCCCTTCAGTAACTTTGTGAAATGAATTCAAAATCCTCTGATAATTTAGACTGGGAGGGGCCTCAGAGGCTTGTAGTCCAACCTCCTGTTTGGAGCAAGGTCAGCTGTGTAATCAGACCAATTCAGTATATGCAGATAATCAACTTTGTATATTCAAAACACACACAGTCAGTGCAAGTTGGATTGACGTGGTGCTGTGAAGCGTCTAATGTCTTGGCTGTGTCACTACTTGGTTGTGTGGATACTTAAACTTTTTGTTTCTTTTTTCCTGTCTCAACATTGCAAAGATTTTGGTGATAAATGTGTTCCCCCCCCCCCATTTTCTGTAGCTGAAGCAATGTGTTAACTGGAAACAAAGTTTATTTTGACTGTGTGATTTGCTATGTGACACCTGGAGAAAAGTCTTGCTTTCTTTCAAGCCTCACAGTGGCTTAGAGAAGCATCCACTTCTTCCCCCAGTGTCATTGATAGAGTCGTGGTTGAATAATTGTACATTTAGTGGTTACAAGATGTCTGATAGTGGTGATGCTTTCTCATGGGGTGAATACAGCTGTACAGTTGTATTTGGGCCAACAAACATTTGTGAAGATGATCTTGCCTTAATTAAGCTTCTTGGAGTTTATTCACTAACATGCAAAATTAACTAAATGTGGGCAATTTGCTCTAGGTTTCTTAAAAAAGAATTTGTGAGAGGTTGTTAATCAGGATGGTGCTCTCAACAGCCTCTAACTTTCTGTAATTTGATTTTAGACAAACCCCCCTTATTCAGTCTTAAACCATTCTTTTCCTGTGTAAAAATTTAACAAATCTTCTTAGAGCAGCAGCAAAGCTGGATGGCCCTCTCTGCCTTCTTGTTGACTTCTTTTACTTAACAAGGGCTGTGCATAGTCCAGCATCTAAATATAGCAACTTGTGCACCAGGGCCACTGAGGGAGGCATGAAAACTGTATGTGACTGGGTACATGAGCAGTGGGGGAGATATTTCTTTGTGTCTGTACAGTCAGATCTTTTAAAAACTAAGAATACGGGGGCAATTCCCCGTACTCTTCTCGACTGTACATTGAGATAATAACAAGCTCTATAAATCAGACCTTGTCAATGATGTTATTCAATTAATAAGATGTGATGCTTATGTCAAAAGGAAGAAGCCTAAGAAGAGGACTAGTGCCTGTAAATGGTTTGAGTTAGATTCCATCTGTAAGGTTATGCTTTCTGCAGTCCCTAGAAATGGTGTCTTATGAAACAGACCCTGGTCTTTATCAAGTTCTTGGGGTATCCCTAATGAAATAAGTGGGATGGTAACATGTTTTGTTACAATTTCAGAACTCATAAAGAGGACATTCACTTCACTGTTGATCAGGTGCTAACTTGTTGATGACAGCTTTCACAATCAGTGTCGTTATTCAAACTCCTTAGCATCGAATGAAATAGTTGTTACCTTAAAGTTTCTCAGTTTTCTGCAAGTAAGTTTCACTCCCAGTTGCGCAAACAACTCCCAGTCTTGCTTTGCAGGTGTTTCACAATGTGTGGTGATAAATAGTTGACAGACCATGTCACAAGTCGCTGTTGCAGATTTAAACAGCCAGGCTGGAGCAATGTGTGATGAGGGTGTAGTCTGTAGAGAGATGGAGGGGAAGGGAGTTTCAACCTCTCTGAGCGTTCCTCTCTCTACAGGATGTGAGAGGAGAGTCTCTGCCCAGCTCCCCATTTTCCCTGTGCAGGAGTGCTTGGCTGCTGGTGTGTGCAGAGCTTTGGGGGCAGGTTTTGGTTATCTCTCGTTCTTTGGCTGAATCACTTATTCAGGGCTTTATCATCTTCAGCACTTCAGATCCATGGTGAAGGTTTCCTGGCCTTGTTCTCAATTCTGGACGCTACCCTTGTATGAAATAAGGCATGGCACTTGTTAACCTGAAAAGTAATGTTAAGAACATGTGAAAATGTGCCAGCTTGCTTTGTAAACTAACTTGTGATTGTGACAGTTCAAGTGAAATGTGCAGACTGAACTCAGAGCATGTTTTGTTTTCTTGAAGCGTTACTGCACTGAAGAGTGTCTCAGAACACTCTGATGCTAGTGTCCTAATCCTATCTGTACTTCCCAGAAATACTGTGCTCCCACGTGTATGGCTTTTTCTTTTCCTGTTTGCCATGCAATGTTTCCACGTATCCATCCTAAATTTTCTCTAGTAAAAATTTAGCTGGCTGCCTTCAGTCATCAGTCCTACACGTAGCTTGTAATTTAGAAGACTTCTGTGAGTGTATCCCTGTGCTTTGTTGGACTAAGCAAATGATGCTCTGCTTCCAGAGCAGTCCAGGAGAAATGGTATCTCTGACCGTCTCTCTAGACTCAGCAGCTCATGCTGTGTGGTGTTTGAGGGGGCTGTAACTCCTTCAGAGACCTTGCAGCTCTTGGTGAGTCAGGGAGGCTCTCTAGTATTTTTCACGTGGGCTACTGCTATTAACATACCCTAAAATCAGTCCTGCTTTCTAGACAGCATAAAGTAATGAACCATACTCTACTGTTTTCTACAATTTTTCTCTCTTTCTGGTGCTTGCTTACTTCTTTCAGGTGTTTTCATTTGCACATGATATTACTGTTTAAAGCCTTTACTTAGTAGGGTTTCTCAACACTTACTGCATTAAGTGCTGCTTTTTCTACTGTCTGGTCAGAAGAGTAGAGGGAGAGCAACTGCTCAGAGCCCAGATGTCCAGAGTCCCAGTTCTGCTGTGTGCTTGGTGATGGACTTCAGCCCTTCCCTTCTGGCTCATGCCAGCACACTAAATGTGCATGTGTGGGCACCAGCAGCCTCAGCATCAACCAAGCTTGTAACCTACAGCTCTGCAGTTAGATTCAGAATATAGAGACTTTGCCATGTTTAGCAGCAGGAGCAGAATTTATATGGAGGAAGGTTAAATGCTGTGGTATGGTTTTTCCACCTGCAGGGGAAAAAAAAACAAACCCAAAACAAAAAACCCGCTAATGGTGAGTGGAGAACAGATGTTTGCATTAAGGTGAAAAGAATACCCATCTCAGATAAACAGCCTGAGAGGGAAATGCTTGACAATTTATTAGCCTGGAGATGAATAGCTGTGTTATTTTAAGCTAGCCCATTCTCCCAGTCTTCTGTGTTTTAAAGTGGGAATACTTGTAATGGAAACTGGTTACTTAAAACTAGAGAATTTGTACAAAGATATAATCTAGAGTAATATCCTGCTCCAGTTTCTTTGGTTTGCTCTTATGGCCAGTGTGCTTCCCTCACTTTGGGAAGATTATCCATGAGGTGCCCTGGTGACAGCAGGGAAAAGCATTGTGTAGAAGTGGTGAGCACACAAGTGTCTTCAGCAAGGAAGTCCCAGCTGGAAGTGTGCTGGATGTTAGTGCCAGTGGGATAAATGCACTCCTGTGTAAGGAACAAGTAAGCTGGCAGGAGGCCCTGAGGGCAGAGCTGAGAGTGTCCTTTGGGGAAACTGCAGCAGTTCTCCACCTGGGAATTGGTTTTTGGTAGGTGTGTGAAACACGTTGTTCTTGGTCTTGTGAATATATTAATTCCTAATCCATAGGGTGAGGATGACCATCTCTGGAAAGGATAACAGTAAGTGTCTTTCCTGATTATTCTAACAGAAATGCTAAATGTGGTTCTTTAGGCCTGTATGGAAACACAAATGTGGCATAAACACTGTAACTAGTAGGTAAAGCAACCATGAGTTGGGCTTGCATGGTTTCATCACTTACCTAAGTTGCTGCTTCTAGCTTCAGATGACTTGTGGTGCTCACTTACTGATAAGTTTTACAAAACCTGGGTTCTTAAAGAAAAACAAAAGATTTTTCAGGTTGACTACATTAGTATCTCAAAAATGCTAGAATTATGGCAATTGAAGTTCCTTCCCCCGTAGTAGATTTAATTGCACAAAAGAATTCCATCTTAAATCTGCTAATTTTTGACTCCTGATATAACCTTAAAATAATACATTGTTTTTCAAATCTGTGCAAATTCCCAGAGTCCCAGAATTAAAGTCTAGAGCAGTGCACCATCACCCACTGGGTGAGTCATTAGCAGTGCTGAAATCCTGTTCCACAATACAAGCATCTCCAGCTAACATGGGAAGAGAGCTCTATGCAAAATTTCCTACTGAGCTTCTAATTCATTCCGTTGCCCTCAGCAGCAGATGGTGACACCTAAAAGCCTGGGGTTTGGTTGTAGGTTTTGAAAGAAACCTCTTGTTTAGCAGTTCTTAAAACTGGAGTTGAGATGTCCAGAAGCTGAGCCTCAGAGAAAAAAGTGCCTGTCCCATTGTTTCTTCTACTTCTTTTCCCATTTTTTACCTTCCCCGCTTCTTTCTCTCCTGAGGGTTCTCTTGTGTTTCTCTCATGATTCAGTTACTTGTCAGTAGTGGGAGACAGCTGGGTGGCTCAGGTTCAGGCATGGTCTGTGTATACACAGAACTTACTGTCTGATTGACTGTACAGATTTGGTTTTGGTTGCATGTTTTGTTTTTTCTGGTTTTCACACCTCCCTTCTATTTTGTCTTCTTAAGCAATTGTCAGCCACATGTTCTTGAAGGGTGTATTCCGTCAGTCATGCCAGAGGGACAGCTGTGTCCCCACATCTTGAGGAGCTCTGTACTTACTAGGCAAGGAAGAGCAGACTTGAGGAGCTCAGCTCAACTGTTAATCACAACAGTTTTTCCAAAGAATTTTCTTTTATGTTAGAAGGCTACCACAGAAGCAGAGAGAAAAGCTGTAGTAAGAGAAGGGGAATGGGAGGTGATAAGCTCAATGGGAGAAAGGTTTTTGTTGCTGATAGGAGGAAACAGTTGTGCAGATACTAGAGTCTGATCTCCTTACAAGGTATCTCGTCCCTGCTTTTACATGGAGAGGTTTGTGGATGTGTGTGAGGATACATATAGATACGGAAAGCAGAAGGCAGAGAACTATTTCTATTTCTGCAGCTGCTGCTACCCAACCAACACTTGCTTATGCTTGGATGCTGCTCTTCCCTGTGCTCTGCTTCACCACTGGATCCATGTTTCAACAAGTCCCACTTTCACATTCCTTGTCTGTGACTGGCTGATCTGTTTCTCCAAAACTTTCATTGTTCTGAAGTCTCTGGAAAACCTGTTTCCCATAGGCTTCTGTGCCTTTGCTCCCTTCCCCAGGATTCTTATCCTGCCAGCAAAAGTGCTTAAACTTGTTATTCTTTATTATTTTGCATAAATATTTTTTTCTTGAAAGAGCTGTATATGCCCAGTATTCCTGCTGTCACTGTCTCATCTGCCAAAGAGCTCTCCATCCCCAGAATGTGGATTCAGTATGGCTCACGAGTCAGACCTCTAACAGGAGGAAGAAGCAGCAAAGATAAGGCAGTAAAGGATCACTGCACTGCTGGAGGAAGCTGTTACCCTGTCTGTAGTTGAACAAGGGGTTAGAGTTAGGATGTCTTGCAGTTTGTTCCTGCTCTCAGTTGTTCTGCGTGTCCAACCCAGTGTTTGTATGGTATGGCAGAAAGGGATGTGTACTCCTGTCAACTTACAGGAGTGCTTAAAGGCAAGTTACCTGTTCTGGTACAAGCTCTTTACCTCAGTCTTTTTTGTCCTGGTAGACCCAGATCCATGGCAAAACTTTTGGGGCTCTGCAATTTTGTCTTTGTTCCCAGATTTTTATCTAGAATACTCCATTTGGTGGGCTGGTTCTTTACCTTGGTGTCTAACCTCCAGAGCCTTGTTCCTGTTCCTTTGCACTGGAATCAGTTTGCTGACACTCTCACATGGTGTATGATTCCTTTGGTCACAAGAATGAGCGTGTGTTTTTACATCATGGCTTTCTGATGTAAAAGTTTGGTGTGGAGAGAGAAAGTGGATGGAGAGCTCTTATCTTGCTTTTTTCCTCCTTATGCTGGCACTGAGGTTGGTCTGTGTGGTGATGTGGTTGAGGAGTGCTCCCTGCAGAAAATTGGTCACTTGGGGCTATTTATGCTCCATAGACTGCTTTGGTCATATGAATTCCAGTGCTGGTGCAACAGAAGGGAAACTTGGTAGTATTATGGAACATATGGAAGTATATTGAAGATGCAGTTGAGCCCAGTGGTCAGCTTGAGTATCTCTGAAACCAGGCTTCTGCCAGAAGAATTGCAGCTGCTCAGGTTGCTGGCTGGGAGCTCTCGCTGCTTCCCTTACACTGCCTCAGTCGATGTGTGGTGGTGGCGTTGGTGAGGTCTGCTTGTGTGGCTGACCTCAACTCTGCAAGGAAGACCAGCTGCAGTCAGCTGGGTCAGCTTCCTGAGCTGCCTGAAAAGCAGTTGGCCATCACATACCGAGGAAGCAGGAAGGCATGGATGGTTGGGTGATGTCCTGCAGCTGAGCTGGCTGAAACTGAGCATAAAACTGCAAGAGGAGCCTGTTGTCAGTTCTCTTGCTTGGTCCCCTCTTGATGAGCTGTTCCAAAGTCTTGTTTTGCTTGGTTCCTTGTGGATCAAGATGGGTGGCATGTGCCTCTTGTGTGTTTGAGAGGATTGTTTATGAGTTGCAGAGTATGATTTTGGAAGTCCCTGCTAACAGGTTTTAACTAGCTCCTTTCCTTTTCAAAGGCTAGGATAATGGTGTTGTATTGATTTGATAGCTAGGGTTATTAGTTTTAAGAAATAAACCTCTTTGTGATTCTTTCTACAATAGTTTATAGTATTGTTCTTCCTGTGACCTTGTCCTTGGGGGATAGACTAGTTGTGCTTGGCTGTGTTTCAGACTCTTATTCTGGTAACTAAATTCTTGATGTTTTACAGTGTTTGAAAATGATGGAGTGGGAATCTGTTCATCTGAAAGTCTTTGTAAGCCAAGAAATTTTAGTAAAATGAGAGGTGGATTTTCAGTCTGCCAGCTACGCAGAATTTTGGTAGCATCTCATCCCAGCTGGATTTGTCACTTAGTTTCTGTTGCTGGTTGTGGTTAAATCAAAGTGTAGAATTCCTGATGTAAAACATTGCCTTGGCAACATATGAAAACAATGCATTTGTTCAGAAAAAACGTATGATGTTCCAGCACAGACTAGCTTGTTTCAGTCACTGTTAGTAAGCTTTGGATTGAAACTGTGTTTCTTGTGCACTAACCTAGAATTAGTCTCCTCAAACAGATTTTCAGCACAAATTTTTTACTGAGGAAGCAGATTTGAGTAACAATGTATGTTTTTTAATAAATGCATATTGTTTCAAAGTAGCCTTTACTGTAGAAGTTGGTTTATATTTTCATTTTAAAGCTTTACTTTAGGGAGAATTAGTGCTATGGGATGCATGTAAGTAAGGGATGCTGATTAAAATTTTAATGCCCAGTGTGGTACTATATACACATATTCTTACTAGCTGTGGATTTTCTGCAGTCTGAAGTTTCTTGTTTTTCTTAAATCTTGGAGCAGTGTTCCTGTTCTTAAAAAGCCTTTCCCCCCCCCCTTCTCCTTCTCTTCCTGAAGGTGTCTTAGTTCCTGAGATGCGAGCCACTTTCTCTAGCCACAGTGGCCTTTTCAGCAGGAATGATGCACCTAAATTCACTGCTGTGACAGTTTGCATGTGCAGTGGGCTGCTTGGCCTCTAACCGGGCTATGTTGTGCCCCAGTTGACCTATGTTTGTCCTGGCATGTGTCCTGGTGCTTGTGGGACCAGTGTTTTGGTGAGGTGGCACTGGCTGAGTGTGTGGTAAGAAAGGTTTACAGGACCTGAAGGAAAACAGCAGAAATGCTGGAATGGGTCCCATTGGCAAGGGGGGAGCTTTGTTTAATTTTGCTTTTTCAATTCTTTGTTCTTTTGAGAGAGAGGCTAGAAGGACTTGTGGATAATAAAGCTGTTTTGTCAGTCTGCTTCTGATCAGTGGACTAAAGGTGCCCAGATCAGTCTATGCAGACGTGGTAAGAACAACCCCCATTGCTCTTTCTGGTGACTTCTAAAGGAGGGTTTTCTCTTGGACTGGGGAGAGAAGTTCAATTGCTGGCTCCCAGTCCCACTCAGAGAAGAGCGGGGGAAGCACTAGGGAAAACCTTTTCTGCTGTGGGACCTATAAAGTTGTCTAAATAAGAGTTCTTGAGAAGGTGGGGTAGGAGGGCTGCAAGAATGGGATGTCAAAAGAGGAATGAAAGCAGCAAATAGAAGAGAGATGAGGCAGAAGGTACCTGAAGTCAAACAGGGAGCTAGAAGGATACAACCTATTGAGCATGCTGCTTTACAGAGCATCCTGGCAATTGGTGGAGGCTGTTCTCTGTTTATAGCATTGCATCTGTGGATAGGGGATGTTGCTGAAAATTCCTCTGAGCTACCTTTTTTTCTGAGCCATGGCTGCTGGTTTGCTTGCTTGGGACGAGCTGAAGAGTCTTGTAACCACTTGCTCGAGTGGACTCTGTAAATGACAAGGGCATTGGGGAGATTGCAGTGAAGACCTTGGAAGGAGGTTGTGGTGGACGTTGACAGGGGAGTGCTGCATTTTTGGTTTAACTCTGCATAGAAGTCTCCACTTGGTCAGGGACAAGGTGAATAGTGCTGTGCTCGTGCCAGTGTTCCCTGATGGAGCCGGAGCTCAGTGGGACCTGAAATGCGTGCGTGGTGTGGGCTGGCCCGGAGGTCCTTCTCTCTGCTGGGCGTATATACGCCCTGCTGCCTTGTGTTTGGGACAGGAGCGCACAGGGCTGCTGGCCACGGGCTCAGAGCGAGTTCTCTGCTGCGGGTGGCTCCTGGGTGAAGGCCGGCCGCGGAGACCCGTGGGGCCGGCGGCAGCGAGGGACGCGGGGAATGCTCTCGGCTGGGCCTCAGCTCAGCTTGGCCCGAGCTGGGCGCGCCGCCGGCTCCGCGCTGGTCCTGGTGGAAGCCCGGCGCTGGGGCAGTGCCGGCTGCCGGCCGGGAGCGAGGATCCAGCATCCGACATCGTGCATGCTTAGTATGAGGGGCTGATCGCGTCCTGCGCCGTGACGCGGGCGTGCTGGGATCAGTGTCCGGGAATAGGACGTGCTCCTGGCTCGCCGGGCCGGACCGAGCCTCCCGCGTGGGCGCGGAGCCGCGGCTGCAGGGCGCCGGCGCCCCCGGGCCGTCCGTCCGTCCGTCCGTCCGTCCGTCCGTCCGTCTGTCCGCCCCCGCCCGCCCGCCCGCCGCGGCGCA
>VXBQ01006414.1:791345-822958 GCA_013400175.1 Phainopepla nitens | reverse complement strand
CCCGGCGGGACCGGCCCCGCTCCCCGCCGCCCCCGGTGGGCGCCGGGGGAAGCCCGCCCGGCTCCCGGGGGATCCGCTGCTCGCGGGGGAAGGCCGGCCCCGCCAAGGGTTAATGCCGCCTCACCTCAGCCGCCCCGGCCGCGGCGGGAGGGGGCGGAGGAGGAGGAGGAGTGGTGCCGCCACTGCGGCGGCTCCCGCGCCGTTACCTAACCGGTGACATAACGCGCTCCCTCCGCTCCGCTTAAGAAGCGCCTGGGGCCATCACGGGGGCCGGCTCGCAGACCCTGCGGGGCGGTGCTGGGGCCAGCCTGTGTGAGCCCTGCCGGGAGCGCATGGCTTCCTCCGCCCGCATTGCCGCTCCTCCCGGGGCGCCCTGGCTTCCCGGCCCGAGGGGCAGCGGGCTGCCCCGTCGGGGAGCCGGGCGGCGGCGGGGGAGCCCTCCCCGTGCCCTCCTCCCGAAGTTTCCCGGGCGGGCAGGGGATCCGCGGGGCCGCCGTTCACCGCCGCCATCCCGGACCGGGGGATGCGCAGCCGCCTCGCGTGACAGGGACACTGCCAGGGACACTGGCGAGGCCACGTGCGGCCGGGGGGGCCGGGGCAGCCTGCGCCAGCCCATGCAGTGCCCGCAGGCGCTTCCCCTGCCTCCCTGCTCCGCCCGGGAGAAGAAAGTGCACCCAATCAATCGTAGCTGAAACATTTAAGGAGGTTTGATGGGAGCCTCGTTTCCATGGGAAAATCCGGGGAGTTTTCCACCGGGGGAAATACTGCAAGTTTTCAAGGGCTTGGCATGAAATATAGAAGGCATCGGTGGGCGTTTCTTTATTTAGAAACGGGAAAGCAAAGGCAGTGTTGCCCGAGTTCCTCCTTAAATCTTTAAGGCAAACACCTATTGCAAAACAGTGCCGATACAAATAAACCAGTCAAGGATTTCTAGAGCGCTTTAACGTAAGAGTCTCCCTAATGCTTTATGGTAATTTATCGAGGGCATTTCTCATGAGACAACTGTTGCCTTCTAAGTTGATTAACTTGGGCGTGTTAACATTGTTCATTTCCTTCCCCCCCCCCCCCCCCGCGGGAGNNCCCCCCCCCCCCCCCCGCCGATGGATAGAAATACTTAATTAAAGCGAACATAATTAAGAGCATGGGATGGAAGGGACCTCAGTGGAGCAATAATTATCAAAAAAAGCTCATTTTAGCTAAAACTGTATGTATATTTTAGGGTCAAAAAATACCGAGTGGTGTTAAGATTTGCTCGGTTTCCAGCGGCGCGCGGTCGCCTTTCAGCGCAGCGCGACCCCCTTTTTATGAATGGTGGGGCTGCGCTCGATTGAGCAGCCGGGAGCGCTCGCCGCTGCCGCGCCGGCTGCGGGCAGAGGGCGCTGCGGGGAGCGCTCGGCGCGGGCAGTGCGGNGGTGCGGGGAGCGCTCGGTGCGGGCAGAGGGCAGTGCGGGGAGCGCTCGGTGCGGGGAGCGCTCGGTGCGGGGAGCGCTCGGTGCGGGCAGAGGGCAGTGCGGGGAGCGCTCGGTGCGGGGAGCGCTCGGTGCGGGGAGCGCTCGGTGCGGGCAGAGGGCAGTGCGGGGAGCGCTCGGTGCGGGGAGCGCTCGGTGCGGGGCAGCGCCGCGTCCTGCTCGGCCGGGTGCGGCTCGGGCTGCGCTCCGCGGTGGCTCGCGGCAGCGGGGCACCGAAGTGACGTGATCGGGCCGCTTCCAGTTTAAACAAAGCTGCCCCTCTGTGTCGCCTTCCAGCGCAAAGGCTAGAATGCGGAACGTGGGCTTGAGAAACAACATACTGCGGAGTACCTCACACTTGTTGTAGGCAGGGGATCTTTGGAAGATAAGTTTATTGGCTTTTCAACAACTTTAATTTCTGGGGGTTGTTATTGTTTGTATGAACCATCTATTTGAGTAGATTGTTTCTCATCGTGATTAGGTACCTTTCAAGGATAGTAGAAATTGAAATTCTTCTAGTGCTACTTCTCTACATTTTTAAGGCTTACCTTAAGGTAAGGATCTTGACAGCTGAATAAAGGCTTGTCAGCTATGGCATCTTTTATCTTGTCTTTGCATCTTTTTAAACAAAACAGTATTTACTAAAGATGATCCTGAAGCCGTCTTTGCCTCTAACAAGCCATGAGAAACTATTTCCAGTACATCTGAGAGGGCTCCATTTTTTAACAGAAATAAAGATGTTATTTAGAGTTGGGGATTTTAAAAGATTTAGAGCCATCCCTAGCACGGCATAAACATGGTTACAAGCTTCTTGTGGATCTTGGTGTATGTGCAGTTGTGCTTGAACCTCCGAAATGGGACACCCTGAGTGGTGTTTTCCTCTCTCCCCAAAAGAGCTCCTGTAGCAGTTGGTTCAAGTAAGATTGCACAGATTCTTCATTCCAAAGTAGCAAGGGAGAAGGAAGGAAGGGTTGTATGTGATGCTAGTTTGTGTCTTGGATAGCAACAGGCATCTTAAATGGTCCAGTCCATTTTTTTTTTGTCCTTCCGAACTGATGATTTAGGTGACTTGAAATTTTGGATGTTTCCAGTCATGAGAACAGAAGCATAAGATTCTACTGGGAGATCCAATATTATTTCTAAGCAATATGATTTTGATTCTTGCTTAATGTGAACTACTTTACTAATTAGCTCAGTGGCTTCTTATGCTAAACTCTTCCATTTTATTATCCATTTTAAGTGCTGGAGACTTTCACCTGTAGTGGTCACATTAGTTTCAGTCTGCATTTATCCTAGACAAGCTGCCTGCAGATGTAATAAGCATTGTGAATGTCCTGCAGTCCCACAGTTCTGCAGCCTCAGGTGAAGAGCAATGGGCTGGGTGAAATGGGAGCAGCTCTTTCAGCCTCTTATGACACTAATGTTTCTTACTTCTGTGTCTAATGTGACACATATTATGTGGCTGCTGTGCTCTTACTTAGCCTCAGTAAAACCATGAGGAACTGGCTATGGAAACTGGTCTGTTCTTCTGGCTTGTCATTGCTCCTGCTGTGCTGGAGTGAATGAAGCTAATGTATGTTTGTAGACTTGTTTTCTTCTGTATATACATTGAAGGGCCTGAACTTTCATTCTGCAGTTGTTATCTTCCTGATACCTTCACAAGCCTGTGTAAAATTCCCAGTGTGATGCTTCCCATCCTGCTGTTTAGGAGTGTCAGGTATGGAAGTCTCTGTGATTCAACTTCCTTACTTTTGAGCAGGTTACATGTTTGGGCAGGAATTTTGTTGCCACTTGAGCTATTCTGCAGAATCTTTATTTTCATACCTCTGTGTCCCTGGAGCTAATGCTACCTTCTCAGCGTACAGCTTGTTTTAATGTTGCTTCTAGCCAAAATGAATAAAATATCACTGGGTGTCATCTTGCTCAATTTCTGTTCTACTTCTGAGCAGTCAGGATCTCTGAGAGAGCTTCTGAATGAAATCTCAAAGTCTCACCTCTTTGCAGTTGGATTCCTTTTTCCCAGATAGCCTGGAGATCTTACAAATTCTGCTGACATTGGCTTCCCCATGCTTGTTTTGGTGGGGGAGGACGTGAATACATTGTGTGGGTGGTGGGGAGGCAGACCTTTACTGCTTCAAACAAGAAGTTTGTCTTTCTTGCGTGGTACATGGCATGATGAAAACTCATGGAGAGGGAAGATTTTGGAGCTATCCTTACACAAAGCAAGTGCTTTTGCTATGTCCAGAGCCATCTTCATACCTGCTCTCCCACAATCTCTTAGTGCACTATGAGAGCTGAGGTGTAAAACTTGGGAACATGATACATATATAGGAATTCCTTCTGAGCCCTAAATGCTGGCCGTGACTGATAAATGGATGGTGTGAAATAAGAGGTAAGAGCTCTTATATGCCCCCTGCCTGTGTTAATAAGCAAAGGACTCAAACTCTGCAGGGCAGCAAGCTGGGCTTATGGATTTATATAACACATACATAATATATTTTGTCCGTGACCACCCATTCAAAACATAAAGGCTTTTTAGAAGTGTTGGATGGTGTCCCCTCCCATGGGCCCCTAGAGGTAAGAAGTTAAACCAAAGCAGTTTCTTGGGTGGTTCTGATTTTGGGATTAACCTTGGGGGTTTTGGGAGGGAGCAGATGGAATTAGAATTTAAAAGCGGTCAGTGCAAAACTTACCAATAAGCTTGACTCTGTTACATGGAGGCCCACATGGCTGTTGCACAACATAAAGGATCCAAAGGGCTGGAAAATCCATATTCTATTTTAAAAAGCCCTAGGATTTCAGGAATTCTTGTTGGTTTTTAGAATTTTTAGCTGTTGAAACAGTCACTTAGCAGAAATGTGTTTTAACAGTTTTCTGTTAGACACAAGAACTTCTAAAAAGATCTCCAAGAATGGAAACAGCTTGAGGAAGGATTAGATGTATTAGCTTTGTGGGCTTTTCAAAATCTTCACAAAAATTCAGTAAGGAAGCCAAACTGCTTCATATTTCAATAGAAACCCAAGAGGTCAGAAAATCTCTGTACAGTGTTGTGTAACTTTCTTGTCATATACACTGCAGGGCAGGTGTGTTTGCTGATGGATGTATAGATACAGATTTTCTCTTCGCATGTAGAATCTGTCTCTTTCTTGGAAGATGGAACTTAAAAAGGAGTGACTTGTGTGGGTAGTAGGCTGGTGCAGGGAATGGGAAGATGACAGTGCAGGTATATTAGGTATCTTGAAACATGTTTTAGTATGGCTTGGGCTCATAAATTAAAGGTTCTGGGAGAGCCCTTGCAGCTATTGCATCACTTGCTAAAAATAGCATCTATACTGCATAAGGCAGCCTGTCTGCAGTGTGGATAGTCTTGAGAATTTAGTGCTTCTTGTGAATGATGTTCAGTCATTTTTACTTCTCAGCTAAGCACGTTTTTAATCTAAACTGTGATAGAGAATGAAGCAAAAGGTTTTATTTTCTGTCTCTGAGAGTGGGGTGAGTTTCAAAATAGCATTTCCACAGTTCTGTCTGCAGCATGATTCTAAAAATCCATTTTTAAGGTTACTGAAATTACAGTTTAAAGGCACTAATAAATATGTTCTTATATTGTAATTGTCAGGGGAGGGTAAGAAAAGAAATTGCTTTGTGCAGCATGAGGTATTCTGCTCTTCTCATCAATCACTTAAAATTTAGCAGGGTTTTTTTTTAATGGCAGTTACACAATGCAAGTGAAATATAATGCTAATCTGAATTCTTACTAAAAAAACATTCCACAAGCCCCAAATCCCTTCTCTTGAAAATAAATATATGTTGTACAGTGCTTTTTTGTCCTTCTTTTTATTTGAAATCTTAGTCAAGAATCACCAGCAAAGGAGTATGTTTGTATTCCAGTGGTGTTGCTGAACCAGACAGGTCTGCAGCACAGCATTTTATTTTTAGACTCTAGGTTGCCATTTTTATCCTGTAAAAAATATTCATCAGCGTCTGGGTGACAGGCCATCAATTTTTTTAAACGTGTCAGACCACGTTTTCCCACCTCTCTCTATTTCTCCTTTTATGTCCTGCTTTATACATTTCTTTTTTTGGGGGAAAGGGAGAGGGGGAACAAGGGTGCGGATTTTAATTCATGCATTAGATTTTTCAATTCACAGATCTTTAGCGTCACACGGTTCATTCATCTTCTGTGCTCGGCTGCTTACGCAGCTTTGCTTATTGTCTGCAGAGGGTGAACTGCTCTGGTGCAAGCAGCAAAGGCATGGGATGGGCAAAACCAGCCTCCTGCCAGACTGGTCACCTCAGCTGCCCTCTCTGCTTGCCCCAAAATACCCTCATGTGGCAGCGCTGGAGAAATAGTTTCATGTTTGGTTTTGGGGTGCTGGTCAGGTATAAAATTACTTCCTGGAGAAGCTATTCAAGGTCTCTTTGCAATAAATATGTATGGGCCAGCTAACTTCTAACAATAGACAATGGGAGATCTCTTCTGGTGTGGAATACTGAGAATTGTTTAGTGCCTGGCAGGAGGGGCTCAAAGCCACACAGTTTCTGGATAGTGAGGCAGTAACTCACTAAGTGTCAATCTGCAGCACAACTTCCATGGCAGGAGTGCCACACTGCAGTTGCTTTCTAGAGTGCTGGACTTCAGAACCTCCATAGTGCAGCTATCCTGTTCATGTGTAGAAAACCTGGAGATTTCTTAAAGAATTGCTCTCCTTGAAGAGCCTCTAGGTTGGCAGGGAACTGTTGTCCTCAGAGCAAGTGGTACAGCTGATGGCCCCTCCCTTTTTCCCCTGAACCCAAACATGGGAATCTTTCTGTGGTGGTGACAGAGCTCATTTTTGAGTGGTTCTTCACTGCTTTTGGTGGTGTTGGAGAAGAGTTGTTGCTTGTGGGAGGTGGAAGCCAGGAACAACTTGCTGCTGAAGCCCAGTTAGCTTGTAACCTGAGGATTACCTGTGAGGGTGATGGGTTTCATAGTGGTCTGGCTGCTTAGCAAGACTTTACCTGAATCCTGTGATCTCAAATGCTCAAAGGGAACTGAGAGAAACAAGAGAAAAGGGTGAATATACTCTATTAGTAGCTGAAGGTCTAAGTCAACTCTGGCCTGATTAGTTTTATTTATAATTTTAAAAGCTTTAGAAGTCTTTGGAGCACTGGTAGCCAAAATGACTTGTTGTGGCAGGGCATTGTAGGTTGAGGCCTTCCTAAGGAAGGTTCTTGGGTACAATTGTGCACATCTGTTTATGGGAAGATAATATACTGAGCTTGTAGTGTGACTTGTAGCCTCCTTAAATGTGTGTAATTAAGAAGCTGCTTATCGAAGATAGTCATATCAAAGATACACTGTATCAATCATTTTTCTGCTGCTTGAGATAATGCAGGCCTTTCTCAGGGTTAAAACTTGTTTTTGCTTCTGCGCAGTTAAGTAGCTCTCCTGCTTTATATCCTCCCTCCTCAAATATGGAACATTTTAATTTTTGCCTATCAGAATTTGGAAACTCTAAGGAAGTGGCTTTGTGGAAGAAATGAAAGTGGTAGGTGGTATTCCAGAAAAAATTAAGTAGCTCATGTGTTTGATTTCCATCATCTATTTTGACTGTGTGGTTTGAAACCACATTGGTTAAGAATTGGAGACTAGACCTAAAGTATCATGAAGGGTAATGATATCCAGGTTGAAGGAGTGTTACAGGAAGAAGAGGTGTGGCACCAGCTCTCTGCTTTCCTTCTCTGGGGCTGTGCTGCAAGGTTTGTTGGATGAGAGCAAGCCTGGATGAATGTATGACTCCAAGGCATTCCTTAGCTTTTCAGGAGTTCAGAAGGCTCCATATGGAGGCATGCAGTGGTTCTGGGTGAGCTGCTTAGGTCTGGATGGGCTTCTCAACTGAAAGCTGGCAGGCTGTGTTGTGAGAGTATATTCCTGAGAGTCTCCATAGTCTTTCTGTGCTTCCCAGTTTGTCTATTTTTGGTATATTGTTGATGCAGTGAAATTCTACTCTGTAACTTGTGTCTGAAATGAAGATTTTAATTCTGGGAGTAGGGAAGGAATATGGTTTTTCTAATATGTGGAATATGGTTAGTTTGGTATTTTAAATGTACTTAACTTTTAAAATTAAATTTGCCATCTGCAAACTTGCAGTCCAAGGGGATTCTGATAGAGGCACCCATCAAAGGGTTTCCTAAGTATCTAATCTGATAAATTTTGTTATATCCATTAGATTTGCCTGTTTAGTAATATATAAAATAACTTGAAAATCCACAACATCAATTTAAAGGACAGAGAGAAAGTTATGCAGTGACCAGTGTTATTGCTTGTCATGATCAAGAAGTAGTGGAGAAAGCACCTAATCCAAAACTAGCAGCTGAGTTTCAAAAAGAACAGGAGGAGATGATACTGTTCCATGTAGGTTGTAGTTCAGCTGAGTGGTTTCTTGTTACAGTCTGTATTATATGCTAAGGGTTTACACAGATGAAAAAAGTTGTTCTAAAATGCCTTAATAGCTTTGTCTCATGTGGATTTGTCCAAAATCACCAGCTGTAGTCCACTAAACTGCAGAGCTGCAAGCTGGAGACAGGAAGAGTATCCAGGAGAGGTATCATTATATTTGACTTCTCAAAATCTCCTCTCAGGATCTCTTGCTGGCCACTGCCAGAGACCAAGTCTTGGGTTGGCTGGATCTCTGTTCTGAGCTGGAAGATCTAGTCTTGGGATAAAATGATTGTGTTAGGTCTTTTTCCCCTTTGCTTCCAGTACAGATGGTTGGATGTGTGCAAAGGCAAAGGAACAGGTGAATGCTAACATGGTTTTTTTCCCTAATGACCTGATGTGTTGGATGTGCCAAACGTGTACAGAATGATGCACTATGCTTGAAATATACCCAAACCTTAATTTAAAAATTTCTTCAAGACTGTGTTTTGTATAACTGCTAATAGTTCAGATCCTAGTCGTGAAGCTGTGAAAGGTCAAACAGTGTTTCAAAGGTGCAGAGAAAAGGTTGTATTTAGCACTGCACCAATTTCATGCCCACGGTCTGATCTTTAAAAAGCCATTACAAGGTGCTCTTGGTTTTTTTCATGCCCTATATGGAGGCTGGTGTCTTCACTGGGAATAGGGAGGTGCTTGAGTAAGATGATTTGAGTTAATGTCAGCAGGATAAGGGTTTCAAGAGGGAACCCCTTCCCAATTCCAGTGCTTCATGGAACCAGAGTCTCTGCTCTGTTAGGACCACTGTGTGTTTGACTTGCATCTGGTTTTTGCTTTGTATCTCTAGCTTCATCTAGCTTCTTTACCATGGAGAGATGAACAGACACCCTCTGGAAGTCAAATTGTGTGTTGAGATGGTGGAGGAGGAAGGATAATTTCTATTATGCCCTCCGACAACCTGAGGAAGTGTAGAACCATGCAGTTGACAGAATGTATCAAAAACAATAAACAAATTACAGTCAGGCTTATTTTGGTTCCCATTTTCTGTCCGAACCATTAAATGGATAGCAATGAACAGATTCTTGTTGCAAGTTTGTAGCTCTGTTTCCAGAGTTAGCTCTGGCTTGACCTGCATCTCAGATCTCCTCCAGCAGGTCTGGTTTAGTACCCTTATTCTGCTCTTCAGAGTCAAGAATAGGGTTTTTTTTTCCTTCTTTGAGAATATAGTGATTTCCAGTTCCAACTTATATTGTCTTCCCAATGTTAGCCTAAACTTTTCCTTTTCTGGTGATTACCCTAAGGGAGCTTATGAAGAGCTAACAGAATACTCTTAAACTCACCTCCCAGAACAGCTAACTCTAAATCATTTTAGCAGCCCTTCTTTTAAAAAGTCTTTTTTGCAGCTCTTTCCATTTAAATTACCTAATGTATTATTGTTTCCTATTACAATAAGAAGCACCTCAGTGGTTATATAAATTGTCTTTATAGCTGCATCAGAAGGACAATTTACAGACAATTTTATATGCAGACATTGATATACCTTGTATCAGATAGAAAGTCCAGATACCTTTTTTCCATTCCTTACAATGGTCACCTCATGTCTAAATAAAGTTAGTCTCAAGTGCGTATCTTGACATCTGGTATCTCCATGTCACTGTGTAATATCTGGCAATATTATGTTTTATTCCTGTGGTCTGTAGACCAGTGTCATTCTTTGCAGTGTGACACTGTGTTCCTTTTCAGGAGCTAGGTTGTCTGTGACGTTCATAAAGCATTTCCTTCTTTGTGTGGTGGTCACTAGTAACAGTGCTGAGCAGGATTTTTGCTGAGATCAGTCCCTGAGGAGTGTAACTAGTCATTTGTTTTTATCCTGATAAAATTCTGATTTTGGTCTGAACCATTGTAGCTGCCTCCCAAGGCAGCCCCTGATGATATTCTAAGATTCTTACATTTCATCATATAAAATTATTTTCTTTTGCCTAGTAGGTCTGGAGCATTATTCTGTCTAAACTGATCATACCTTTTAGAAGTTAGGCAGAGTTTGCCTTTTGATTAAAAATGGATCTAGTGCTGCATTATGCCAGTCTCCACTTTTTCTATGCTCACAATTATTCTGACACCTTGCTTAGCTTTGACTTGAAATGAAAATGCCCACAGCTTGCCAGGATCACTTGTTATCCTCTTCTACTTCCAAGTGTTGGTTCTTTGTTGCTATGTTGCTAACTGGAATTTATTTTTCTTCCTGCTACAAATACTTAGTGAAAGAGGAAAAAAAAATCTCAAATTTCTTTTAGTGACTTCTAATGTAGAGTCTTCTTTCAGCATTGCAGGCTCTAAACCCAGAGGCCCTTCTTCTGGCTGCTTAGTTTCTTCTCACCAAAGTGACTTATCTATGCATGTTTCCAGTGGCAAACACACTGAAAGCCTTCAGATGGTGCCAGTCCTGAGCTATCTGATCTTTAAAATGTTCGTGTTGTATTCACCCCTCCTAGAGGCAGGAAGAACCAGAAATGGTAATTTGAATGACCTCTATGCATGTGGTTTTTTTGGCCTGGTCGTGCTTGCCGTGACAGTCAGCATCTGTCACGTATTTCGCAATGATGAACAAACGAGAGGTTGTTTTTGCTGAATATTAATGCTATGCAGTAACTCTTACTGTAGTGTCTTACAGAGCACAACAGCTCTCATTTGCAGCTATAGCCTTTGCAAATGCTTAACTCAACTTGAACTAGCTTGAGCAGGTGATCTGAGCAACTTACTTTCTACTGCAGAAAGTTTAATTTACGGCAATCTTGGTTTCACCTGACATTTTCTGGATCAAAAGGCTTGAAGGCAGCAAAGGATGGGGTGGGGGCTTCTGAACAGGATAACAGAATTCCCCCTCTCCTCCCAGATTCCCATGTCCATAATGCAGCAGTCCTTGACTAACAGGAAAAAGACCTCACAGCAAAGACTGGAGTTTGAGTGCATAAAAGACAACCAGCCTGTTCTGGGAGAGCTCCCATAGAGGCAACTGGAACTGGAATTGCTTAAGCATTGAGTGTGACTTCCATTAATTCTTCAGTATGCCTTTCTTGTAGGGCTTTCTAGACTGCTTCTACTTCTCAAATCTAAACAGTCTTCAGAGTGCACTGCCTAAAACCCTTTCTTGCTGTAGTTCTGGGTGAGACGGGAACTTGTCAGTGCTGCGATATTTATAGAATATTTTTCTACCCACAATCCTAGCTCCTAGACACAAGCTGTTACCAAGTAATTGTTTGGTTTTGGGAATTGAACCTTCTTCTGTAGCCTGTCTTTTCAAAACCTGACCATTAGGTGTTAGTTCCTCTGTGCAGAGAAAAAACCTTGAAAAAAAAGAATATACAGAACTTCTAGGATTCCAGCTTGGGTACAGATCTTTCTGATGAGGCTTCCTATTTCAGCAGTTAAATTGAGAATAGATGTGAAGTTTGTCTTATTTTTTGCACAGAGTTTTCTGGTTTTATTTAATAAAAATGCAGGGAGCTGCTGCTGTCTTATTAACTTGCAGCCGGCATGCTTATCTTCTTTGTTCTTTGTTAAATATGAGCTGGCATGTGTTAGACTGCGTTAGCGTTCACTCTTTGGGACTTCAGTGGTTTCTAAATTTAGCATTGCTAAGCCGGTGCCCTGTTTGCTTGAATCAATTGGGGCTGCTATTTTTAGCAACAAAAGGGAATTGAAATAGCAATTTTCTTTCCATGTAATGGATCCCCAAGAGGAATACTGATGCAACCTCTCTGTCATCCTGTATTCTCCCCCTCCCCAAAAGCACTCAGACGAAAGGCAGCTGTCATGGTTTGCGGCTGTATTAATCTTTAATCAATCGAGTGTTTTCTGCATTCAGGTGTTCAGGGAAAAAAAGGGTCACGACTAAGATCTGCCTAGAATAACTAAGCACTCATGCATGGTCTGTGCAGTCAGAATCTGTGGATAACGGCAGGGATAGATGGAGCAGCTAAAAATAGTATAGGCTTCCAGTGTTTCTCCAGTCTATTTTTGATGCTTGATTTTGATAAGGTTGATTGGAGTCTTACTAAAAATAGCTATTCCTAGCAAGCTGAGGACAAAAAGTGGAATATTTTTAACCAGCACAGACTAAAGTACTTTTGTTGGCTGGAGATAATCTAGAAGCTTGGTATTGGTCAAATGCCAGTGATTTATATAAATCTGTAATAAATGAAGCGCTGCTTGATGCCAAGCAGGGATAGTCTTTCTCCCCTTGCCAGCTTTTGTTTTCCCCAGGAGCTGTCATATTCTTAATATAGCCTCTGTTTCGTAGCAGAAGATTCTCGGGTCTTCAGTTATTTATGGGCTGTACTTTAAACCTGTGCTGTGAAGTTTCTCTCAACTGTACTGTTTTAGCAATACACAGAGGGTCCTAGTTTATGTTGATATGTGCTGCAGCTGGGTACTGTGCTGTGGCAGACCCTCACTCGTATCTGGGTTCAGTCTTGCAGGACAGGGATGGCTCTTCTGTGTGAATGGAGGATGTTACAGACAGACCAGCTCTGCAGAGACCATTTTGACAACAAATTTGAACACTTCTCAGGGGGATCAGAGGTGTAGCTAAACCACCCTCCTTGGAATCTGTTAGTTAGCTTAGATTTTTGACAGGAACGGTGTAGGTATTCCCAAATTGCTGGACCCACATCTGTCTAGGGAGAATAACATTGCTGGTGGCCTGAGTTCTCCCTCCTAGGTAATGACATGCATGAGTGCATCTGCAGTACTCTGAAAGATTGCCTAAAAACTCAGGATTTTCTGAATGAAACCAGGAAAATGGCTGAACCAAAATGAATTTGTAGTTTGAGGAGACTAGTAGAGAACATGCCTAATAGTTGCTAGCTTCATTGTGCAGGTAGTCAAAGCACTACAAGGAGTATGCCTGGTGCTGTTTGCTAGAGGCAATATGAATAAAAGTATTCTGTGCTTTATCTCCATTAGGCATCTCAAAAGTTCATTTTGCTGTGGAAAACGTGTGTTTGTATCTGAAGGCAGGCTTGATCTCTTTAAGCTTTTTTTTCACTGTAGTCTAACCTTGAGTTGGGGAGTCACGAATCTATAATCTTGTTTCAGCGTGATTGCTCTGCAGAGCTGCAGTAGAATTTTCTATGCTTGCTGTTGCTCCCTCTCCCTGTGTCAACACTGGTCCTTGCTCCTGTCGTGAGACAAGATGATTTCTACATGCCTGCCTCATGCTTTACTGCACCACTCTTGGCTTTTGTTTTAAGATGTCCTGGCTGCATGAGGAGCAAGTAAAAATGTTCTCCCTGGGCCTTGAATAGTCACCTGAGTCACAAAACAGACTGCCAATGGCTGCTGGGTTCTGTTTTTGCCTGGCTCTGGAATGGCAGTCCCTTTTTTATGAGCAAGGAATGCATCTCTATTATACGTTTTAGGAGGTGGTGAATGGTTTTTGTTGGCCTCTCTTTTGGCAACACAGTGGCTGTTACTTCTTAGAAGCAGAAAAAACACTGTTGGTGGCACTTTCATATTTAGCCATGGGTGGTGGGATTTCTGAGGGATGCAGGTGCTACTGGAAACATTTGTGTATTTACCCCTATGTAAGGCTTCTGGAGACGTGTTTACATTTTTATGTCCTAAAGTGCCACTGGTCACTTTAGTCTTCTGGATTAAAGTCACTGTCTGGTTGCATGTGTTCCACAGGCTTGGTCTATGGCTTTTTTAATAAGAGGAAAGCTGCTCCCTTTTAGTGCAAGGTGACACATCTCACTAGTTGGTGAGGTTTTCTAGCTTTGTCAGGGGTTGCCCTGAGTTTGGTCCTGGCCATAAAATGTTGCCAGTGCTTGTGAACTATGTCATACCTGTTGTATACATGGCTAAAGCTGTGAAGCACTAGGAGATAAGTTGGTATTAAGGTGTAGAGAATTAATGAGTTGTGTCTGTCAATAACTATTCCAGTAGCAGAGGCTGCGGTGGGTGCCTGTGTAGCTGTATCTTAGAGATCCCTGTAAGAGGTCAAAGATGTGTACTTAAACTCCAAGTGGAAGTTGAAAAGTCTGAGGAGGGACATGTGGGTTTTTTTTTTTCTTTCTTCTTTCCCTACAGCCACATAGGAAGCAAAATTCTGGCAAAGCCATTAGGGCAAAGATGCTATACTGTGCTGAGGTGAAAATTTTGGTGATTTAGGGAATTAATTATTTGACATATTAAGGATAATACTGTAATAAAAAATTTAACTACTGATTTGCAATCTTGTGCTGATGACTTGTGTATATATACAATGGTAATTGAAATATCTACAGCCTACATATGGCAGCAGTGTGAGCAGATGATGCCCCATACTGCTCTCATTGTTTGGAGACCTTGATACTACACTGATTGTTTCTTTTTGCACCCTATCACTGCATCCAAAGCATGGACGGATTCAGTCATTTAAACTAACGTGGTGTACACTAATGGCTAGCGTGAATAGTGATTTTAGTTTTAGCAGCTTTCCAGCTTCTTGTCTACCAGTTTGAACAGTGTCGGGTTTGGAATATAAGACTGTTGATGCAAAACTGAAATGAAAGCCAGAACTAGAGGATGAGACCATACATATATCTGTCACTGATCATAACAATGATTATGACAGTCCTACCTAAAATGTCATTTTCTAGAAGAGCAAGAGATATTCCTTTCAGTGTGCTGGACTCACTAGGGTCAGGCTTTGTGGACTCTTAACTCAGAACAGGAATTTTTAGACCGGCTTTTTGGGAACTTAAAAAGATAATGTATATATCAGCTCTCTAGTTATGCATATACTAGTTTCATAAAGGTTGTTGAGATGAGAATCTGTTCCAGGTGAGGACTAATTATTTTGTGAAATACCATATGTCCCAGACTGGCCAGTGGGAACTTCCCAGGGTAGAACATCTCCAGTGCAGGTGCATATATTGATTTGTTAAGAGTGAGCTGCTCTCAGAGTATGCTGTGTTACTGGATACCTTCCCTTATTTTTTGTCCCCAGACTTTTAGGGCTGTAGGGGAAAAGGCAAAGAGGGGTGTTGACTCCTTTGTCTAAAATTAGCCAGTGCTGCAGTACAAGCTTCCATTCAGGCAAACATTGACTTGATGGGCTCACACACAAGTTGCCTGGGCACTCTTCTTGCTTCTCTCCTGGAGACAGCAGATGGCTGAAGTGGGAAGCTACTACGGTTAGTCTGACTACTGAGTAAATGTGTATAATCACACTCAGGTGCTGGTGCAGCTTTCTTGTATAGACAATAACTTATTTCTATCCTAGTTGCTTTGCCTTCTTTAAGCTCTGCCAACTGCAGTCAGTTTGTAACTTTTGTTGGAAGGCAGTCTGTAGAAGAAATGGAATTCAAAAGCTTAATCCACACTTAGAGTAAGACTAGCTTGGGCACATCAAGTTGATAGTAGAAATTTAGTTAAACTGACACAGCTTTGGAATGGTTGAAACTGCAACATTTTACTCCAGTATGGAATGTAATCAGTATGAAAATTGTAAGCGACTTTCTAATGTACAAGCTTTAGGTAATCTAAAATGTGGAGGAAGATAAGGTGGCTGAATCTTGGCTTCTGTGATGTTGGTCCCATCATCATAAGTTGCCTTTATGCCACCTCTTCTCCCTGCTTTTTACAATATAGGGTCTGAGTTCTGCTTTCTGCTCTGGCAGATTCCTGTCAGGGCAGCCTTTCTGACCCTCCAAACTGCTCACTAGGATCCAGTAAATGGGCAGTAACCAGAGCTGGCTGAACTGGTCAGTAGCAGGCCAGGTCTGTTAGTGCATGTTTCCCTTTGCAGTCCAGGGGTGCCGACCTCGGCAGCCTCTCCACCAGTGCAGCTGTAGATGGGAAATCCGTTTGCTTCGAATGGGAGGGACCTGAGCCAGGTGGCTTCTCTCAAAGGGCCTTAGGAAGAGAAGTGTGGCCTGAAAAAAATGGGATTTAGGTTAGATGTTGGAAAGCACTCCTTGTATTATGTTTGTTCTTCAAGATGGTGCGGCAGCATGAAGCTGAAGACAGTTATCCTCCACATGGAACCACTAATTAAATGATGGTCTCAGTGTCATCTGGTGAGGACTTCCCTTATTGCTAAGAAAAACTAGCTGCATACTTTATCCAGGTGCCTATGCCTTTTCCTGCAGCAGAAGCAAACCAGGGATGCGTATTAACGAGGAGTCTGTTTCTGTAGGTGATGGCTCAAACATTACTTTTTTCCTGATGGAGTTTTGTAATTTTTATGTTCATCAGATTTATTTAAATTTCTCACTTTCTGTTCTGGAGGGTACTTTAACCTCTGGACTACAGGTTATTTTAATTTGAACTAGGGCCTATAGAGGGAAAACAAACGTCCTGTTACTCACAGTTCAGTTAGATATCTCTGATCTTCAGCTTATGTCTCGTGCTCCAGCTGATTCCATTACCATTTACCTAAGCAATGGATTCAATAAATGAGTAAATATCCTCAACTGAAACTACTTTTACTTTATTAAGCCTTTAAAGGGCTACAGGTGCTTTGTGGAGTCCTTGCCTCATGGAGCATGCATTTTTGGCTGTAGCTGCTGGAAGTAGAATGACTTGCAGTGTCAGAAAACAGTATTTTAAAACGCTGAGCTTGTTATCTGGGAATGAAACCATTAAGTCCATAAATTTTGAGTTGGAAGGAGAAGAAACAGTCTCATGGAATGCCTCTTCTTTAGGTGCCTCACTTTAACTACTGTGAAAGAAACAACCCCTTTCACCCAGTTACTGAAGTTGAATGTTTTCTACATTGGGTCAGCTCAGAACTTGTCCAGCTACTGTTGTGATCCTTACAGGGAGGGGTCCTGGCACTGTTTTCACTGTACTCCTGTTTGCTTCATTGTTTTGCTGAAGCAACAATGACTTGTGTGATAATACATGATGTGAATCCCAGGTTAGCAAGGCTGAAGCTGAAGCTTGTTAGTCCTTGAACTAAAGGGATCATGCTGTCCTGCAGGACTGTAGTGTGTCTGGCTGAATGGGTATATTGGTAAAAGTTTGGTTGCAGGAAATGGGCTCCTGGGAAAGTTCTTGATTTCTTCCCTGAAGTCTGATTTTTATTGGCAACTTGGTGAAGCAAGTCTGGACCCTTGCTTCACCTTTCATTAGATGGCTTTGTTTCTGTACCAAAACTGTCACTTGTACTTCCCTAATGGTGGATGGATAGGAAGTGGCAAAACAGTGTGACACAGACACTTGGTTTCCTCAATAAAATTCCCTGGCACTGACAGTGCAGCAGCCAGAGCTCTATTTAGTAGCTGGAGCATCCCATGTGTGCAGTATGCATATCCTTATCATACTGGAGTTGTGTGCAAATAAACCCTGAAACCAGGGAGGGGATAAACATATAGGCATGTACCTTCATCTGTGGTCATCTGTGAATTTCACTTAAATCAAGGATATGACTAGATCTTTCCTTCTAGACTGTTACTGAGTTGTTGCCGGACCATTCAAACCCAAATAGGATCTTTGCTGGCAGTTTCATCTTTTGTTATTACATCCACTTATTTATAGATAGCAAGCACAGAGACTGAAAGGGTTACAGCATTTCCTAGCTGTTATTACTCAAATGGAAATATTCTGGCTGCTGTTTGCATGCCCACTGTTAGAGGAGATCCGCAAGCAGTAACTAATCAAATCATCTGCAAACACATCTTCCAGTGCTCCAAAGGGAAGTTATTGCTGAATCCCAATGCCAGACAACACCTCTGTCTGCCGTGGGTAGAGGTTGATCTGAGAGTTCAGGTAGAGGTTGACCTGAAAGTTAAGCCAGCACTCCTAGTTCATTGTTCTGAAACATTAAACAAGTCCAGTTATTTGACCATGGCTGTGTTCAGTGATAAGCAGTGGAAGCACAAACCAAGCTGTTCTGATTTGAGAAAAGGACAAACAGAAAAAATCCAGTATACTTTGTGGGTGCTTGGAGAGTGAGACCAGAGACAAGTAAATGAGATTAGACAGGAAAGCTAAAAATGTAAGAATGTCGAGGTGTAGGCATTTGATTTGGTGAGAAGAAAAAGCTGAGAGAGAAAAGAAGTGATGTTGAATGTACTTGCACAAAAAGCAGTTGGAAAAGCAGTGTCTGTATGGAGGAATTGCTATTTACTGGGATGATCAGCTACTAGTGTGGCGAGAGCCCTGGAATAATCTGTCAAACTAATGGCATGTTGAGTCACTCACAGCTTCTCAGCTTGTGGAAAAGAATCCTAGAAAGACTTGAAGCTTGACACAGATCCAGTCACCCACAGGTGAGAAAGTTTAAGCTGTAGAAGCCCAGCTTGCAACTGATGCCTGGATCCGTCGTTCATACTTGCTTCTGGTTTGCACAATGGTCATAGGAATCTGGAATCTGCTGGAGGAACAAGAACAGAGAGCTGTTGCCTGTGTCCTAAAATCTGTTTTCTTGGATGCTTACAGGAATTTGAGATACCTTGTATTTTACTGTATACTTAAAACTAAGTTGACAGCTGGTTTAATAGTCATAAATCAGTTTTTTTTTTAGTTAAATAGCTTGGAAATCTCTTAGTACACAGACTTTCTGAAGAAGTGTATTAGGACGGAGGACTGGCTTGAGAAGGGGTGCTGAATCTGATTCTTGAAACATGTTAGGCTTTTAACTCCATGTCTTTCTCTCCTTTCTTACCTATGGAAAAGTTTTAGTGTGCATTTTTTAAGTGGTTTCATAAAAGTTGTACACCTGTTCCAGAGACTTTGACAAGTTTCTGTCTGGAATGAGTACTTTAATAGCCTACAGATGAACACACCCATTCCAGTTATTTCTGTGAAGCAACTAATGTAGATTTGTCTTTTTTTTTTTTTTTCCAGTGGTCACAGGAGCTACTGATGGAATTGGAAAAGCCTATGCAGAAGAGGTAAGAATTCTTACCATGTGGAATTCTGTCTTGATTCTTGGCAATATGTCAAGCTGTCTCAACTCTGTCAAGCTGCATGTGATATCTCCTCACCCTATCGTAACATAGATACCTGTGGAGAAGGAGATCTCCTACCTTACCTCCCTCTGGTAACCAGCCAAAAGTTATATCTCTTTTTGTTAGTTTCTTTTATTTGTGAACTATATTTTCAGCTCTTACCTTGTCCTTCAGTTTCTATTTTTAACTTTCTCAGTTTTTAAAAGAATTTTAACTTTCTCAGCCCTTGGTATTTCCTTTTGGTACTTCCAGGCACTGACTAAATGGCATTTGCAGCTGCCAGCAGTATGTTCCAATTATTTCCTCTAGTTCATGAAGTCTCTGAAGCTGGATTTTACCTTTATCTCTTTTACTGTACTTTGGCTCTTGATGGATACATGGGCTCTAGATATATTTCATATAGTAGAATGTATTGCTTAAGACAGAAAGTGCCTGTTACTATAGGGTAATTTAGCCTATAAGCCCAGAGAACCTAATGATAAATAGTGCTGACTAAAACAATTTATAGCAAAAATAACTTTAAACTCAGCATTAATATCAAAGTGAGCCTGTCTGTGCTCATTTTTGTGTTCTCTGAAACACCAGTGTGATTTTGTGTGAGATGAGCTGTTAGAGATTCCCTTAATGGGTTTTTTTGTTCTGCAAAGCCCACAGGGAAAATGGCATTCCTTCCTCTTCACGGGTAGTCCTTGTACTTTGGATTTCCTGTCATCCTGATGTGCCTTGCCCTGCTACCTGCACCCCTAGCCCCCAAATTCCTTCATACTTTGCAGGAAGTAGTACCTCCTACTACTGGTTCAAGAAAGAAGAGTTAGCTGCAAAAGGAATTAAGCCTGGTGCCTACAGCACCTGATCCTGGCATATTGCTCACAGCTCATACGTGCCCGATATCCCAGTTACATGGCACCAGAGCAAATGATGTAACACTTAATTTTAACTATCTAGAGCAAGTGGAAGGAGGTCACTGTGCCCACAGCAGAGCAGCATCAGGAGGAAGTCCTCTAGTGCGGGTGACACCCCCTGAACATCATGGGAGATTAGTTTCACGATCTTTATGTTAAGATACCGGGTGAATAAAACTACAGCTTGCTTTATGTTCTGTAATGTCTCTTAAGAATCTGGCTGCTTTCGAGTATGAATGTCTGCTGCTGGCTGACTCCTGCATTCAAACCCACATTAGAAAAGCCATCACAAGTATGAGATACTGTTGGAAAACCATGTCTATTACAGCTGCCTTGCAGTGGTTGCTGTAAGCACAGAGTACCCCAAAGGGTACAGACGTTGCGGTGTGTGTTTATTTTCAATTTTATTGTTTATGATGTTGTAATGGTTCCTCCCTTGATTGTACCCACTCCCAACAGCTGTCCCTCAGTGTATGCCCTCCCTTTGTTCCAGCTCCTTCCCTGCCTGTCATCGTAACCCTACCCTTATTCCTGAACCTTCCCTGCCAGTCTTGTCCTGAGCCAATCCCTACCATAACACCTGCTGGGGATTCCCCTAATCTTCAATGCCCTATTGGTCCAGGTGACCTCCCCCTTCCACCCCCTACCCCAACTGGCCCTAGAGTTATAAACAAATCCCCTCCTTCCTCCCCCAGAAATTCCCAATTGGTCACCTGCTTGTGTCCCCCCACCAGTTTTTGGTCGTATTTAATCCTGTGCACACTTGTGTTTGGGGTCTATCCTGCTGTGAACTCCCAAGTTTAATAAACCCATGTTGTTGAAACCCTGCAGCAGGGAGCCTCTTCCTTCTCCTTTATCCAATCCCTGAGGCTGGTGAGAGACTCTGCACTGTTGAGCAAGCAGCTCAAAAGGTTCTGCCCACAGTAATCCCCACACTGAGGCAGTTCCCCACACCTGGCACGGTGCTGGTGTACCTCTCTGAGCTAGCCCGGGCTCCGGTGGCCGCGTCATGCAGATACTCATTCTTGGGTTCCAGAATAAAACACCCTGTTCATCAGTTGTATTTATTGTTGTTAGTTATGCATTTATTTAGAATAAAACACAAATCATTCTTTGACAGCTTAGATGGGTGAAGAATACTTGATAAAGTCAAGTGTGGATGTAGGACGAAATGTGGAATACCTGAAAAGATGTCTCAGTCTATAAATTAACTCTAGAGATATCTTCAGAAGGCTGCCAGCAGAGGCTTGATTTTTCCACTAAGGAGTCCCTTCTGGTTACTATAAATTCCACTGGCATATGGCTGCTTGGGTCTTGATGGCTGTGATTATAGTCATGCAGACAACTTCCTTTTCCTTGGAGAAATTTGTGAGAATTGTAACTGTATGTTGCGAATTGCCTCTTTGAAAGTTTGATATGGTCTCACTGTAAAGTGATGGAAGAGCTTTATGAGTGTATGGAATCTTGGGTTATACTCTGCTCTGTAGATTATTTTCCAAGCAAAGAACTGTTTTTACATTTTTACTCTTGCAGTATTAAGATCTTTAATCTTTGCCCAGCACTGATATCCTTATCATTGCTAGATCGCCCCTTTTTGAAAGGTTTCATGTTTTGAGGATATGGTCAGGAGTCGGTATTCATTGCCCTTCTATCATTATCTTTTGTTTGCTTTTGAAAGTCATTAGTATAAATTCAACCTTAGCCATATTTGTATGCTAGTGATAAACTAGAGGTTGCGATGCCATTGCATACTCTGCAGTACTCTACATCTGTTTAGTATAGCATTTTTAGAATTTCTTGCTATGTCTACTCTAGCAGGAGCTTTAGCCTTGCTTCGTTTGGGTGTTGCTGTCATTGTTTTCCATCCTGGAGAGAAAAGATTTAAACAGCAGCTGTGTTTTGCTACTGAAGTGGAAAATGTGGTAGTCACTAACGTGGCATTTAAGGAAATCAAAGACCTTGATTCATCAGCTCCATTAGAATGGTAACCCTTGCTTGCATCAATCCTTGGCTTCAAGGGTATCTTCCCAACATATCCTACTCAGGATGAGATTTTATGTTAAGTTGTAAGATATTGTCATTCAGCCATTTCAGGACCCTAAGGATATTGGCCAAAGGGACAAGTATAATAACAGGTTATCTACAAAACAAGTGGGTCTTCCTTGATTCTTGTATGAAAGTGTAATTAGTAACTGGGATCTCAGGGATCATTATCTCTCCTTGGAAGAGTGTGGTTTCTTTCAACTAACTAGGTCTCTACCAGTGAAGGCAGAGTGCTCAACAGAAACTAGTCTGGTTGCATCAAACACCTTAATTGAACTTGCTCTCGGGTGCTGTATCTTTTTCAAGTTTGATTACTTCTCTTAGTGATATTTGTTCCTAGTTACAGGGTCTTCTGTTGGTTGTTTTATGTGCTTTTTACTTAGAACTCCACTTGCAAAAGGGTTTCCAATTTCAGATGTGTTTCTCAGAGTGCATCCCTTTAGTGTGAACATAGCAGAGGTTTCTCTCAAGCTCACCCTTGTGGTGGAAATCCTGTAAATGTGGTGAGGTTCCATTGACTGGGTGTATTGGTATCACTTTACTTCCTTGGCTTTTGAGACAAGTACAGCTGAATACTTTTCCATTAAGCCCAGGTACCTACTGAAGCAGTCTGAGAGCCCAAGGGTCATGACTGCTGAAAGAGAGCGAACTGTTCTGTTGGCAGTCTGGAGCTTTGCATCCAGGAGGAAGATCTTTGGAGCCTTTTTGCCTCATGGGACCACAGTTATTTTGAATTCTGACTAGATTACTGTCAGATTGTCTTAGCAGGTTAGGTAATCAAGGCCTTCACTGCCTTGATCCGGTGGAATGAGAGTGCTATTCACTTCTTCCTCGTGGGCTTCATGTGAAGTGTGTTGCAGTGAACCAGTTGCTTATATGCAGGTGGCTGGATGTGTTCATCCCTTTTAGACAGTAATTCCTGTAACACCATGTCACTTCCTCGAGCAGAAGGCTTAAGTTGCCTGTAAGCCTGAACCTGGCAGCTGTTTGCTAGTGATTCCTATGGTGTCTTTGGTTTCACCACACCTCGCTCTGTGCTCATGAGATCTAGTATGGGATGTCTACTGCTGAGAGATCACACGTGGAAGTAAAATACAGAGTTCACTGATGAACTCTGCTATACCTCTCTCTGACAGAATCACTACTACTTTGCATACTCCTGCTAGAAAAGTAAATGGCTTTAAGCCACTTCAGGTTGTTGCTGTACTGTGCTGTAGTGTTATGAGGTTTTTGGGTCTGTGTGTTTTGTTGGTTGATTGGGATGTTTTTTTGTTGTGGTTTTTAAAAATTCCATTGAAGACCCATTCTCATCAGCTTCTGAAGGCAGTGAAGGAGTTTTATTGGAGTAATGACAACATACATGTTTTTTATATGTAGGTCTTAAGTGTCTGAAAGGTAGTGCCACTTGGAACTGTGGATAGATATATTGTTTCTGCTTATAATAGTCACAAACATAATTTTACATTTTAGAGTGATTCAGATACGTAACACTCTTCTTGCAGACACTTTTCAATTGAGTTGTTAGATCCTATTTTAAACTTGCAGTGGTAGGTCTGATTTGATGGCCAGGGTATGCTCTGGCCACAGCTGAAGTTCCACAGATAGCTTCCCTAAAAGAGTTTCAGAAGTAAATTAACCATAATACAAAGTGAGAGTGAGTGGAGTCTTACTAAAGGGAGGAAGTATTGAGTTGCAACGCAGGTGTTCAAGTGACCATGGATATTTTAACTTGGCATGTTAAACTTCATTATGGGTAATAATTTCTCTTTGCTTTGACTTGCAGAAATAATGTAAAAGTTCTGTAAAATATCCACCGTTTTCTATTTTATGAATGTACCTATCCACCTATATTAGATGACTAAGTAGATAGTGTGATGTGAAGGGAATTATGTAAGAAATAACATAGAAGTATTTATCCTGGTTTTCCCCTTCGTGTTTGTACTTAGTATGGTATTTTTCTCAGACTTGCTGGTCAGATATGGTTGTGATGTTTGAACTTTGCAATATCTTTGATTAGGACACTAACTTGGAAGTGATTTATGACTATTCTAATGTCTCTTGTTTTGTTTTCTTGCAGTTAGCAAGACGTGGAATGAAGGTGGTTCTAATCAGTAGGTCAAAAGAAAAACTGGACCAGGTTTCTACTGAAATAAGTGAGTTAAAACTTCTTCCCTAAACTTCACTGGCATGCTTATAAATAAATGCAATTGCACATGAATTTCATAGATGCTAATATATATACCTCTGATTTTGAAAACAGTTTGCTCTTGTGCACAGTGCAAATGTTACAGATAAGTGATAAAGGCCTTGCAGATCAGTTTTGCAGCTGTTCATATTTAACTTCTGAGAACAATAGGACTTAATTCTGGAATAAGTAGTCCTAAAACTGTTAGTCTTCTATAAGAACAGCTTACCAGGCCAGACTGAAATACCACCTATTCATGTAGTAGTAGCTGTCTAAAATCATAATAAGGCAAGAAACATGCAGTCATTTCTCCGTCTGAATATTCCCTCAGTTTTGAAGCAAGTTTGATTTCATGGGCTCCAGCATTAAGGGTGGTTTCTTTGCAACTAGAAGTTGTTGAAAGCATTTTCCTTATGTTATTTGTTGTCTTACCAAGTATACAGATTTATTGTGGGTATCTTGTCCCGTCTCCCTCTTTTTTTGTTTTGTTTGAATAAACTGCTCAAAGATTAGATTAGAGACCTGTAAGCTCTTTTAAGGTGATGAGTGTTCATAGTCATAAGAATATATGGAATGAGTTAATGTGTTTAAGAACCTGTATTAGGGATTGTTTCTTCAGTAACTGTGTAGTAAATGGCTGTAATGGAAAAACAAGGGAACAACTTTAGTGTTTCAATCACAAATGGATATTGGTACATGACCAGTTAGGAAAAAGCTTCCTCAAGGCTCATGCTGACAAATGATTTTCCAGTCAGAGCAAGGTATAATCTAACCCACAAGAATTCCCCTTCTAATCTATATCTCTTATTAAGGCATATTTCATGCAAGGTTATTAGTTTGTGCAGGGTATGCCAAGATAAAGTGAGAAATGTAACCATGTGAAAAGGTTTTGATAAGCAGGACTAGGAATTGTGTACTATAAAGCAGGTTTCTCAGCATAATGATGTTGGGTAAAGAAACCTTTAAGATGATTCTTCTGTGTTACCCTCCCTTGTCTTGCTTAGGCTTTCTAAAATGGTTTGTGTACATGATGCATATAATGGTAAAAACTGCTCTTAGCATTCCAAGGTCATAAATGTATCATTTTGGCTTATGTTTATCAAAAATTTCTGTGAATTTAGTGGCACTGCTTTACTGTAAAGCATAATCCCCTAAGTCAAGTGTCAACACACTGTCCTGTACTGAGTTGTAAAGGACTGCTGAGAGAAAGTAAGGACTGAAAAACTCAAGCACTTCAAGTAGCTAAACAGTAGCTGTTGTACTAGATCTGTGAAAGTCAGGGCATACAGTGCTATTGATGTAAATATCAGTATTTCTGGTTTTAGTGTCCAGTGTAAAATGGCATATGGAACTGTTTTCCAGACAGAAAATTCTTCCTTTCTATGTGTATGTTTAAGTCATAGGGAGCATTACCTCTTAGAGTAAAGCTGTCATCAGGTTGTATCTTCCACTGATTTGGAAGCAATTGGCATTGTTCATTAGCATCCTGCATTTAAGGCCGTCACTGCAGTGTCTGCACCTACCTGTGACACTCTCATCAACCCAGTGACAGTGTAAATGCAGCAGAATAGGTGTCACTGCCCGGGTAACCTGTGTAACTGCTGATGCTTGCTGCCAATGCATAAAGCAGCTACACCAAGGTGGTGTTTTTTGGTGGTTCACTGCAGTAGCTGGATGATAGGATGATAGTTTGCTGCATATGTGTGGGCATGTGCAGTCACGTTTCTAGGGGCATTACATAAAGTTGTTTTGCTAAGTCAAAGTATTACTGAAAGAAGTTTCTACAAATAATCTCATTCTGGAATCAAGCACCTATGCATGAAGTGACAAGCTTCCTGAAAGTGGTCATAGCCCTTTCTGTAACAGTCTGGGTGTCTCTTTCTCCCTGGAAATTAAGCATGATGCTGACAAGACCAATAAATCTACTGCTTTGAGCTTCAGCACTTACATGATAGCTGCTGGGGGAGGTTCTCAGGTTAAAAACGTAGGTACATGTACCTATGTGAAGCAGCTTGTAATACATAATTACTGTTAGGCCTCACCCAAACATTTTTCTGCTTCCTTTCTTAAACCATTCTGAAATGAGATGACTCACGCTGGGTTTTCAGAACACTTCTTTTGACAACACTGAGCTACTGAAAAGTATACCTTGTTCATTGTGGCATATACTGAAGGATTAGGATAGTCTGCATGATCAGGCAAGCCTGAGTTGCACTTTCAGATCCTGCCAGCTTTGAGCTGGACAGAATTGTCTTGTGTTCAGTCTTACATGGTCTCTGCAATCTGCTCAGATGTTGTCATATATAAGGTGGGTGACTTTTTTAATGCTAAGGCTGTAATTACTTGAGTGATTCTCTTGCAGGCTTCTAGGGTGTCTTTAAACTTCTTTATGGTGGTCCATTGTTCTTCAAATTGGCACGAACTTGCTCCTCTTAAATAATGACTCTGAATCACTTTAGGGAAGAATGGCTGTTTAACTAATTCCAGTTCTTTGAGTTGTGTGATTCTGTGCATGTTTTCGGTTTCCTCCTCTTTTTCACTAATCATTCTCATGCTTATCCTACTGAATGAATGGATGGATGCACTCTGCCACAAATGAGAGGGCTTTTGAGGTTCAGGTGTGCTCATTCTATTTCAGAAGACTCCTCTGCTCATAGGGTAGATGTCCACTAGGAGTGACATCTATTTACAAAATGCAAGTTGTATAACCACCATCATAAGGGAAATACTGATGTCTTTCTGCATGTTAAATGCCAGCTGACCTGGAGCTGATTTTTTTTATGTGCGTATGCACATTAAAGTGGCTGAACTGATGTTACAGGGATGCCAGATGTTCTGAATATGCAGCTCAGTTTGAGCAACAAAAATTAGTGGGTTAATTACAAGTCATTAAAGACTTCAGAAGCCTTTTCACTGTGTTTTCAAGCATGTTTTAAAGCTCTATTTTTTTTTCTTTACAGAGTACTTAGGTGTTGTAGGATTTGCCATAAAAGAGAAACTCTGCTTTCTGTTCCCTAAGAAACAGAGTATCAGCCACTGAGTGAAGAAAAAATTTAGAATTTCCTCTTCAGTCATCACAGACAACCTTTATGAGGAATTACATAAGTTTTATGGAAATATATTTGATCTTTTAATCAAGTTGTCATGCAGAAGCAGAGACTATTACGGTCACTATAAAAAATGCTTGTCTAGTTTAGTTCATGCTGCTTCACTGTTCTACCACTTTTCTAAAGTGTCTATTGCATTGCATTGTTAAACACTTCCAAAGGTTCAGGGAGGATTAGAAAGAAAATTTCTCTGTGAATGGAGACAATTGAGTGCCACATAATGGGTCTGTTCCTTGATTTGCTGTATTTAATAATGAGCATGGTCCAAGACGTCTCAGGTGCTCTGAGCCAGCAGCTGGTTCTTGAACCATGGATTTGCAGGCAGAAGAGCTTCAGTTACTGCATTGGATAGGTTTGTTCTGAGGAGAATTGAGAACTACTTTGCAGTAGAAACTCATTACCTAGTGGCTGCAATATGAACAGTGCAGTGCAGACCAGATAAGCAGGGAAAACTTCAGAGTTTGTCTATAAGGAAATTGTCAAAAGAATTTGGTATTGGTGTCCATTGTTAGCTGGTACCTTCACAAGACAGGCCATGGAGTTGTGCATGAGCTGCAAGAGACAGGAAAAACCTGTTGTAGCTTGCTAGTGTTTCTACTTGCAATTCTTAGTAGCTACTTACTTGTAGGTGAGTGCATATGAAAGCAGATTTTGAGTTTGTCATCAGTTATGATGTAGTTAAAGGAAATTCCTATTTACTGCTTTAAAGTTGGTGGTCTAGTGTTACATACACCCAGATGATAAAATTGGGTCCAAATAAATTGTTTGAATTGAGAGAAATCAATTGTTTTTCCAATGTATTCCCACAAATGAATATTTAATTGGAACACACTGTAAACCTTTCATACTGTTTGAGAACTAATGTCCGAAACTTTGATTCTGCTACATGTCTATAAGAAAATGTAGGTTTCTTCTATGAAGAAATATAGGGTTTTTACAATTAAAATATCTGCAGCTGACTATTTAATTCCAATATATTTCCTCAGGCCAGTATGTAGTGTATCTGTGTTGCTTGGTCATGGTAGTCTCATCTTGAACTACTCTCTGACCCTAAGATTTTGGGTATTGTAAACTGATAGCTGCCCTGCTTATACTCGGGATCTGTTGTGCTCTTACTACTCTGGCATGATTTTTGTCATCCCAAAACCAGGATATGATGACAAACCCAGCAATGTTTCTTCCTCATTTCCTAGGCAGGTGGTTTTTACAGTTTTCTTCTGCATTCTTGGTTAACCAGGTTGTGGGCAGCATTCTGAAGCCGACCAGATGCTGACCCCTGTGCTTGTGCCCCATCCCTGACCATGACCCACTGCTACAAATGGGCCATGCCCCATGACAAATCTGACCCCTGCTGATGCTCACCTGCTCCCTTGGAGCCCTTGCTCCTTCATCTCTGCCCTGTCACTCAGAATTCCTCCCTGCTGCACCCCAGTAAATCCTCCTCGCATTTTGGAGTTGGCAAGTAAGAATATTTGTGTTTAATAGAGGAGGTTGAAATGCAGACAAGCTCTGAGAGGAAGGGGACATCTTTTTACTTTTCTTGCACAGAAATGACAAGGTTCACTTGCCAGAGCTTAACTTGAAGACTAAGTGAATCCAGCAGTTATTCTGACCTTTTGTGATCTATTTTAAGATAAATGAATTGTGTTTGCAGCTTTCTATCATTTTAGCCAAGTTCAGCTTGACATACTTGAAATCCCTGTATGTTTCTTGAACTTGATAAAATGGCTTCAAATATTTTAGACTTGTTTTGATGCACTGAAGTCACCTTTCACATAAAGTTGTAGTGTGAGGATCTTTGATTCCAAATGGGCTCTTGGATTTCATCTCTGAAGAAATTTTCCCTTGGATGAAGTGAAGGAAGTTCTCTTGGTTTTGCCTTCTGTGAGCAACTTACTAAAGGAGCAGTTTGCAGGCACTGTAGAGAGCGGACAGAGGATTCAAACGGAATTAACTGTTATTAATTTGTTAATAAATTAAATAGATGAACCTTGATGTAAAAGATGGAGCAGTTGGAAAGGGAGCTTATTTTTAATTCTTAATTTTTTTTCATCTTTAAGAAGAATTCTGCTTCTGTGGTTTTGGCTGGATTTTTTTCCCCCCTTAGTCCCTCTTTTTTATCATCTTCTCTTGAATTTTCTCAGTGACGTTTTGTCTGGATTCATTTAAAGAAATCGAGCAGAATACTTAGAGAGAAACACTTGACAGATGTCCTGCAAGCTACAGGATACAGTCCTAGAACTACTTCACCTCTTAGGAGAGTTTTGAGATAACATCTGGTAGGACAAGCCACAAGTAAAATGTTCTGCAGATGACTAATGATATCTTTGCAGAAGGACTTCCTGTCCATATCATCTGTCAGCATATGGAGTAACAGACCACATGTCAGAGGTGATTTTAAGGATGAAAACCAGGAAGTTTATTGGTCGCTGTTACGGGTTCCACAAAGCAGTAGGTGAGCTGGCAAGCTCTTGGAGATGCTGCTTTTTCACACCTGGCAGGACTGAGTGAGCCTCTTCCAGAAATAAGGTGCTTGCTGTGAACCTCACTGCCAGTGTGTTTCTATGTAGTATTTGTTAATAGTTTGTAAACCCAGAAAGGTTACAACCCAGAAAGAATGTATGAAGGTTATTTATATGTGAATTAGGAACTTTGGGTTTCCCTGTCTGAATGTAAACACAGCAGAAGTAGCCTCTTCCTCTCCTCACATACTCTGTATATTGTGCCTGTAGGATCGGGACTAACTCTGGGACCTAATGATTTCTTGAGTCTTAAAGTTTTACATGTTAGGTAATTGGATCAATGCGCAGGTGACTTCCTTGGTACTTTTGAAACCCAGACTTAAACCACCAGGAATTGTCTTCCCTGAAAAGGTTTGGAGTCACTGCTGCCTCTGCCCGGCAGTAGCTGTGTGTGGGGGGATACAGTGCATTTTCTGTAACACTCAGAAAGATAGTGCCTATCTCAGCTAACAGCCTATTTGTAACATAAGCCTTTAGGGATGCCAAAACAAGAGCCCTTGTGCTGGTCTCTGGACCATTAAACACCTTTTGTTAACACAGAAGCTGCAATCTGCTGCTTACCACTTCCAGTGTAAAATAAGATGAACATCACAGGAAAAGATAAGTATTGGATTGTTTTCACATTGGTTTGGGTGAAAGTCTGTTTTGAAAATCTGGTTTAAGCCAATTGGTGGAAGCTCTATTGCCAAGAGACTTAAAATTAGGCTTTTAAAGTATAATAAAGGAATAGTCTCTCTCTGGCACAAGAAAGGACTGTGTGGTGCAAGCAGTGCTGTCTTCCTTCTGCAACTTCCTTCTACGAATGTGTATTTTAGTCTTATGTCACTTTTTAGCAGTTTAAGTTCCATTACATCAAGTCCTTTTTGTCTGTCAAAGCAGTAAAAATCCCTGATAGAATTCTCTGTTGAGGAAATGATGATAATTGCTTCTATGTTTTTTCAGGAGTATGTTGTGGTGAGGGAAAAAATGTTAGTTAGTAACTCTTAAGAGAAAGGAAACTCAGTGGGTTTGTTCTGCACAACAAATTCTTAAAAAAAAAAATCCTTGAATATGAGAAATAAACTATTTTCAAAATTTTGTAGCTACTGGATAAAAGTATGCCTACTGTAACTCCTGAGATGTGTGCCACACTTCCAGTGCTGAGCTGGGTACTCTATTTCTTTGAGCAGTAGATGTGGACTAATTAACAATGTGTTTTCCCTTACAAGTAATACTTTGGGAAACCCTGAAAACTTGTGGTGTTAAATGCCTGACTTTTGGATACAGAAAACATTTTACAGTGAATGGGAGGTATAAAAGATAATGCTGAGTTAGCCTAGAAACTTGTTTCCCTTCTAAAATTTGCTTTAATTCAAGTAGAGTGACTGACTTAAATGTCTTGAAATAGACTTGAGAGTAAGAGCACTTTTTTTTTTGTTAATCCATAACAAAAAAAGTGACCCTAAATTCTTCTTACTATGTATTTTTTTCTGGTCTTTCTGAAATTCATTCTGTTGAGGCTAAATCTGAAGAAAAGGTGTTGAGATTTTTTTTAATAATTACTGTTCTAATAAGTATATGTCTGAAGAAATAAGACTTCATTTTGCAAAAAGTGATGCAAAATACATGTTTAAATGTATACACATATCAGATGTACAAATCCCACGCCTCTGGGTCAGTCACAGACAATAATAATGACATTAAGGGAAAGGAAATGTTACAGGAAGTATAGGAAATAGTCCATATGCCCTGCCTAAAATGATTAAGTAAATTAAAAATAGTCATGCTTAGTAAAAACAAAAACATCAATGAATATTAAAAAATATCGGGGGGGGGGGCCTGAAAATAGTATTGGGGAAAGAGGAGAGACTGACGGGGGGTTGGAAATGCTGCCTGCTACACAGTAGCAACCTTCGCACACTTCACCTTGTGCTTCCCCCTGAAAGAGCTCGGGATGGTGCCCTGAGCGACTCCCTGTGCCGCTTGAGCCGCGAGCAGGGCTGCTGTGGGGATCCTGCCGACTCCCTGTGCCGCTTGAGCCGCGAGCAGGGCCGCTGTGGGGATCCTGCCGA
>VXBQ01006414.1:752480-791222 GCA_013400175.1 Phainopepla nitens | reverse complement strand
GGTGCCGGGCTGTGCGCGGGGCGCGGCGCGGCTCAGCCCGCCCGGCTGCTGCAGCCACCGCCGCGTTTGCAAACGCCGCCGTGCCTCGAGCGTGCAGCCCCCCTGGCTGACTGCCTCTGCAGCTGTTCGTCACAGGCTGCTTGATTTGGTGTTTTTAGTTAGCTTGGTAATTAGAATGAGCTTGATTTAGAAAAGCTTACAATGCTGAGCGTAATATTTGGGTGAATGGCCTTATTGATTGATCCTGTGTTGCTCAGAATGTGTTTCTGACTCGGTTAGTGTGTCTTAGAAATTGTAATATATTTTGATGTAATGGAAGTCAGAGGAGAGCAAATGGAGGCAACTATTAATAAAGTGTGTTTTCCCTCTGTTTTGTAGTACTGTATATACACATTAAAAACTTACACGCTCCAATGGCTCAGTGGTTTTTGGACTTAGGTTAGAGAGCTGAAATAATCTGTGAAAGCTGGGAAGTGAGGAAGTGACTTTTATATGCCTGTGTATACTGAAACTTAGTTAACAGAACATTTTAATTAAGGTCTGTCATTTTTTTACCTGCTCTACTGTTCTATGTGGTGATATTTTTAAAAAGATTCGCTCTTTTTAAGGAAGCTGTTTCTATGAGATTACAGGTGCAACTGTTGCAGTATGTGAGGAATTCCCTGGAAGTCCTGCATGTGTACTTGAATGAAAGGAATTGGAACCTGTTCCTAGGTGCTTGACCAAGTGTTCATATGCACATGCTTTAAAAAATTTATGGAAACATAGCAAGTACTGTTAAGTTGTAGGCAGGCATCTGAAGCTATGCAGGAGCAGCACAGCCTTCCTTTGCAACAGGTGCAACAGAGCTTCCTTTTAGTGATTTCTTAGGTTATCAGTATTCAGCTTCAGAGTTTCACACTTTCCAAAATGTTCAGAAAAAACTAGCTTTTGTTATACCCAGCTGATTTTAACATGCTTCTACATGGTGAATATATCACTGTGTGATAACAGTCTGCTATCTCTAGTCTGGAAGTACTTGGTACTTCTGGAAAACAGATTCCATCTATCCATGACACTCAGAGTTACTTCTGTGAACTCTGAAAGTCCCAAATTGGATACATTCTCAAAATGAATGGCTCTCCCTTTAACCAACCAAATACTCTGTGGAGCTTTCAACAGCCACTCAATAGTCTTAAATTCTTCATCCCTGTCCTGCGTAGACAGAGTAGTAAAAAGCAGGAGGTTTTAATATTTTGCTTTCATCTCTCAGCTTCTTACCTTATATTGAAATGTTACAAACTGTTTCTGAAGGCTAGGTGCTGGATTAGGATGAGTTTTACCACTGCAGTGATACTGGAAAGATGACATCTTTATTTGTGGATGTCGTTGATTCTCCTTACCTAAACAAATTTCTCCTCTCCTCTATGATGAAAAATGGATAGCTATTTTCCTGCTTTTTAGAATCTCTGACCATCCTGAAGCTAAAGACCAAGTGAGACTTTTTATGTTTCTGCAAGCAGTTGCATTATACTGTATCACTGTGATGGCAGTATTTATATGAGGCTTTCATTGTAAAGTGGTGAGATGCTTCAGTTCTAGCAAGAGTTTTTAATGTCCTTCCCCTGATCTTGAAAGAACCATCCCCATTACCTGCTTACAGTGTGGGCCTTCTATCCCGAGCCTCTCTGTTGCAAAGTTGACTGGATTTGCCTCAACGTTCTTGGTGCAAATTCAAGCTGCTATAGCAAACTGCTTTCAAACAGGTGGTTCAAGAACTAATGTTATTTTATTAGGGATGGAGATGTTGTAGTTCTCCTGTGTCCCAGCAAGACTTGGTATGACAGACACCCTGACACTGCTTCTTTTGGGTAAACTGAGCTACTTCTCCCGACCACCAAACTGTTGTGCGTTTACTGTTGCATCTAAATACACAAGCTTGCTCCAGGGAATCTTCTTTCAAGCCCAGTTTATTAAGAGCACAAAACTTTCTTAGCATTTTCTTAGCCTGTCAACCAAGATTTCAGTTTAGGGGTGCTGCTGATTTGAATTATTTGCAAACTTAAAGAAAATTAAAAACAAAACCAAAAAATCGAAAATGCTTGCCTCCTAACCATTTTACAGTTCTTTGTTGTTATTTAGGGTTTAGCTCACTGTAGGTTCTAGCTTTCTGCTTTATTTTTTTAAATTACACTGTGATCCTTTTATTCATGGTGTTCTAGGTGTTGTGTTATTTTATAAGTGAATCTTTTTAGTAGACAAGGTGTACCCTACTTTGCCTGATAGTTAAGATTAGCATTTTCCTTGCATAGCAAGACTGGGTATGTTTCTGTAAGTCAGACATATCTGGCCTTTGAAATTAATTAAGATTTTTCTTCACAAACTGATGTTGTAACTGACTATCTTAGATGAGAAATCAGGCAAGTGTTATCCTGTTGGCTGTTTCTCAGGATAGTTGTAAGGTTTTTTTATGCTTATTTTGAATAAGCAACACCTTAGCCAAAGTTTCAGATACTATTTGGAATGATCTTTTGAGGATACTGAAGATGGTGTGTCCTTCAAGGGCTTATATGTGAAAGTGTTTGTACTTCTGATGGTGTGAAGAATGTAGTTAAATAGTATATTTGTTTCCGGACTGTCTCATCCTGTATTGTGCAGAAATACACAATGGGAGCATGCCTCAGGAAGTCAGTAGTTCTTTTACCACTGCAAAAATAGGCACTTTTATCAGTTATCTTATGTTCCCCTTTCACTGTGTATCTTACGTACTGCTTTTGTTTGCATGACCACTGTATTGGACTGTGCTGTTCCTCTGCCTCTGGAGACTGTATCCTTGGGTTGCTCCCTGGATCTTGGGAACAATACATCCCAGTATCTTCTGCAGAAGTTCACTTCGTCTTTTTGTCTTGTACAATGTTTATACCAGCCTGCTCTATCACTACTGGGACTGTTGGTTCATTCAGCCTTTCCACGGCTGTGGAAACTTGTTCATGGTCAACAGCTTACTTCTCAAATGATGCTGTGATTGCAGAAGATCATGTCTGCTTTTATTGGTTTACCAGAATACTGTTGAGCACAGTTGGTATCTTGCTAAATTATCAGATGTCTTGGCTAAGGTAATGAGGACCCTGTAAATTAACTGGACATGTGACTGTTTAGGTTAAAACTTACTTGTAGGGTCAATACTGATTTCACCTGAGTTTTTTAGTAAATGAGATGGTTAGGATACTTGTGTGTCAAAATTGAGAACTTTGAAGGAGATCTGCTGAATTTCCTTTCCTACCCTAGTGGTAGGTGATGACTGACTGCTGCACAACTACTGACAGCGTGGTGTTGTAATATTTAGTCCCTGCTAAGGAGCATTTGAAGTACCAGTTCCAAAGACAAAACATCAGATCCACTTTTCAAAATATCATCAGGAATGTTGGACATGCTGGCAGGTAATAGCTCTTTCAGGTCCTCTAGCTGTGACTGCAAAAACTGGCTTATACCCTCCTTTCAGTCCCTGTGGCTCTCAAGTACCTTCTGGTCCTCAAGCTGAACGCTGCATTAAGGAGTTTCAGATTTTCTCTTGGACAGCAGTAGCCCAGACACTCCTAGATATCCTGGATAAGGACATAGCCTATTACTCTACATCTCAGTGTCTTTTTGGCAGATAAAATAGGAATGTGCTCTACTCTCTCTTCTAGCCCATGTGTTTGAGAACATGTTAATCCTTAAGATCAAGGAAATTCCCTTTTCTGTTTTTTCAAACAAAGCAAAGCACACCTGCATTCTTCTGCACCTTGTGTTCTGACTACTAGACCAAGTTTACACAGAAGTGACTTAATGCTATTTGCATTGCCATTTGGTTTTTCAGGTGTATCTTGTAGTCTTTTCTCTGAGGTAGGGATCATCCCACCTTTTGCAGGTTCTGAGGCAGACCACAGGGTGTGCAAAAGTTACAGGATACCTGAAAGCTGTTGTGAAATAGGGAGGGAAGATTTGGACAGCTGATGGTATCTGCTGGGGCAAGACAGCCTTGCATGTTTGCATGAGCAGCTGCACAAAGACCTTGTCCTCTGGCTATACCAGTGGGTAGCCTTCTACTTTTCACATGTTTTTTATATGTCGTACTGTTCACCCTCTGCCCCCAAAGGGTGCTGCAGCTTTTTATAGGTGTATATTGCTTAATTACCGTGAGTAATGGCTCTTTGCTAATTTTCTAAAGGCTCAAAGATAGGTCTTATATGAATAATGGTGTGAACACTTCTTATTTTTATTTTCTATTTGTAGTATTATGTATAATAATATGTATATAATTTATAGTATTATTTCTATTTATAGAATTCAGATTTGTCTTTACCTTGTCCTCTCAGTATTTCTGTAGTGATTTCAGGAAGCTTTGAAGATGGATTGGTAACAATCCTGATGAAGAGTGTTCAGTTTGTGAGAATGGTGTTTGGGTCCTTTAAAGGACTTGCATTTCACAAAGCATCTGAGTGGCAGTGAAGACAGCTGCAGGTCCCACAAAACAGTTAAAAATGGCACGTGTGTAAAGTGTGTGACTTGGGCTTTGCCCATCCAGTCCCTTTGCACGTATGACATCAGCCTCTAACATTGTCCTTAATTCTGTGTCCTGTAAAAAACCAAATGTGTGTGCTAAACATTAGAACAGCTATGTTCAAAAATAGACCATTTCTATGCCCCCCCTCCAGTGCTGAACTTGATTTTCTTCTGACGCGATCACAAGACTGCTGCTGCAGTAGGGGCTTAATGCTATTTACGTCGTCATTTGACATAGCAACATCTCTCAGGGGATTTTTAAACAATGCAGCTGTTCAGGAGAGATGAAGAGGTTGAGGATGGGAAAAGGAGCAGAAATAATTTCATCTGCCATTAGGGATATTGGTGGGGGAGGGGAGGCAGCCAGCAAACCAGTGAGTTCAGTAGATTCATGATTCTGCATGAATGGATAGCAGGATCATGGGAGTCACGGCTTTCCCTTGAATGGGAAGGAGCATCATGGGAATCTCGCTGCTTCTAATCTTTTTTGTGAATGATTCTTTTCCTTTAACATGGCACTGTTTTTTTATGAATGGCTCTGGGGGCAAAGTGCTGCAAAATCCTTCCTGAGCTGTATACAGGTCCCTTAAGGAATGCTAGGGTGGGAGTTGGGCACAGCAGAACAGAGATGCTGCGATGTTAAGCTACTCTTCTGCTCTTTTGAAGTCTGAGAGGACATTGTACTGCTTTTAATTCAATATAATTTAGCTTGATGAAAGCAGAGTTGCTTTTTATATGAAGTATTTTTACTACTTGCCTTCTTCTCTTTTAAAATGTAGTTGTCTACATGTATTTTTCCTGTTCTAGTAAGGCTGGATATGACAGCACATCAGAAGGGCTTTGGAATGATCAAATTTGAAGTTCTGCTCTTCTTGTTCACCCACATGTTCCTTTTTTGGTACACATTCAAAAAACTAAAGATTCAAAAAGTTTTGTGGGACCACAAGTGCGAATGGAAATGGAGGACAATAAACAATTGTTTTGTTTAGTCTGAAGCAACTCATTTGCCATTTGGCTTAAGTTGAAAAAAAGTGTTCTTGTCAAGCTGTACATGAACACTGTTGTGTACATGTGCTTCCAGATTTCTCTATTTTTGCTGTTCTATAAAGGTGCTACCTTTTGCTGGTGTATAAAGGTGCTACCTTTCTTGTCCCTTACAAACAAAATGTGCTGGATCAATGGAGAATTTATGTTCTCACTAAAAGTTGCTTAATGTCATGAACTTTTGTGCAGGTAATGTTAAAATTCTGGGATTCCTGTTGCAGAGGTGAAAATGTTCACGTGTAACGCTAGCTCCTTAAAATGTTTTGTAAAACCTAGTAACTGATACAGTCTTAGCATCTGAATGGTAAACTATTTCAAACTTTAACATTTCAAAACTATTTTTTTTTTTTTTAGAGGAGAAGTACCAAGTGGAAACAAAAGTCATTGTGGCGGACTTTGGAGAGAGAGAAGATATTTACAATGGAATCAAAGCAGGATTGGAAGGCCTGGAGATTGGTGTTTTAGGTTTGCATCTGATCTTTCTAAATCTTTCATTGTGGTGTTTGTCTTGATATGCCTACTAACTTCTTTCCATATTGAAGTTTACTGGAACTAATTCATAAAAGCTATTATTTGTCTGACTAAGGCTATGTTGCTGCATGCTTGAGATGTGTTCTAGCTTGCTGTTGATACACTACATGAGATGGTGCTTGCATATGTGTCTACTTTCTAGGAATTTGTGATGTTTATGGAATGTGTTCAATGTGTTATTCTGTGATTGTGAGAGGCCTTTGATTGCAGCTTGTGAGTGCACGCACCGTGACGTGAACACTTGGGATTGTTGAGCCTGGAGAACGTCTCTCTCTGGGGAGACTTTGTTGTGGCTGTTTGGTACTCAAAGGAGGCTTGTAAGAAAGGTGGGGGCACATTTTAACAGGGCCTGTGTAATAGGACTGTTGCAAGGAGCAATGGCTTCAAGCTAAAAGAGTGTAGGTTTAGCTTAGGTGTAAAGAAGAAAAGGTATTGAAACATTGGAGCAGGTTGCCCTGAGAGGTGGAGGATGCCCCATCTCTGGGAGCGTTCAAGGCCAGGTTGGATGGGGCTCTGAGCAACCTGACCTGGCTGAAGATGTCACAGGGATTGGACTAAATGACCTTTAAATCTCCCTTTCAACCCAAACTGTTCTGTGATTCTATGACCTAATGCCGTCTTAGATCCTAAGCAAGCTTCACATACTTAGCTTAGGAGATATTCAGTTGAGGAGTAGAGCCCCGTGGGAGAACCGCAAACTTTTAATTACAGAGCTGTTGAAATTCAGTCATGACAATAGAACATCAAGTAACTGTCTCCTGCTTCAAAAGTCTTAAGCCTTTTCTGGCTGTGTTTCTTTAGCTGCTAGGAGCACAATATGCCTGAGTATGGTTTGCTACATCACAGGAGTGTCAGTGGTGTGGGAGTCCTTGAAAAAACAAGGTTATCCCTCCAGTGACTTTGTCAAATGTAGAACTGAGGTGATTTCATATAGGTGTTTTATCACAAGCTAAGAAGAGTTTCAGCATGACAGCAGTTCACCTGAATCTTTTTTGAACAATGGGGTAAAGGCAGTTGCTTATTGGTTTTCTGGTTGTTTTTTTTTCCTTGGAAACACATATGTCTGTGCAATATCCTGTATTTCTATGGTTAGTCAATATAGAGATGAGAAGCTGTGATGGTTAAACACACAAAAAAAATTATGTGGCTCAGACATCTCCTAGTACCTGTCATCTGATAAAGCTCTCCTCACTACAAAACTGGTTTTACTAAGCTGAAGTGCAGTAATTGGAGCTGCAGTTGTGGGGTATTTTAGGTGTATTTCAGAACAAATTTGTTATATAGGTGATAATATACTGTATGACTTGTTGCTAATAGATGAATCTTGTTGTACAATGTTTGAAAATAACACTCAAGAAAATAGTGTATGTAAAAATGCAGTTAAAAAATAACATTAAAGGATAAACTTCAGAATGTTCCCTATTACTTTTAACAGACTCGAGTACATACAGCTCACAGTATCCAGAATTTAATTGCTATAAAAATTTAAAGCCATTGGAATAACTTCAACTGCCAAGGACGTGTTTTGTGTAAAGAGCATTTGTGACACAGCTGTGAATGCCTTGTTTCTTGTTTCTGAAGGAAATAAGTTCCAAAGAAACTTTGGAGAGTAAAATTAATATATATTCTGATCTGTCCTGTCAAAACCACTCAGGAAGTGTAAGGCTTGCAAGCTGCATGTCATGTAGCAATTGATGCAATTTAAATGTCTCAAAAAACCAGCAAACCTTTTACTATGCAAGGTACATATCCACTCTGGAAGTGTGGTTACTATTTCTTAGGCTGTGATTTGGTTATGGTGACTTAAAAAATCATGAAAATCTTACTTTTTATAGCCTTGCACAGTCTGGGCATTAAGACAGTGTGCGTGTGTCAAATTTTGTGTAAGCTCATTACAGGAAAACAAAGCATGTTCCTTAAACAGAGTCTGCTTCTTGCTTTTATTTGCACAAGCACCTTGGCTAAAAACATGGTAAAAATAGCAACTAATGCTCTAGAGTTGTGTATTCTGTAGCTGAGTTCCTCTGCTTTTTTCTTGCAACCATTGTCAGAACAGGTTTAATTAGAAGAGAGATTTTTGTAATTACTAGCAGTTTTAGTGGATCTTGTGCTCAAGATCACCAGATTACATGATACATAGGTGTTTTCCTTCCCCCAGATATAGCTGTATTAATAGAAACCTTTTGCCAATGTAATTTTTCCACACAGATGATGGCTACTCCAGGATAGTATTTTAATTTTTTAATGGTAATTAATCTCATGCTTTCGTGTTCTATATTTTAAATTCTGTAAAATTTGTTGCAATCCAGAACGTTGCTTTTGTTGAGCTGTGTTTTTCATGTTTGTGTGAGGGAAAACAGATTTAAATGAGAACAGCCGTAAGGGATGAGTTCTCAGGTTCCAGCATATTTTCTTCTTTCAGGTCTCATCTGGAACAGTAGGTATGAGAAGCACTGGTAGCACAGCACAGTTGCCAGTGATCAATGCTGATTATTTTTTAACCTTATACTTGGAGACATAGGAGTCTCCACACGTACTGCTCGAGAACAAGCTTCTAATTATGGAGTTGCACAGAGTCTAACTAAAGTACTTACAGATTGAAATCCTTGTAAACTTCTTATTTGGAAGCTTCTTCTCACCCACGTAGGAAGGCTAAAAGAGTTTGCATAATGTTTTGCTGTGTGTTCAAAACAGCGTCTGTCAGTGACTTCGAACATGTGCTAGCTACAGCAATATGTTAAACAAGCAGAGGTGGGAAATCTTCCTTTTGCCATTCTTAAATAGCTCTGATTCTTGAAAGGAGTTTGTGCTGGACAGTGTCTTACCCTGTTGCTACCCATTTTTTTCTAGTTAAAATATGGTATTACAACCCCAAACCTGATTATTTTAATAATCCGTTACAAACTTGCAGCAGAGATGACTGCAGAAAGTGGAAAGGTGCATATCTGGGACCCAGTCTGCAGTAAGGGGTGTGAATTTCGTGTGACTGTCTCTGTAGCATGAATCATATAAGCATTCTAAATTTGGAAAGAATCACCAAAGTTAGTCCCATAACCCTGCCACAATTCATAGCCAAAATCTTTTCCAGAGAGGTGGAATGAAAAATAGTTTATTTTTGGATGAAAAGAAGAAAAAAATTTGGTTCACTCTGGCAGTAGCAAGACTGGATCTTCTTTCTTTTAAAAACTTCTTACTCTTTCTAAATATAGCAAATGTCTGCTAGGAATTTGCCAACTCCCTGTTCCCCCTCAATTCCTTACCTCAATTTTTAAAGGTTATTTAAAAGTTAAAAATTTGAAACACACAGCATGACTAATGAACTTCCATAAATACACTAAGATCTGGACTGAAAGAGCTTGAGGGAATTCCGAATGAAGTTGGCGCACTTTGCCAGAATCTCTTCCTCCTGTTTCTTGCACATCCTGCATCCCTGTCGATACTTAAATTATCTTTCAGGCTGGGTCTTAAAACGATAGCTTTTGGCACAGATGGAGAGGCTATTTCATTTTATTTTTTGAAAAAGGCATTAGTTAGCCTTTTGACGTTTCTTGTCCCCGTGCAGACTCCTGCCTGGAGGTGCACAGTGCTGCTGAGCATACATAGCACTTCGGGATTCTCTGGGGTGTAAGACGCTATATAAATGTAAAATGTTGCCACAGCAACCACATGTCACGCGATTCACTTGCATAAGATGAACAACAGCTACTTAGGAAGCGGAGATCCCTTTTGGTTGCTGCTTTTTGTCTCCATATCACTGCGCTCTCTGGAGTCCGAGGCTGCAGAGCAGCACTGTTTTCGAACAGAATTAAAGNCGCGCCGCGCGCTGCGCCCGCCGCTGCCCGCGGGGAGTGCGGCGTGGCTCTCGCCGCGCTTGGTGCGCTTATTTGTCCCCAAAAAGGCGTGAAACGGCTTCGCCTGCTGTCCCGCCGGGCAGCTGCTCTCTGGCTCGACACCCCGCAGACACCCCCGGAGGTGGCGGAGGCGGCGTCGTGCCCCTCGCGCTGTGGGGCACGGGTGCGAGGTGCTAAATAGGGCAGCTTGTAAACAATGGGAGAATTAACGCTTGCACTTGGAAATGGCCTGGCCGTGTGCTCCCGCGTTCCTCTGCGCTGGGATATCTGCGGTTAATGAAACGTGGCCAAAGCACTTAGAATGTTGTCTTAAATGCAACGTTTTAAGCATTTCATTGCTTGAAAATTGTCATTAATCAGGGAGCATCCAAGTGATCTGATTAATCCTTTTCTTTCAGTCAACAATGTGGGAATGTCCTATGCTTATCCTGAATATTTTATTGATATTCCAGAGCTGGAGAAGGTAAGTGCTTTTGCGGTACCTTCCAGTGTTCCACTGTGGTTAGCAGATATTACAGAAGTATTTAGGTTTGGTTAAGGAATCCACATGATGAGGTTTTCTGATTAGAATTAAGTGTTCAAAAGCTTGGAGATTTCCATAAGCAGCATAACACAATGATGATGATGGCAGTCTCACTTTTTGGTGGTGTTCTTTACGGACTCTTCCCTGCTTCTTGTGCTCCCTGGTCTCATCTGGCCGTTGTTAATGAGTTGCTTTAGCTTGTGCTGGGGGACTTCTTACATGGCTGAAGGGGGAGCAAGCCCTTTCATGGATGAAAGCTGCATAGTCCATAACACTTACAAAACTTAAATATGATCATTTTGGACGGCTCACAATGTAGGGACAATCTTGGTTGTACTGGATTCATCAAAAACTCTGATTATGAACAATTCCACTGGTGCGTACTTTTCTTTCTGAAACCCCTGTAGCTCACTGAGTCCACTGTGGTTGTGTTTTCTGCTGAAGCGTTGTTAAATACATCTGGTGTTTGGTTCACCTTCAAATAAGCTTCATAATGTTTAGCAAAAAAAAAAAAATTCTCAGTTTTTAACCTACTGAATAAACTTAAATGTTCACTAAAATAGTGAAGAGTAAAACACAGTAGTTAATTTTAAAATGTGTAAAAGATAAGAATTTATTATCGTTTGTAAGTATTGCAAATAGTGCTAGGAAATAGTGTCAGTGTGATACACCTGTGTGGTGCTGTATTAATGCAAGTCCCTAATCAAAGATGAAACCTGACCAAGAGCAATTCACTGACTTTGCTTTGAAGGCCTATCACTGTTCCTGATACTTAAGCAGATAGGCAAGGAGAAAAGGCAGATAATTTATCCCAGATAATTAAACCCAGAGGATATATAAATATACTGTTCAAATAACTTTAAATGAGTAAACCCCAAAACGTTGTTCTCTTGCAGACGATCGACAAAATGGTTAACATTAACATCATGTCTGTTTGTAAGGTAAGTTACCAACTAAGTGACCAACACTTCCTGATAATTCAAAACCAGAAAACTAGATTCAGTTGTCTGAGGGAATTACTTTGACCTGTTAGACTACTGGTTCACTTTGTCTTGGAGGAACCTAGAGGTTCTGATTGTCATGTGGACTGTTCTGATTGTTGTGTGAAATGTAATTTGTTACAGAGATGCCTATTAGCTATTTGAAAGGAGCAAGGTAAGTACATAAATCAGCACTTAATGCTTTTTCACAATTGTTTTTCTAGTCCTTCTTGTAAATGCTTCATTCTTCCCCCATCTGTGTTTCTTGGGGTGGGCGGCCCTTATCTCTGCATGCCTAAGGTTTCTGTACACTGTAGTGAGAAGGCACTTAAATATCTTCTGCAAAATATATGAGCAAGAAGGAAAACCAAACTCACAGAAGCATGCATTAAATTCATTTCTGAAGGTACCTTCACTTTTTGATATTTAAACTGAAGGTTTTATTGAGAAGAAATCAGCATGACTTCAGGCTAAAACATATGGCCGTTCTCTTGCTGCTTAACGTGAGGCCTCATTCAAAAATGAGATTTTCATCCTAGTATATCAAAGCTTAAAGAGGACAGAGGGAATAGCTGCTTACATGTCACAGGGATGATGTTAGTGTATTACCAGTGTGTGCTGATGAAACTCCTTCTGACTATTCACAGCTAAACCTTCTTATGCATAACAGTGTGTCTCTGTTAGCTGAGGGTTAACCTTTTGCCTCAAAGCTAAAATATTAGAAGTTCAAAGATGGCTTGAAAGATTTGACTTTTTTGCAGCTCTTCTGATTAGGCCAAATACTAAATTCATCTAGTACAGTTGTTTCGAGCAGTCTAAACTCTGATTTCCGTGTGAGGAGGCACAGCACCTCTTAAAACAATGCTTTTATATAAGATTCTCACACTTTATTAAACATAGACAAACAGTGAAAATGCAGCCATTGCATGACTGAATGGGAGTTGGTAATTTCAGCTTACTTCTGCAAGCTTTTACTTCTTTGTGTGTTTTATTTGACATCTCAGAACTAGTTGTTGGAAAGTTAGAAATGCTGTAAAAGCGAGTCTTCAGAAGCCTTTCACCTGGAAATGACTGTGAGCCTGACAAGTACAGATTTTCTAGCTGACCAAGAAGGACAATCCAGGGTGTCTTCTTGTTCCTCTGCAAGACTAAATCAGACAAGTCAGTTATTAATGAATTTTCTTTTAAGGAAAGTTTCTCTTAAGGAAGTCCTTTAAGTTAACAGAGCTTCATCAGGTGTACATCTGAGGAAGTGTCATGCGCAGACCTCCTCTGCTGAGGTGTGAGGTCTGTGCTGTGCCAGCAGAGGGAGTGCACTATTCAGTGATAAAAGAATTTGGGGTGTCAGTCTTCCTGGGAGCATTTGGTTAGAGTAGAAAAGTTACAGATGAACTACTTCAATATGTATTTCTGAAGGTGGGAGGGTAAAGTAATAGTTTAACTCAGCATACACCTAAAGTTCCAGAGATGCAGCTATAGACTGTGTTGTTTTCAAAAGTAAACTAATGCTTCAGTTGTAGTGTCAGTGTTCATCAATGATTTAACAAAATTGTCACACAGCTTCTTGTAAAATTTGCATCCTCTCAAACTCTTTACATTCTAAAATGGCTATTTTTGCACATATAGAAGCTTGCTGTGTGTTAATAGTGTTTTTGCTTCTGTTTGAAAACTTTTTTCTTGACTGTGGACAACTCCTGCTACTCCATTTAATCAGAGTTTGAGCATAGGATTCTAAGCTTGAAAATGTTTTCTCCTGCATGAGCGTGTTGTGTAATTAAACAGTAGGCATGCCAGATGCTTAGTGTTTTGGGGAGAAGAGCACATTAGAGATGTGTGCCATCTGTAAGACACTTTTTCAGGAGAACCCACAGAACTAGAAAACCATGGTATGAAAAAAAAAATTTAGGAGAAGTCTGTATATCTTTTCACTTAGACTTTTAGGATGTAATCCTTTGAATATTTAGTTCTGTTTTTGAGGTTGATACCATCTCTTATTATATGTATGTGTGTGTGTGTATACACATATACATGTTTTTTAAAAACAATAAGAATATTCTCTCTTCTTGTCTGACTAAAAACATGAAATTTGTGATGGAAGAGAGCACAAAGTTCTTAGGCAAGAAGCTGAAGGTTTGCTGAAATGTGGAAGTACAGGAGAGGCAGAGCTAGTGCCCGTTCAGGCTCTACCCACAGTGTCTCCAGATCCTCGTCAGAGGTGTCATATATCCTGTACTGTTATGTTCTAGAGCACTGGCATCCATTTCCTTGCCTTTTGGACCAACCTTTCTCAGAGCCTAAAAGATGATGCTATCCCCTGTCTTCTCAGTAACCTGCACCATCGGTCATCAGCAGCACCTTTTGGACAGCACAACTCTTCTGGTGTGCCTGTCAACTCCAGTTCAGGCTGAAACACCCCTTGCACTTGATGTGGGAAAGTCAGGATAATTAGCATAGATTGATTCTGCAGAAATGTTGAAATCTGTTTTGCTGCCATAAGTATAGGCAGTTTTGAAGCATAAAGCTCATCTCTTAACTTTTGGATCCATCTTTTTCTTCATTAGTCAGCTCATTGGATTTCCTAGGGGTTATACAGTATGTAAAGAAGGAGTATACTGAGAGAGAAGGCATCTTCACCTCACAGGACAAATTTTCAGCTTAGTTGGTCCTGCTGTTTAGTATTTTTTCCAACTGCCAAGTATCTAATACTATGAATTTTGGAAGGTGTTTTGAGAATTTGTTTCCTGTCAGGCCTTTTAAAACTTGTGTCTTTCCCAAATCCTATTCCATGCTGCCCTGCCTGCCTCCATCATATCCTTAGAGCACTGTTGGAATAGATCACCCATGAACCATGCAGTCATGCAATTTTGGGGTTCACTCAGTCTGACATGAAGTGTTGATTACCATGATGTGCCTTTAAAGCACCCTGTACATCTGACCATAAGCCACGTAAAACTGCTTAAAACGTGTTGGAAATCTCATGTCTTTTAAAATATTGGTTAAAAAATTGATGAAATACCACCCTGTGCCCCAGCCAAAGTAGATGTTTTTTTAAGCAGTCTGGGCAATATCACATTTTTATGGTGATGTGCAGTGCAGGAGTTACTCTGGTCTTCATATTAAAAGAAAAAGAAAAAAAGAAAAGAAAAAAGTATTATGGGTCTTCATGCCATAAATAGAACAAATACTTTTTATTTGTGGTATATTCTCAGGAGAGCTTGAGACTTAATACAGTCATATAAAAGGATTGACTTGACAAATAAATGAGGAAGAAGATGAGGTAGTATATGTAGTTTCATGGTTCTTGTCATAATTTCACCTCAGGATTCTGGAGGGATTTAAATAGGAGAACTTTAATGATTGTTAGTTCAGGTAATATCTATATAATATAATATTTATATTTAAACTTTTGGATATCTTGTTGCATTTTGAGACACAAATATTAGTGGCATTGAGTGCAATATCAGGTCAAAATCCCTGGGTTTTTTCATTAACCAGTAAGTGTTGAGAAATCAAAATTAGAGTTGTTCTGTATAGTTCTAATCATAGTTCTTTTGTATTAATTTCATCTTCTTAAGTTGATTCATCTTTGTATTCTACAGGCTTTAGTTTCTTAAATTTAAATTTAGCCTTTACTTGGGAAAACAAACTTGATTTGTCTATTGGCTTAATGTCCTGAAAGCCAAGGGTGCTAGAACTGCTGTCCAGTGGAAAAAGTGAGTAGGTAATGAGCACAGAGAGTAGCTTCAAATGCTTCAGGAAGCCCTGGGTTCTCCTTTGAAAGCTGCAATAGTTACCTGGTATGGAAGGAGCTGCAAGTTTGTTATTTCTTTTGCAGCATCACAATATGCTAATTGCATTGGGAGTGAGGCATAAAGTTATGTTCTCTTGAAAAACGAGCAGAACTAAATAGCTGAGGGAGTGCTGGCTTAGTGGTTGATTAAGCAAGGAGTTGGATTGGTTTGCAGGCTGTTATATTGTGGGGGATGCAAATTCTAGGCTTGCAGGCCAGGCTTTGCTTGGAAATTGGCATTAACAGATGAAGCGGGAGAGTAAATGATGTACATGTGCATCCCTTGTGTCTGGGGTATCTTCACATTGATGGCTTTACTCATGTTTTATACAGTGTGTCAATACAAAAGGCTAATAGGCCTCTTACAACATCAAGGATTTTGTTGTCATATTTGAGATGCTTTTAATTTTCCTGAGACTTCAAAATACATAAATACTTCATGTTGAGCTGAGAGATCTGGTGTCAGCTGCCCCCATAAAGGAGGAGTAGTGAGAAACAAATTCCACCAGGTTGTGAATCCTAGGCAGGACATGCGAATAACTACTACAAGGTCTGAAACTGTGAGTTTAGGAAAGAAAGCAACAACAGAACCCACAACCACTATAAAATTGAAAGGAGGAGCAGAAGTTAGTGTATTTGAGAAAGAGGGGAAATATTATGCAGACCTATATGTAGAAAGAAGAAAAGCCTGGGGAGCAGCAATCCTGAAAAGACAGTGGGAAGTGACGTCTCTCATTCTCTCTCTCCAGTGTGTGTTCAGATGGGCTAGTGCAGCCCAATAGCACATCTGTAAAGGTACCTTACCAGAAATCAGGTGGTAGTTGCTTGTCCTCTGCAAGAACCCTATGTGAATTTTTGTATTTGCTGTGGAAAGGGTCACAGTAAGTGAAACATGATTCTGAGGACAGTGGCAACACTGACTTGTAGGAAGAGATCACTCTGTGTGTATGTGTATTCCAGTCTAGTCAAGAGATTTTTTTATATTTATATTCAAAGTCGTAATCAAAGAAAGGGGCTGATGATTTAGCCAAGTACATAATACAAGTTGATAACAGAGAGGGACAGTTGCCAGTGCTTGGAAAAGGAGTAAGTATCCTGTGAAGGTGGTCATAAGTGTCATTCAGATGGTCCAGAGGGAGAAATTCAATGCTGTGGTTTCCCACCTCGCTGACTTTGAACCTGAGAGTGTGATACACAGAAAGCTGGATCAAGGGAAATGTAGCTCTGATAAATATTTTTAAGCAGTAGTCAGAGAAGCACTTGGGATTTTTGTTCAAAGTACGAGTAACTTGGGGAAATTCAGGAAATCCTAGAGTTCTGTGGCTTTCTGTAGGTATGGGGTTGACACAAACGCATATTTTGCCTCTTGAAAAGAGAAAGTTCAGCCTTATTATTTAAGCAGTCTTTGTCGTGTGTAAAGGGCAAGAGGAGAAATATGCTTCTTTTGAGAGCTTTCAGTTTTTAACTTCACTCCAGAAGTTTGTGGCCTAAGCAGGGAAAGCTTTCTCTTCTAAAACCATTGCTTGTGGAAAGTCACTAAAAATGAACTGGGCTAGGTACTTTCATAGTTCTTTTTATGTCTGGTGCCCCTGACATGGCCTCATGGGTTACTGTGTGAGTTGAGCTGACCTCAGGTTTACTTGATAGTTTCTATAAATATAAATAATTCTTGTTTTGCTTGGGGTATGAGCTGCATTAAGAAGTTACTGCTTCAAGAGAGACACTTTAAAAAACTTTGTAGCTGCTGAGAATGGGCCTCACAATCAGTTTAACTACCAGTGCATGGGAACAGTTCCTTAGTTTTCCAGTGTACTGATTGCAGGCAAGGGTGCCAGTTAATTTTGTTAAACAGCTACTGCATTTGTGAACTTGTGTGAATCCATTCTTGAGTTATCTCTGGTAGCAATGACGTTTTTGTACGTGAGTGGCTGCAGCACAAGGAATTCCTGATCTTTAAAAAGTTATGTTAGGTGGGTACCATTATTAGTGATAAAACTACATTTCTGCTATTAATTTATTTGAATTAATGTTGAAAGTATTTTACATGTGTGTACAGTGTATAAAATTGCCAGACCTGAGTATGGCTGCAGAATACCCTGCCAGCATTTTTCCAATTGTGCACTTTGAGTGTGCAGTTGGCTGGGTCAGGTGAGTCTGACTCAGAGTGCTGCCTTCTGTTATCTTGCTCTTTAAAAATAACATGTGTTTTTACATCAAGATACTGAATATTCATAAATTATTTTTTTTCACACATCACGAGGTGTAAAAATACTGATAAAAATTTTTGCCCTATTTCACAGAATTTTGAAATTCCCTCAAAATAAGAATTTTAGTAAAACAAATGGAAGTGATGTGGAGTATGAAATCCAGTTTTGCTATCAGTATTTTTATGTGGAGGGGAAAAAAATTGATTGCCTGTCCAGATGAACTTCAGAAACAAACCATTTAACACAGTTGTTACTGAGGGATTTCTCGATTTCTCCCCAAATTGTGTTCCTATTGCTGTATTTCAGCTGACAATGGCTTCATAGTTTTTTATTTTATGTAAGTCCACCAATTATTGTAGCATATTTTAGTAGCCAGCAGGTTTATGATAAACTCTTAGAGCTGCTTGGTGGGTTGCAATTTGGATTTAGATCATGAATGCATTTGTGTGGATTTATTACAAAGTTTCAAACGTGGGGTCTCCTCTGCACTAAAGCGGGAAATTGTGTACTGGTTTTTCAGATCATTTATGGGTTGCCTAAGGGAAGGCAATTCCAGTCCATGTCTCTGTGCCAATCTGTGGAGATGAGATGCAGCATTACACTGCCCTGAGAGGCAAGAAACAGTATGCTGCTTTTTGCCAAGGGATCTGTGGAAGAGATCATAAAACTTGGATCAGATAAAAGCTCTTCCAGTCTTGAACTAGTCTTAAAATCAGCCTAAATCATACTTTGTCCTTTAAGATTAAAATAAATAGTTGTTTCTACATCTCTTTTGAAGCATTAGTGTATGAAAAAGCTCATGTATGCTTAAACTTAATACTAGAGGGTTTTTTGAAGCTGCATCAGATCTGTTTAGCTTGTTGATGGTTATCAGCTCTGAATACTTAGTTTGACTTCTGGGGCAGTGCTGACAGCTGAGTGTGTCAACAGCTGACTTCATGAAAGGAAGGCCTGTTCAACTCCTGCCTATACAGTCCCTTATCAAAGTTGTCATGCAGTGTGGCTGATGGCAGAATCTATTCTAAGGGAGAAATGCCAATGAAGTGCAAAACACATCCCTTCTCTAGCATTTTCTTTGTGTGTCAGCTGCAATCAACTGAGATTGTTTTCTTTTGTGTTTTTTCTCCTTTATTCCTGAAAGGGTATGTTTTATAATTAAAACCAAAACCAAACATACAATAAAACCTCAAACCCAGATTGAGTCATATGTAAGGGCTGATGCATTGGTGATAATAAAATGAGTAGCTTCCTACAATAAAATTTCTTTCTTTGGAATGAAAGTGCTTACAGGTGTTTTGTGTGCTTGTATATGTGGATTTCTTTTGTGTGTGTTTTTCTTCCCATACTATTCAAATATTCAATGTTTTATTTTAAGCTATCAAGGTAATTTGGGATCAGTGGGAGTATCATTACATTTTGGTGTGTGCTGGTTTTAGTATTACCCAACCCCCATGTTCTCAAAAACTTTGTTGGAACACCTTTTAGATATCGAAAGTGGTAGCTGTTTCTATTTCTTCTGTGATCTGTCTTTGGTGTCAGTGACAGTTGTTCATAGGGTTAATTGGGGCAGGGCAGAATTTGGTACAAGCAGAATTTTGATACTATGTCACGAAGGCAGAAGCTTTGGATTTAAATTGTATTTTAGGATGGTAGTAATTAGTAGTGGGAAAATTAACTATTTTACACTAATTAAATTTTTGTCCAAGTTTCGATCAATGCTTAATTTGTTTCCCTTGTCAGAGATGCTCTGTCTGCAACTGGGAATCTTGTTTTAGGATTACTGCTCTGGAGAATCCTTCAGCCAGCTTGTAGATGGATTGCTCAGAGTCATAATAAAGGCAGGAGTTTCCAGAGCAGTGAAGAGGTTTGCCAGATGACTTTCCTCTTGGGGATGTAGTTTTCTCAGTGTGAAAACATCTGTGTCATCAGCAAAAAATATTTTGGAGACTTAAGTATTTTCTGTAGGTAATAATGTAGGAAACTTACGTTCACTAGTTCTGTCAGTGCTCTTGCTGCTCCATAATTTATGTTTGTCTTAAACTCAGCAGTTCAGTAAGCCTAGCTAAAATGTATTGGATAATGTTTTGAGTCTTGGCATAGGTGGTAAATTTAGTCAGTCTTGAGGAAGACAGGTGCTTTTTGCAGGAGGAGAAAGATGGTGCATGTACTGTAGTACTCTGGTGTTTTAATGTGCTTTAGAGACCATGGATGCTGCAGAGTGGTGAAGACATTTGTTTTATTTACTCTTGTGCTACTAGCTAGATGAGTTCACCAGATCCAGTGCACACACTACTTGACAGAGCCAAGTTATCCAGGTAGAATAAAAATAAACTGCCTACGCAAAGTATGGTCTCTGCTTCCCGGAGCCGTGCCTGGGGTGGAGGGGGTGGCAGCTGCTCCTGGGAGGAAGGGAGGCTTCCCTTGGTCTCTGGCTGCCTTGTGTCTGCATTCTCAGCCATCACGAATGTTTTCTTTTTGCAGATGACACGATTGGTGCTGCCCGGCATGCTGGAAAGGTGAGTCACACTAACACTATCCAGACAAAGTCATCATTATTTATAGGGGAGAATCCTTTCTTGAAAAATTCATTACTGTGACTAATCAGCCTAGTCTCCATGTTTTAATGGCAGAGTAATGCTGGGTGAGTCACGCTGATGGCGCATGAATCATCAGACGGTGGAAGCCTTTTCCACTCGATTCCCTTTTTATTTTTCCTCTCTCTTCTCCACTGTTGTGGTGATTCCTTTTAGAACAGAATTTAAAAGCCCGTCTGACTCATCAGCACTAACTCAACAACCTGCTATTCTGAGGGGGTGGTTACAGTTCCTGGGAATAACCTTCTTAAGGCTATTTCTCTAAGTCATTGTAAGTAAAATGGATGCAAAGAATATGTTCTCATTATACAGTAGGAGGTATATTGAGGAAAGGCTGTGATCATTTGGAAAAGCAGGATTGAAGACCAGCTCTTTAGAATAACACACCACTGTCGACAGGGAAGACATGTACTGACTTTCCAGCTAGCTCCCAGGTGAAACTTAAAGGTTCATGATTTCCATTTAGTCCCCCCAGGCTGTTTTGCAGCTGATGTTGGCTCTGCTGGCTGTTTGCCATCTCTCTTGGGGTGCTAACCCTGCCTTGCTGGGGGTTGCTCAGGATCAGGCTTGAGCTGTGTTCACAATACTGGGGAAAACTCTAGAACCACGCAAACAAATACGGCAGGAGGAGTCTGTATATGGGGCAAGCCTCCAAATCTAGCAAAGATGATGGAGAAAAAAAAAAAAGGTTTATTTTGTGTCATCCCACTGTCCGAGAGTCTTATTGCAAACCAGAATTCAGTTATTCAAGTGTTGCACAGATGCATAGATGTTTTGCTTTTAAAGCATAGCTTCTTCCTGGGTGCAAACTGTCAGACCTAGTGGTCAGTATGGGAATCAGTGTCTTGCACATCACGGTGGTGATGAGCTGAGATTTTTACTTAGCCAATCAGGAGATATGAATAAGTTTATTTCATGTAAAGAGATATGAATTAGTAATAAAGACCCAAGACTGAGCTCTGGGGCAGGGGTGTAATATTTCCCAATGAAGGCGGAGTAGAGGATGAGGATTATAGTACAGGGTTGATAAATACTCAGAGCTTCTAGGTCAGAAGCTAGTCCTTGTCCTTGTACTATTATTGATAGATAAGGGACTTGTTTTTTGTGAAAACGCTGTCCTCTGAAGGTGCCAACATGACCAAAACCTTTATACTTTTGAGGGGATTTAATTTTGTTTCATTATTAGGTTTTGGAATTTAAAAAACTCTCAAGAGTTTCTTGCCTCAATTTCTTCTTTGTTTGAAGAACTATTGTAGCTATCCATTTGGCAGAGTTATCTCTTCTTAGGACAGAATGATATATACTGTATTTATAGAATATTCTGTATAGGTTCTTCTGTTACACATCCACATGGGTAAGATGATTTGAATGAAAGGCAGCAAACCAGGATCCTGCTGACTTCTGGTTCTTACTGCCCTTGAGCAGTCAGAACATTGTCTTTCCTCTTACTTCTCTAACTGCATGACTACCTCAGGGATTCCAAGGATAAATGTTCAAGAAGCCTGGAAAGAAAAGGTTAATAGTGGTTAAAAAAAATTAAGTAGGCATCTTGAACTTTTTCCTGATTATAAGGAACCTCTTTAAAAGATGCTCCATTTGGATGACTGTCTTGGTTACCATCTTAGGGAACAATATTTGAAAAAGCTTCCATTTTCTGTTTGATTTTTGTGAAGTTGGGTGGGTATGCAGTGCACAGAAGCAATGCCTGCAGCTGCCAACTCCTGCACAGTCATAGCTCACAGGCCATTAACACCACTAGGAGTCTGTCCACAGGAGGACATGGATGTCCAGCAAATCCAAGGGCATGAATGAATTGAGGCTGGACTCAGCTGCTCTTTTGGTCAGACAAATGTTTCTCGCATGGGACCACAGGCTAGAAAAAGGGCTCCAGGCTCTAAGAGTAAGGCTAGACTAAGAATCTCATTGTCATTCCTCACTTGTTCAAGGAGGAGAGCTTGTTGAGTGGATAGATGTGATGTAGCGTGGTAGAGCATCTTGCAGCTTGCTCTAGTGCGTACTTTTGTATATTTGAATGTTGGTTTTATGACAATATATTGCAAGATAAATACCAAAATAGAGCATACTTTGCATGCTTTGCATCCAGGTCTCATAAGAGAAAACAAAGCTACATCTTGGTGTGCCTTTTACTTTTTATTTATAATAAACACAGCAGCATTAGATGAATGCCACTTCTGCTAATGGTGTTTAGATTCTCTGCTGTGACTTCTCTCCTGTGCTCTGAACACTTAAAGTGACAATTTATTATCTGAAGCTTCCTATTACACTTAAATGAGCAGTTCCTGTATAAATACTCAGGCTACTGTCTGAGATGGGAAACTCATAGAACTGAAAATCAAGGCTTGATGTCTTTGGGAACAAAAAATAGCTGCCACCACCCAAAATCAGTTGGCTGTTGCTAGACAAATACCAAACTATGGTATTTATTGCCAGGAAAGTAGCAAGTGCATAATTACATTACAGAAGAAGCTTGCTCTTTCCACTTGGCATGCAGCTGGAGCAGGCGCTGGTTGCCACAGCAACAGGGAGATGGCTAAATATAGCCTCCCTGGTGCTGGACCACTTAAGGTAGAATGACAGGGAGGTGTGAGGGTGTGGGCCTGGCTTTCTTCATCTTAACCAACTTTTTTTGTTTGGTTTTGTTTTGGTTTTTTTCCCCCCATTAATGGCACAGTCAAATTAGATGGAGCCAAAATTTCTTTTTACCACACTGGTGCTTTAGTGATTCTTCAAATCCCTCTCTAAAAACATTTATTCTGCAATTCCTCTAAGAAGCAGAATTGTAATTGGAGTAATTGAAAGCATTTCCCCTACTCACATGCCTCTCAATTTCATTTTATCTGGAGGTTTTAAGTTACGAGCTTTTAAGGCTAGGACTGTTTTCTTTAAAATGTAAAAATACAAACCACAAAACCCCCAGTGGCACTGACTGCTTCAAAGAGACCAATACACAGAGCTTCTGCAAGGGGCTGCTATTAATGTTTTGTGTTTCCAAGAGCATTTTCTTCACTGGGTCAAACCATTAATTCACTCCATCCAGGTGGTGGTCACGACTCCTGCTAGAAAGTTGCAGTGTAGCCAGAGGCTGCGAGACCTGTGCTTGCAGCCTGAATGTCAGCCTCTCTTCTAAAGCTTCAGTTTGTTTTAAAAGCGTGAGGCTCGTGTTTATCCATATCAATGCTTATCCTTCTTTGAATCCTGGTAAGCTTTTGTCCTCAGTTAAGTTTTGTGGCAAGTACTCCCTAGTCTGAATATGAGAGGAGTGTTTCTTTTATTGGATCTAAATTTCACTCTTTAGTTTAAATAAATGCCATCTTTCTTTTGTATTCTGAGAGGATAAAGCAAGATCTTGATCTTTTTCATTTGTTAGTTTGTGTACTCTTATCATGGCTGCTCTTAATAGTCTCTTAAATAACTAAATTGATGTATCAGGGTGGATTTTTTTCTTCTGTTCCCCTTTCTTAAATCATCAGTTTCTTAATATTCCTGCTCTGTATTTGGAGGAATAAAGATGGTTTGTAGACTGTAATACAAGGTTTTGGTGGTGGTGGAGGGATCTGTCCCTGCCATTCCCAGCATCCTGTTGTTTGGCTGGTTTTGGTGACTACTGCACGAAAGAGAACTCCTTGTTAAGATTTTTGGTGGAGGGGACAGTTGATTTACAGTCCTGCAAGGTTTGTGATGAATCCACAATTTTTTCTTTAGTATGCATTGTTAGTTATTGATGCACTTTTAATATGGATTTTTCATCTGCCATTCTCTATTCTGTTCACATAGCAGCCTAAGCTTTTTAAACAGTTCCTTATAGTATTCTCCAATCTGATAATCTCTTAAAAAATGCATAAGTACTCATTTCACTGCTAATCTCCATTTGAGCTCATGAATAAATATCACAGTCACCACCTGTCTTGATATTAAAAACTTCTAGCATCCACTGTTAACCTTTTGCTGTCATAGAAATTCCTGATTAACTTGTGATCTTATGCTTTCCATGCTATGTATTTTGATCCATGTTACTACTTTATTTCACCAACCAAGCCTTGCAAGGAAGTCCTGAAAAACACAATGAACTTTAGCAAAGGTGCTTGAAATCCTGAATGACACAAATTATTCTTTTCTGTCACATTTGCTATCTCACTCCTTGTGACAAATCAGTCACAGATGTAATTCACACTTGTATCATGGCACAAGCCATGCTGGTTTGAATCTGTAGTCATGATTTTCAAAGCATTTATATTGTTTTCATTTTTAATGGTGACTTAAATTACTGTTTGTTTTCAAGATGGTTACTTAAATGATTGTGCAGCAGTGGTGTAGGGTATTCCTGGCTGGACAAATACAATAGAAACTCATGGGAATCTGCAGGAGTTGAGCTGTGTGATGTCTACCTGCATGAGTGTTCTCACTGCACTGAGCATGGCATACTTATTCTATGTTCAGCATAACTGGCTTGAATTTCCAACAGGGTAAGAAGAAGTAGAGATTTATCTTTTGCTATGTTGGACTGTCTTGCAACACCTTCCAACAGCGTAATTGCCCTAATTTGCATGAAGCTTTTAAAATTAGTTATTTTTTCTACCTAGCACTAAATATGTCTGGTTTTGTAGGTAAAACTAGTCTCAGAAATAGATATGGCTCGAATCAGTCTGTATTGGGAGGCCAGGAGCCTTCCTGGCCTACCTACATGTGCTTTAGAACGGCTTGGCAGAGCAGGTGGTCATTAATTTCAGGTATCTTTACCAAAATACTATTGATGAAGACCTTCAGTGTTACTGTAATACAGCTATAAGACAATTTTCATTTTCTGTGTTCATCCACTGAATATCTTCCCTATTTATTAAAACACTTCTATTTTTGAGCAGTAGATTCAGATGCTTGCTACCTTGAAGATCCATTATGAAGTAATATTTAGAAGATGAAATGAATTATCAAAGTGTAAATCATACAATGAAACTGTGTTGTCATTTCTGCCATCTTATCCCAAGATTTAGAAGCTCCTCTTGAACTTGTGCCAGCTTGACTCAATTGTTTTGCGTAGTTTATAGCTCATTGTGTGTGTATGTATATGTGTATATAAATACAACTTTGATTCTCTTGCTGTATTGACCTTGGAGTTGTTCCTGATTTATACCAGCTGCTTGGATACTTCTAACTGTGCATAAAGTGAATTTCAGTTCAGGATTTGGTTGGAGTTTTTAAACAGGTCTTAATCTCAGTTGCATTCTAAAGTTTTTTTTTAGGTTTGCTGTAATTTTTGGAAACATGAAAGATGTTTCTTTCATTTCATTATAATATATCTTTGCTTCCTTTCAGATCAAAAGGGATAATCCTGAATATTGCATCAGCTTCAGGGATGTGCCCAACTCCACTGCTGACTCTTTACTCTGCCACCAAGGTAAGTGTTCCTTTCCACACTGAAATCAAATGTCAAACATAAGGCAACACTTACAGGAAAAAAATGTTTTGGTGTCCATCTAGTGGTGCTTTCATGAACTAAAAGTGCAGAGTTTCTGTCTTGAGTTTTTCCAATCGTGGAAGCTGGAAGGTTGAGAGAAAACTGAGTGCAAGGGTTTACTGGCATGGAAATGACTAATTTATGTATTTCCTCATGCATTCCATTTTTACATGGAAAAGGACAGTAGTGTACCAAGCAAGCTTAGTGTAAATTTGAGAAAGGACATTGACTAAGTTTAACACACTTTCTTATTTTGGTTTTGAAGCTTCTTTCTCCTAAATTCTGTGATGATTCTATGATCTACATTTCATCTTAAGTTCATCTGCTCTGGTTACTCTTTGTGTCACTGGGACAGTTTCATCTTTTTAGCTGGTCTTATGTTTTGTTTTGTTTTGTTTTTTTTTACCAAAGATACATTGAGGAGATTCTAAAATGTTGCCCTAAAATATTTCTAGTGAATGCTGTAAAGACAGAATGTGGGTACTTGGCATGGAACTAAGGCATTTGTGATAAAACAGAATCTGAGAGACGTTTACACTGGTATTAAAGTAGTGTGGCACTACAGCTTTTTTCAGGCATACCTGGTAACTACCTTGAATATTTCAAGCATCTCAGACTCTAAGCAGAACCTTGACAGGATGAAGAAACCTTCAGTGGTGTCATTCATGTCAGAACAGACTCACATTTCCTCTAGACTCTCAGTAACATCTTCATGTTCCCAGAAGGGAGTTGATGCACACTATTTTGTTCATACTAAATGAGGGGATATTTAACTTTAGAAGCCTGAAGTAGCTTTAGCTGATAAAATTTCCCCTTGAAATAGCTATTTCCTGAGAGGACAGTTCTTTGTTTTAATACAGATGGTCACTTTTGTTGTGGCAGTGCTTTCAGCTTTATAGAATCAATTGAGCTTCTGCTTTTAGTGATAATATACCTTACACTGCATTGGTTAGTCTTTTTTTTTTCAATAGGAATCTGAAGTATTTCTTTCTCTCTCCTTAAAAAGACTAAGTTACAGGTCGAATAATCTGCCTATTCTCAGCACTGCCCATCTTCTCCTACAGCAAGATTAGTAAGCATGAAAGTGACTCCCCTAATGTAGCTATAGAAAGACTGTATCTGCAGTTTCTATTTTTTTTTTTCCCCTCATCTATTTAAAGGGGTTTTAAAGCATGATGCCCTTCAGGTGTAAGTCAATGACTTTGACTAATTATCAGGAACAAATGCGGTCCAACTCTTTAACCTTCTTGTGGAGAATTCCCTAGTTTACACTGAAATGAGACTCTTTTAAAGGAATCATAGTGCTATATTTTGACAGGTTTACCTACCTGCATTAATGCTAATGAGAAGTGAAATATGATTATATCATTTCCCACCTCACCCCCATGCCTTTACTCTTTGGATTTGTTATTTGATATTAGGATATCCAAGGAGAAGAAATTTTCTAACATGCAACACTTATCTGCTTATTCAGGGAATGTTTACTTAGAGAGCATTCTTAAGACTTCAGGTTCAAGGCTGTTGGAGGACTTGAGCTTGTGGAGATAGAAAACCCAACTTGTCTTGAAATAAATTTTTCAAGAGAAAAAACTCCAAAACTTCTTTGTATCCTGGAAGTTGCTTTTTCTTCTCCTACAAAATGAACATTCTCTTTAGAGCAAGCTCTTTGCAACCAGTAGAGAAGACAGTCTTTTATACTTTGTCTCTGTATCTGGAGCAGTAGCTAACATCAGGACTTTTGTCATGGAGGAATAGTTAGAAATTTGAATGATCAAAGCACTTTCATTAACATAATGTAGTTCTTTTTGACAGATTATCAGCATACTCTGTGTAGTTATTACACATGCACCTCCCTGCTGTGTTCAGAAACTACACCAAACTATTTGGCATGTCCATGCAGGTACCTTACTGTTGCAAGAGGATGGTCAGAGCATTCACTTGAATAGTTGCTGCTAGGCCGGACTTTGAGTCCTGTTCGTGTTGAGTACTGAATTTTGTTACAGGCTTATACTCAGGGAGAGGAAGAAAGAAAGAGCAGCTGAACAGCAAATAAGCTTTTTATGGTTTGAGGAGCCTCCTGCTAGCTTATACATGCAATTTGAAGAAGAGTAAAAGGACCTATCTGCTACACAGCAAAATCCAGTTCTATTTAAGATCTTCCAAGTATGCTCGGAAGAGTGTCTATAGAAATAGTCCAGTAGTGTGGGAATGTTTCTGTTGCTTCTTATATAGGCTGAGTTCAGTGGGATGGCCTTGATAGGAAAAACAATGGCCACTGCTAACTTTAAGTGCTGGTTTCAGTTAGGACTTGTGTTAAACCACTGCGGACATGGTGACCAAAGGAAGACTGTAAAGGCTGTGCAGTACTAGAGCTTTGCTGCTTGGTTTGAATCTGGTGTGAAGCAACTGCTTCTTAAATACTTGAACTAATTTACTTAGTATTTATTTTAGCTTCGAGCATGGACGGGATGGTTTAGTTCATTCAGTTGAAGGTACTCCATTCATCCTTCTTGGTTCTATCACTAAAACAAGAAACCATAGCAGAACCTGATATTTTGTCTCACTGGACTGCAGGATAAAGTGAAAAGCTGATTTAGAAGAATTTGGGAAGTGGGAATCTGTGCTGGTTTGAACTGCTGAGTAGCCTTTGATTCTTAGGACAATATTTCCTGGCAGGGTTAAGGAGGAGGCTGTATCAGCTTTGAGAGTGTCTTGAAGGCAGGTGCTAACATCCACCTTTTAAGCCTTTTAACTTCTTTCTTTGAACTTTCAGTCTTGCAATTTCTAAAACTTCCAGAAGTTTGGAAGAGAATCTGTGGAGGTGGACTTGAGGATTAGGAAGAAGTGTCACCATAGGGTGGCATTTTTTAGAAGTGTGAAGGCAGAGGACAAAGTGTTTAAACACTATGTTCTAAAAACCATGCACAAGAGGAACCCAATTAAATCACTCTTAAAAATATCTAAGAAGATGGCATAAGTAGTGAACAATGTGACCATGAAGTTGTCTTTTCTTCTTTCAACTAGGCTTTATTTAACAAATCTAGTTCCTTTTTCTTCTAAATTAAGAGGAGATTTATTTGTTTAGATTGAGCCTTGCTTCTGTAAAAATACCTCATAAGCATAGAGTTTCTATTTGAATGGCATTGCTCTTGTGGGCAAAGTTTCATTGAAAACCTAGGGTTTTCACTTTGAAAACAGGAACTCCAAACAGTAATTCAAATACTCTTACACAAAACTGTTAAACTAGAGTTTCCATTGTAACGTGTAGCATGCGGCCTGTTTCCCTTCTTCTCTCTCCAGGCTTTTGTGGATTACTTCTCCCGAGGACTCCATGCAGAATACAAGAGCAAGGGCATCATTGTGCAGGTGAGTAGTTTGTTTCATGTAAGTGTGGTTACCACAGCAACACTGGTATCTTGGCAACAAAAAGGAATCGGCATATTCTCTTATTCATGAGTGTGTGACACAGATTGAGGATAAGGATTTCCTTTGATCCCATTAGCAGCTTTCTTAAATTACTCTGAAACCATGGGTCTTGAAGCAACAAAAGACGTGGTTTGGTTTTGTGTGGTTTTGGCTGATAGTGCTAATTGAACCTTTATGGATAAAGTATTCCATAAAACTGTACACAGTGCTGTAGAATACAGCTCTATGAAACTTCATCTAGCGGAATACACTTGTGGAATGCATTTGTACAGGCATTCCATGGGTAACAGCTCAAACGACTGGAATAGCAGAATCCCTGCAGTGTCACTGAATCAACTGCTAATCTAAGCATCGTTGAAGAACGAACAAAAGCCTCAAAGATCTTTGATGTATAACTGACTGATTTAATTTTCTGTATTGCTAAGGAGTCTTGCTTCATACTCCTCCTTGCCCCTCCCCATTTGTTTACCTTCCTTGATTATAATTATTTTTGGTGTGGCACAAAAGCAAACCAAGCCAGTTTCTCACAGCTTTATAGGATTTTGGTTTAATATCACTTCTCGCATACTCATAGTGTTTGCTTCCAAAGCTGGAATTTCCAGCTTTGGTCACAGTGAACCTTCCATTGCTGATTAAACCTCTCCAGAACAAGAATCAGTTTAATAAAGGTGGTTATGAGACAATGGTATCTCTGTATCTCTTTTTGAAGTTCATTTAGGGATCTTAAACACAGGGTTAGCTATGTCCATGCCTCTCATTCCTTTGTTCTATGTGGTGGTTTTCAAAGCCATTTGAACTTCAAAGGCTTTATGAAAGGTAAGGCACAAAGTTGCCTGCTTTAAATGTGTAATCATCATACAAAAGAGCACAATTCTTATTGCTGGCTAATACTATAGGGAAGTTGTTACCAGATTAAGGTTATGTTACCTTTTTGATGTGCTAGATTATTTTTTCTTTTTAAATTTATTGAGCAGTATATGCTGAAAATGTCCTGTCACATTGCCTCAGAATGGATTGCATTAAGAAAAAGACAGTTACTAGGTGAGCTAGTCCCATGCAGTCACCCTTTAATGGGAACTTCCTGTAAACCTAGATTTAAACTTTATATTAAATATCTGAAGAGGTGCTGTATAGAGGAACTGTTGGCAGTGGAGAGGAAGCTAGCAAAGATGGACCCTGAAAGCATTCCAACTGCTTGACTCAAGTTGTACACTATAACATTAATATTAGAACTTGGAGTACAGCTCTGAAAGCTTGACTTCTCCCCTGGGTGCTTGATTCTGTGCCCTAGCACTCTGGGATGTACAGCTAAACCAATGTGCAGCAATGAAGGATGCATAAAAGGTAGCATTCTGAACAGATACAGGTTTAGCACACAGGTTCATTGTCCTCTCAGTTCTTGAAGTGGATTTTGCTGGAGTAACTTTCAGTGTTTCATGTCTCCTTGTTACTTTCTCTTCTGACTGGGCTTTGGCTCCAAACTGTCCTGCAATGGATCAATGTTTACCACGAGGCAAGTTCCTTACAGCTTTCTCTTCACTTCTACCCTTCTTGATTACTTCTACTTCCTCAGTGCCTTTCAAATTGTATTACTAGCAGATTTAGCTCCACTATCAGTCAGCTGTTCTTCAGTAATTTTCATCTACATGCAATGTGGCCCTCTCTGTGATCAGAGTCTCAAAATGAGACTCAAGGAACTGGTAGAGTGTTGCCCTTTCCTACTCAATAATATCAAGTCTTCTGGGTGGACTGCCTTCCTGCTGAAGTCTGTCTACAAACTGAGCCACAGCTCAACACACAGCTTTGCTGACAATAAAGATGGTGTCAATTTTTTTGGGCCTGTGTTGTGGTACTACATCTAACCTCTATTTTCTGGTGTTTTCTTAGGCAAAGCTGCTCATAACTTACTTCAGTGTGAGGGTGCTTAGGGACAGATGCTTGCAGGACAAAGAAGTGTTACATCTTTGAGATGTTGTTTCTATGTGCAGCTTTCTCCTCCTCCCCAGATTTTGTCTAGATAGTACTCTTAGCAGTTTGAGAGGAGAATGAAGGAGGAGCAAAACCTGTTTGTTCATGACTATGGAGTACCTGTTGAGACTGAAAGATCAATAACCCAGTAGCTCATGCTTGGCTAAAGGCATTAAGCACAGCTTGAATGTACATAGTACAGGAAAGGTTTCCTAGCTTTTGGGTATAGAAAAGCTAAAAAAAAAAAGGATTTTTGGTGTCTTACATTTTTAGGATTATAAACAAATGAAGAATTAAATCTAACTTTCTGTATTTACAGTTATGTTTTCCTGTACAAAGCTTCACAGGTGTGGTAAACTGTCTTTTTGTAGCTCTGGTGTTGTCTTAAGATGCTGAATTCCTGACAGCACTGCTTTTTATCCCTTAAACATAGATAGTGAATTGCCATTGAGCTACCTGGGTCTGATTATCAATAGCTGTCACAGCTTCAATTTGTTATGCTAATTTTGTTGCAGTCCATGTCCTTGTCCTCTTGTTTCAGCCTAAGTCACTCTAAGCCACTAATGAATATTATGAGTACCTTCCTGTGAAGACTAGCTGACCTATCTCCTTCAATCCCTAAGGAGGATTGCTTCCCTCTTAGATTTTTTTGAAGTACATCTTTATGACCTTCAGAAGCATTACACTTTTAATTCCAGACTTGCCCTTGCAGCTAGATCATCATCCTTGGAACCAATTAACTTTTGCCATGCAATACCTGCAGAGTACCACTGTGTGAAAAGCAGAAACAAAGTGCTGGTGAGATTTTACCAGTTTCTTCCTGTCAGCCTCAAGTATGTGTCTTGCTCAAGTGGATTACCATCTGTGGAAGCTTAGTTGTGCTTTTGTTGCAGTGTAGCCATCTTTGCTTTAAAAATCTTCTGGCTGACAGGTCTGCTTAGTTTTTCAGAAGTTGCATAATAATAATAACAGCATAGGTTAAAACTTTGTGTGTGTTTTCCTGGGGGAAAGAGGCAAAAGAAAAGGGATGAGGAAGAAGATGAGAATGACCTTTCTCAAGACTTTTTGAAAGATCTCTCCTTGAAAGATTTCTGCAGACTCTTATGAAACTTTTGCTCTTTTAATATGCTTAGAAATATTGTTTAGTTCTTTGACCCTTTCTTTTACTCTTTTTTTAATATCAGTTGGTTATTGGCATTGTCCCTCTGTACTTTATTATTATGCATAGCAAAAGTATAGCAGTAGAAACTTGCACTATTTTTTATTGTATTCACTACATAAAATACCAGACCATAAATTAATGAAAATATTCATTTAAAAGGATTACCAGAAAGTTTTCTACCCTAACCTCCTGCTCTCCCAGCAGTTGGATTGCCCAGCAATTAGCAGTGGGATTGCTGCTGGCACTAGGTCATGTGCTAATTGTGGCTTTATCCAGCCAAATCTTGGAAACCTTCAGGGGCAGGGATGCTGTGAGCTCTCTGGACAGTCTGTTTGAATTTTACATTGCTCTCCTAGTAAAAAGACTTTCTCCCTAGAGTCCAGTCTGACAGTCTACAGCCAAAATTGACAGTTGTTCCTCTTGTCATTTGATCAGGCATTACCAAGCAGAGTTTGACTCTTATCTTCATAACTACCATTGAAATAATTTTAGGTAAGATGTCACCACCAGCTTCCTTCTCACAACACTGAACAGGCCCAGCTCTATTTCCAGGTATTCACAGAAGTGTGCTGTCACTGAACTGATGTCTAATGGCATTACCTTCCTTCCTCCAAAGCTTTTTAGCTTTGCTGTTTAGCTTTCTATACAGGTCAGCTATGGTTGATGTAATTCTTCCATTTCCCTTTTATGTTCTCCACTCTCCTTTTTCCCACACTGGAAAGGGAAGGAAATTTATTTGGCAACATCTGAGAGTTCAGGTCTTTCCACTTTTTAAAAAGTAAGGTAGAAAAGGTGATAAATTTGTGTAAACAAGCTGTTCTGACTTCAGAGGACTTATGACTTGACTATTCAGGACTTGAGATCTGACTTCATACATCTAAATAATATTCAAGAACCCAATTTTGAATGTGAGCCAATTTTAATAAGCATCAGAGCTATAAGCAATAGCAAATGTTTTTAGTGAGCAAGACACACTGTACTGACATATGCTACTTCTGAGGCATGTTTTGTAACTGTAGTGCAGGCTAAACTTTCCCTGGATAAGGAGAGTTATTTGCCCATGTCGTGTGGATTATATCTGTCTGAATGTAAAATGCTGAAAGGCTTTAAGCAGAGAATTATATTTTGTTTTAATCAGTTATGCCTGTTCTAGATATAGTTCATGAATCTCTGAATTCCTTTTGGGAAGGAAGAAGGGGAGAAAACTAAATAGATTCAGCAAGTCTCTTGATATCTATTAAAATAAGGTCCAGTTAATACAAAGATGATAAATCTAATGTGTCTGAAATTAAGTAGCTGTCTTTTTGTTTTCTGAAGTGCATCTAGGGGAAGAAAAATGTTGGAGTGTAATCCCATGTCTCTATGTGGCTTGAAGACTCTGGATCAATCCAGTAGTGCCACCATATGCTTGCTTTTTCAAGTATCCTCACGTGCAATTGTTTGCCCCTTCATGCTATCCAGTGGTGTAACTGGGTAATGCAGTTTGCTTTTGAAGTCTGTTTTGAACAGAGAAAGAGAATAAATCATAACTATTGTGCCTTTCTTGGTGGGGATGTTGGAGATGTAATTTGGTGGTGAATAAGAGGCTTAAAATTTTAACTTTTAAAACATCAAACTAGAGATTCAGCTTAGAAATGTAATCTGAAAAATAGATGTGGCTCGCATTCTGGAGCTGAAATGAGGTATCTGTGCTGTCATGGTAGTAGAAAAATAGTTTTCTTATCCAAGCATTTGTAGCTTTTAGTGACTTTAAAAGCAATGGGAGCTGCTTTCACTTTTGAAGTTTTGGTCTCCCATGTTTTTTCCTTCCCATTTGAAAGTGGACTCATGTAGTATATTATTGAAAGTCCTGTTTATAGACTGAAGGGCACAGTTTTCATGTTCTCAGGTGAAGGAATGAGCAGACATACGAATGTTTCCTGGTTGGGGTGGTAAAATTTCTGTTGAAATATGCACAGCTGTGGCCTGGATACACACTCAGTGTCTCTCAGTGTGAGAACTGAAGGGGTCCTTTCCCTGCTGTGCTGCTGAGAGCAACAGCAGATGTTTCTGAGGTCAGGCATGCGTGGCTGTTCTTTAAGAGACTAACATGGGGAAGCAGGTTTATAAATTGTAACTTGCCCAAATATAGTGTTATTTAAGATGGTATTCTCATTTGGAGATGAATTAGTGTAGCAGAAGTGGACACACACTTCTCAGGTGTTGCTGTAAAGGTACAGCTGTGGGAGCCCTCACTAGACGGGCAGTAGTGGATAGATGAATCACTGCTAGAGCCACTGACAGTGTCTTAGGAGGTTCTTGTCAAAGTGGTGGTAAAGTTCCAACTTCTCTAGGCCTGTTGAGATATGGTATGTTTAATATCTGTTTAAGGGCTGTAGACCTGGGCTACTTTGATTACTTTTTTTAGAGGCAAAAATTGAGGACAAGTTGAAAGCATTGCCAAAACCAAAAAGTATTCCTTCCTACTGTATATGTGCATTTCCCTTTCCTTCTCCAGCAGCATGAGATTGGGATAGGTGGAATGAGGTTTTGGATCTTCCAGGTCTATCTTGCCCTACCATGGACATGCCTTTTTGCTGTCAGCATCCCTCCATCAATATATACCTATGCTGCTTCCTCTTGATTCTCCACTACGGACAGTTCTGAGACCCAGCGTCACTTTCCTACTTTGCTTCTTAACATGGCTATAAAAGCTCATTAACTCTGCTCTGTTTTGTGATCCTTCCTTCTGTCCTTCCACCCAGATAATCTCCTCCATCCTCTGAGCCCTGCTCTGGATTTACCAGCTCCGTGTTTTGAGTCTCTGGACGTTCTTTTCTCCTTCCTCCTCCTGCCTTCGTACAGGTGCCAAACTGAGGAGCTTTTACTATAAAATTCCTGTCTTGGGTTCTGTGCCTCCTTCCCAAGCAAACGTTGGGGCTTTACTACAGAGAAGCAACAGTACAGCATTTTATATTAAAAAACTGGAAGGAAGTTTTGTACTTACAAGGCAAAGTGTAAGAATGGCTTTTCAACCCTATGCTTGCAAGAGTGTTTTTTCTAGGGCTGGTGATGTTGACTGTCAGGAGACAACTGAACTATGTCCAAATATGACCCATGGGTTATCCGATTAAAAAGTTTTTGATCTTGTATCGGGATCCCATTGTGATTTTAGAACTGAAAATAAGGCTGGCTTAAGCCAGAATTCAGTGTAAGCTAGAATTCAGTGTACAAATTTTCTGATTTCCCGCTACTTTAGATCTTTGATGGATCTGTAAGTTAATCTTGAAAGTATTCCCTGGTTAACATGAGTTTTACTGTGTGCAGAGTGTTCTACCATATTATGTGGCAACAAAAATGTCCAAAATCCGCAAGGCAACCCTCGATAAGCCCAGTCCTGAAACGTATGTCAGAGCTGCCTTGGGCACGGTGGGCCTGCAGTCCCAGACCAACGGGTACCTACCTCATGCACTCATGGTAAGTCACCTTGGAAAATGTAAGGATCTGAAATGTCCTTTGTGTTTATTATGGAGAAAAGAGTAACTAGTACAGGTTATAAAATGCTGAGACCTCACCCTCTCCTTTTTTTTTAACTTGGTTTGTTTTTTTGGTTTATTTTTTAGGGATGGGTCATCTCTCTTCTACCTACATCTACTGCCATTAACCTAATCATGAAAACAAACAAGCAAATACGGGCTCGTTATTTTAAAAAAATGAAGGAGAAGTAAGTGGGAAGCAACTTGATCTTGGGAACCTGGGACTGCTGCAGGTTCCATACCATGCTGCGACATCCAGTAAACCTAACGTTTTAAACACCTCCAAACGCAGGTGTGCTTTCTAACAAGAGAACAGTCTTGTTTTGATGATGCAGATGAAACATGACTGTTGACTTCTAATTTTGATTGAAAAATAGGCTTTATTTGTTTATAGATATTATGAGGGGGGAAGTGCTTTGAACTAAAATTGCATTGTGCTTTATGAAATACTTTCATGGGCTTGATCAGACATCACGCTGTTGAAGAACATCTTGGTTATATAGTGTCCATCATACCTATTATTGTGCTCATGGGTGAAGGGAAGAAAAAAAGTAGTTCTCATACATTCCCGGACAAGTGGGCAGGAAAGGAAAGGGAGCACAATTATTTAAAAAGGTAACCTAGAACTATTTCCAGAATATTGACCTCTTGAAGCTCAGGTTTTGGGTACTTGCAAGGATTCTGCACTATCAGTCAGCTCATGAGTGCTCCCCTGCTTACATGGTCCAGTGTGATTTTTTTGGTTATGAACTTGAGGGAAACGGGCCAAAAACCGAAATAAGTGTAATAGCTCATCTATAAATATATACATAAAGTAACATTGCAGAAAGCATTTAAAATCTTGGGTCTTGAATATGGATTCTAACTTTGCAGTAATATGTAATCTTCATGATTTGTAATAACATTTTTAAAAGTTCAGTGCCTGCTCTGTGTAATAGGTGGTGATAACACAATGTAGATAAATGTCACGAGTTACATGTTACATGCTGGTTGCTATGTTAAAGATTATGGGTACTTTAAATGCAGAGCTTGAAATGAGTTACTTTCCTTGTTAGTGGTTAAATTATCTCCTTTAACAGTGGTTAAATTATTTTTGAAGTTATGTATCAATCTGTCTTTCTGGTGAGCTCCTTTGAAATGTGAATCCTGAATATTTAGACCGCTTTAAAAATGAGAACCAGGAAATGTCTTAAGGAGTTGAACAGTTTTAATTTATTTGCATTAAAATTAACTGATTTGTTTCATGGTTCTGTTCCAAAGTGGAATGCTGCTATGAGGCTCAAGTTACCTAACCTCCTGGACACAAGGATCAGAGTACATGAGAAGTCTACACTGCTGTTGTCTGTATTTACCTACTCTTTATTAAAGATTTTGGTTTCTAACATTCCTTTTTATAAACATAAAATGTATAAAACTTGCAAGGTAAATGAAATTGCAAGCAGCTACCACTGTTTTCTGTGGTGTCTTCTGTGGTTGAAGAGGGGATGTTTTTTTCTGTCCTTCAAGGAATAATTTCAAGCTCTGATTTTGAAGTAAGATGTGTTGCACTGAGACATGATTTGGGGCTAACATTTCTGTACATTGAAAAAACCTGAATACCGATGCAATGGTGCTGATCAAATCTGAGATGCAGATCCTATCCCATAGTTTTCTTAATTTTTTGGAACAGGGATGGTGAAGTTGGTGGAATTAGTTCTCTAAGAGCACTTGATTTGGTTTGCTCTGGATCTGATGTGAAAGCATTGGACTAAAAAATCTGTATGTTTTTGACTTTGTAAAACAAATAAATTACTCTTGAGTCTTTACTGTGTTAGGTTTTTCTCATAAAAATGTTTGCGGGTACCTTCAAGTGTCTGATTGTCCTTTATTGTGAGTTATAACAGTGAAAATTGTTGTACTTTTACATGCCAAAACCAATGCTTATATTAATCTGTTTTCCTGGCTGTCATCTACCCCTTATCTGGGGTGCTTTAGGCACAGCATCTCTGGCCAGTTGAGGTAGGTGACTCTCCTGCTCTGCTCTGCACTGGTGTGGCCTCACCTTGAATATTTTGTGTGCAGTTTTGAGTGACACAATGTAAGAAAGATAAAAAGCTATTGAAGAGTGTCCAGAGGATGACAGTGAACATGGTGAAGGGCCTGGAGGAGAAGCGTTGTGAAGAGCATTTGAGGTGACTTGGTTTGTTCAGCCTGGAGAAGAGGATGGAAGAGACCATCATGGGAGGAGACCTCATCATGGTCTACAGCTTCCTCACAAGGGGAAGTGGAGCGCCAGACACTGATCTCTGTGGTAACCTCTGACAGGAACCTAGGGAAACAGCATGAAGCTGAGTCAGGGGAGGTTTGGGATGGATTTTAGGAAAAAGTTCTTCACCCAGAGGATGTTTGGGCACTGGATGGCATCAAGCCTGACAGAGTTCAGGAACTGTTTATCCAACACTCAGAAAGCACACGGTGTGATTTTTGGGGCTGACCTGTGCACGGCTAGGAGTTGAACTTAAGATGATCTTTGTGGATCCCTTCCAACTCAGGATATTCCATGATTTTACAGTGCTGATACTTTAAAATCAGCAGAACACAAATTTTATTAGAACTGTTAAGCTAATAATAAATAATTATTTCCAAATAACAACTTTCTACCTATTGAAGGTGTTTGGAAAGGTATGGCAGAGGGAAGAGTATGCACATCCAACTGGCACAGAGGGAGGGATGCCCAGGTAGGAAGGTTCTTGGAGCCCCTGGTCCCCCTTCATGTGGTGGCAGGCTGCAGGTTGGGTTCCCACTTTCATGCCCTGAGGCCTTCTATTTGACAAGCTGCAGCAGGGAATCACTAGCCTATTTTTCATAAAATAATAAAAAAAAATTATAATTTTTTTTATAAAATATAAAATTTTTATAAAAATGTTAACCTAAATTTTAATGATACTTTAACCTAACTTACCTCGACATTGATTTTGAATGTCAGTTCGGCTCGTTGACTGGAGGTATTGTCTATTTAATAGCTGTCCACGTCCTTGGGACTGCTCTGGGCGCCTGTCAGAAAATAGGACGGGGTTTCTGGTGGCATCATTCCCGTTCCCTGCTGGTTCCAAGGATGTTGTTACCGGCGGCACGCCAGACCCCGAGCGCGGTTCCGCTTCCTTGTTGGAAGGGG
>VXBQ01006414.1:659079-752459 GCA_013400175.1 Phainopepla nitens | reverse complement strand
CCCTGCCCTTCCTAGCCCACGGCCGGGACTTCTCCGCTGCCGTGCTGGGCGCCACGGAGCGGGCTCCAGGCGGCGGGGCCGGGCCCCGGCTGCGCTTCCGACCGCCCTGCGCGGCCCCGAGGGCTGGCCCCGTTTCCCTCTCTCCTGTCCCTAGCTGAAGTGCTGGTGCTCCAGCCCACTTTTAAAGTGAAGTTTCGCGTGTGCCCCAGGTGCGGCGATTTTGGCTGCGGAGCGGAGGGTATGGGTGTGTTGCTGACGCGCAGGTTGAGGTGAGCGCGTCGTTCGCATCTCTGGGCAGCTCGAATGAGACGAGTCGTGTTTGGTGGAGCTGAGTGCTGTAAGAACAGTCAGTCACTTCGTACTCGTAAAACGCATTGTGTGCCTTCCTTCAGCTTTTCACGGTGAAAGCATTGCAAAATAAAGAGAAATAGTGGAAAGGGATGGAGTTAACATCACGGGTGTTGTAGCAAACATTAAAACCAAAGAGTGCAGATGCAGAGGAGCACTTTGAAGGTTTCCAGTCTTGCAGGACGGACTGGTTTGTTTTTGTGAACGTGCTCAAAACATGTTCCACTCACCTGATGACAGTTTCCATAAAGCTCCAGTATCTCTCCAGACTGTGCATCCTAGGTGAGCTGATTTTTTTTAAATTATGGAAAAGAATAGCCAACTGTTTTGACTTGTGCATGTGGCCTCAAAGTTTTTTGTCACAGGTCCAATTCATTGCTCCTATTCCTAAGGGGATTAAAAAAAAATTTTCAATTACACAGAGTGAAGACTTTGTCTGTGTTTCAAGCCCATTTTAAAGCTTGTTTGCAGGTGCGAATAAAACACCTGGTGTGCCAAAGTTGCTCTTCTGCTTTTTCCCTGTTTTAAAAGTCCTGTTTTAATAAAAGTATTTTTCTCTTTTATTTTTTTTTTTTCCTCTCCCTAAGGAAAGGAATACAGAAGGAGGCAGCTTAGCTGCATGGAGCAATTTCTGCTGGTGTGTGGTAGGTGTTTGTTGTAGGATTAAAAAGTTATGGATGCCATCCTTTCTGATAAAAATATGTTTCCAGTTTTCTTTCTCCATGAATAACAAATATATATAAATTTCAGTTCCTGTGCAAATTCAGCTCTTAGGTTTGACAGTTTCCTGAGGTCTCTGCCAAGCATAGGAGAATACTCCAAGGAATGATTCCATAAGTTTTTCCTAACTGTATTTTTTAGTATGCTGATATTCAATTCGTGTGATCTTTTCTTCTTTCTCTCTTTGTTTTAGCACCCAAGGCAACTGTGGCCAGCAGCCTTGCCTTTGCAGGTGCCAGACCAGCATGGAGACAGAAAGATCAGCCTCATGCTCAAAAGCAATTTGTCTTTGAAAAGCCATCACAGGTAAAAATTACAGGGAGCTAGCAGAATCTCTTCTGTTACTAAACTTCAGGGTAAAAATTATTTGAGAATATGTCCATTGTTTAAAATCTGGGCTGAACTTCCGAGTTTTTACTAAGCAGAATTGGTAATTGCTTTGCATACATGGCCAACAGAAAGTTCCAGTCCCTCTGTTTAGCCAGTTCATAACTACTCTTTTTTTTAGAGAGCCAAAAAACATGTTCTACCAAATATTCAGTGTGCAATTTCCTAAGCATGGTTTGAGCTCATCCTGTTTTCCTCAGGTGGGCTATCTGTCTTAACTTGTTACAGGGGAAGAGCATGGGGTTTGTTTTATAGACTTTATGTCCCATCAGCTGAGGTTATTGTGCTCCATGCAGAGTGAGGGCACTTCCTTGCTTGGGGAAAAAAATTTTCATGAGCACTTCTTTCTAAGCTAGACTTATTTGAGAGGCTGTAATCTTGGCTTGGAAGCATTGAAGATGGCCTGGGAAGATTCTCTTTCTCCTGTGGCAGAGACCTGCTATCAATATAGTACTATATTTTGATCCTCTTGTTGGCTCAATGCAGTAACTCCTTGCAAATCAGAACTCCACTGAGCTCAGAGAAGAGAAGCATAAATTCTGAGACAACCAGAATGATAGCCAAGGCTGGATTAAACTACTCTGTCTTGTAACAAAATACAGCTATCTCAGCTGTGCAGACAGCTTTACAATGTAAGCTCCTGCTATGTCTGTCTTTTGTGTTTGGCTCATTTGACTTGAGGCCTGCAGTTTGTTCATGCTTCTTAGGGTTGCTCTGAATTTTTCTTTACATAAGAATATTTTTATAAATATAAAGATAGGAATTTTCTTGATTGTAGTTGATAAACGGCAAGTATTATGATAATCCAGATAATTTAGAAATCAGTGTCCTTTAGGGGGCAGTTGATGGCTAAAAACCAGCCTGCAATGGTAGCTGCATTTGAGCATTTCTGGGACGAGGAGGCTGAGCTGTTACTACTTTCCTCTTGCCCTGAGGTGTGTTTTTCTCACTGGCTTATCAGTGTGTGGCTACACAGTCACTAGAGATAACTGAGAGTTGTGTTTGACCAGAGAGTCCCAGATACTTCAGTATTCACTGTGTGCTGTCTCATTCCCTTCCAGGTGGAGCGCAGGGTTCCTGAGGCAGGTGTGATAGAGTGAGTACCCTGCTGATTTCTCTGTGCTGTTTTTCTGTTGTCGTGGTTGGTAAGAGTAGAAATTGTGGGCTTTTAACCCTTTTATCATGAGCTGAATGTATTATCAGGAGAGACCTGTTAACTGGTTTTTATGCCTTTGGTATAGCTGGGAAGCCAGTAATCATGATCAGCTGGACATTCTGGTTCAGCACAATTGCCAGTCTGTCTCCTTTGGTTAGCAGTGTACATTTTCCTGGGACAGTCCCAGTGTAAGCTGTGCTGGAAATTACTTACTCTGGAATATACCAGAAATACAACTGGTACGGCAGCTTCTTTCAGAGCTCAGAGAAGTAGCTGATAGTAGGTTTCATAGTGAACCTGGGTATTTGTATGTCACTTACCTTTGTGTTGAAATGGGGATCTTCTCAGGATAACTTTGGCATGAAGCATAATGAATTGTGGTGGTATATGGTGGAGTCAGAGATACTGAAAATGCAGCTTGGTTCAGTTTGGCTGTCGTGGTAGAATTTTCTTTCTCAGTGTACCTATAAATGCACATGTAGCGATCTGAGTACAGTCATGTATGGTTGTCTCCTTTAGGGTCTGTCTGACATCCCTGTTTTATTTTTTTCTAAGAGCCCTTGAACTGTACTGAGCCTTTGGTGAAAGGAGGGGCAGGAATTACACACAAACTCATTTGCTTCTGCAGCACGCCTTGCTGCCTTACTCTGACCTTTATGTCCAGGATATTATTTCTTCCCATTTCTAACGTTCTTTTCTTTTTTAAAGAAAGCTTTCCCTAGTCCAGGCCTACAGCAGTGCTAGTCTGTGCTGCTCAGTCTAAGATAATTTCTTGTTTTTCTGATGGCTTTCCTTTCTACATCCTCAGCAAGCCTGGTGTGTATGAGCTCAGCAAGGGACCAACTGGCATTTCTAGGTAAGTGGATGAAATGTTAGTTGCTTTTGCAGTGATGTGGTGATACTCAGCTTTCTGAAGTCCCCAATGTGCTGGGGGTTTTGACTTCAACAGCTGTGCACTGCACTTTCTGTGCATCATCTGTTTAGAGTACTTCTGGAAATACTTCTGAGTGACAGGTAGCAGGGAGTGAGGTGGTTCTGAGCAGCACTGAAGAGAAGAAAAATAAACCTCTTGACATCTGGTGTGTACTGCATCCAGTGCTCTTTCCAGAATAAGGACAAGGGGCTGTGTCCATTTGTGTCATGATTCACAGTAAGTTACTGCTGCAAGTTTGGATCAGTATTCCTGTGTAAGCAAGTGTCTGATGTCTGTGTTGTACAGTTAAGAGTGGCCCAAAACTTTTAGCTGTAAATTGAAATAGTTTTAAATAAATCTAATAAAAGCATTTAACTTAAGGCAGTGGTGGTAACCTCAGGATTGTCCCTTCTGCTTATATGCCATGCCTAAATTATTTCAGCTTCAGGACACTTCAAAACAAAACCTACTTGTTCTGTGATTCCTAATAACTAAAATGCATTTTACCTTGCTGGCTTAGCTGCAATATCAGTATTAATTATCTTCTTTTGAATTGGATAGATTTTTATTAGTAGTGGAAAAAATGCCAAGAACATAGTATTTTTTTGTGCATTTATATAATTTCTTCTGGTTATTGTATTATTTCATTTTTGTGCCTTCATCTTAGTTTCTTCTAAAGATGCAAATAAATTTTTAAAGCATTTTGAAAAGTAAAAGCTTTGACCAACTGGAAGGAGACAAAATACACAAGTCGGGTTATCCTGCATTTTCTGGAGTTTGTTTTCTTTATAGACTGATTGAATATTATATTTCTGGAAAGTTAATAATCAGATTTGCATATTTCTTTAACACCTTTACTGTATACTCTTACTGTGACATCTTTGGGCCATGGAGTACTTGTGAGAGTAAACTGCTGTTAGCAACATTCCTACTCTGCAGCCCACCACCGTGGCTGCAATTCTTGGATGGCTTTTATTCCAATCAAAATATTAGATGTACATATGGAAATGAAAACATAGGAGGCATTAAATACTGTCCTTATGCTAAATACTTTTCCTTATGCTTTGAAAAAGAGAATAGGAATGGCAGTAGGGATAAAGGACTGTCAAATTCTAAGTGATGTAGAGATGGTGAATAAAGGGCAATTATATACTTAATGTTGATTGTATTACCATAATCATGTCTATCTGATTTATCAGTTGTGAAGTTAATAACAAGCAGAAGGATGCCATTTTCACAGCCTATGGTTGATTCTGGAATTCATGGTATGTTGTTGGTTGTCCTATGCTTTTATAAGGTTTGAAAAGAAATTACATAGATTTGGTGAGGGTAAGACTCAACAGGAGCCCCTCTGTTCTTTCCTTCACACCTGCTTTTGGCTGTGGTCAGAAACAGGATACTGGGCTTTGACTTTTGATATGATGCATTAGAGCCATTTTTAACTCCTTTGTGAATCCTGGACATGAAAATATTTTCCCAAAGCAGATATAGAAATGTGTATTCCTTCCGTTTTTTCTGTTTCATCCTTAGGATTAATTTGATTCCTGGCTTTATTGTCTCAGAACAAGCAGACTGGATGTTTGAGCAACTCCTCCAAGACATACCATGGGATCAGCGAACTCACATCATACAGGGTAAGGAGTGTGTGCATCACCTTTTCAGGTCATTCACAGGTCAATTCCATATCAGAATCTGTGCATTGTTTAGAATTTGTTTTCATTTTCAGTGTTACCACTTTGTCAAGTTTTGATGCAGGTTTTCCATGCATATCTGAAGACTACTGCAGCTTACTTTTGAATCTCTAATACCATATTACTATTGCCAGCTAAATGAGATCTTTCCAAATTAAAATTGCCTGTCTGAAAAATCTTGGAATTTTACTGTCTCTTATGTCATCTCCAGTTCTTTTTCTCACTCATTTTTTAAGATTTAGTCTGGTCACCATCATACAATCTCCCAGTGCTGCAAAAACTGTGTTCTTGGAGGTTTCTTTCATGAGGTGTATTTTTTGCCTTTTTTACTGAAAATCCCAGCAGATCATGTTCCTTTTCCTTCAGCATTAGTTAATAGTTTCAATATGAAGTAGAAGAGGCTGCTATTCTGGATTTGTTCACTAAGGGGCACCTGCTCTAACTAAATTTCACTTTCAGTCAGACACTGATGTAAGATAATGTATCAGAATAGTTACTGGACAGGGCTGGAAAATGTCTTCAACGTGTGTTTCTTGGCTGCAGTAAAGGGACAGTATAATGGAGAATGCTGCCTGTCCACCATGAGAAATAGTTGCCAAGATAGTCTTTTCAGAAGCCCAAAGTATTTTTAAGCTGATGTTTGTGTTATACCACAGAGCACACGTGTATTTGACAAAATATTTTGTCCAGCCTTGTTACATTTTCTTTCTGTAATGTCCCAAGGATGCTACAGTCCTTTCTACTTCATCCTTTCCAGTGCATCTATCTGCATCTTGCAACTTATGCCAGCATGCTGGGCACCAGAACCAGGTGAACATAAAACAAAATGATAAAGTTTTAGTTTCATTTGCTATCTTTAATTCATCCAGTCCCTGCTCTGTCTGGCTTATAGGGTAAGAAAATGGATATGTTTCCAAGATTTTGGAAAGGTAATTCCTCCTGTAGATGCACACCTGATTTTGAATAATTTCATTCCTGTATGTGAGTTCATTATGTAAACCTGAGGGTTTTAAGGGTCTGCTTTTTAACTTTAGGTGAATGGACAATCTCTTTTTAATCAAGTTTCTGGGTAGAATTGCATCATCTTTCTATTTTCAAATCCTTTGATAAGGCAGCTGAGAAAGTCTTCCTGTTTTTTTCAGAGGTATCTTTTGAGGAACCACGGCTTACATGCTGGTATGGGGAACTTCCTTACACGTACTCCAGGATAACAATGCAGCCAAATCCAAATGTACGTATATGTTTGCATGTTTTTTATTATTGTCTACAGAGAAATCCTTTGCAGAGGTCAAGAGACAAAAATTCCCTCTAGCCTCTATTCTGGTTAGCTAGAGAATCTTGTTAGCATTTCATTTGTGATCAGCAGCAGATTCTACTGGAATGTGGTCAGTTTTATAAAATACACTTTCTGAGTGAGTTGACTTAGAGCAGCGGGATTTAGTTGCCAAAAGGAAGTTACTACTCTAGAGGTTAAAGTTTTGCTTTGGGTCGCTGTAGCTTTGGACAAAACTCTGAATTGCTCTGTGTGACTTAGTCCAAGCATCTCTGTATGGGAGATTGAACTGCACACAGTCATTCTGATTTTTTTGTTGTAAAGATACAGTAATACCAATTACTGAAATAGTTAGTTACGTTCAGAAACACTTAGGTTCAATACTGCTTAAATGAAAGTTTAGGCATATTTTGATTCCTGTTTGGATGCTATGAAATTCACACATGCAGCTCATCTGCTCAGCAGCTCCAGATCGTAGCATATAATTTCCCACACTATTTTGGAAGAGTTAAAAACCTGGAGTGACTCAATAATGTTTTGTTCATGTTTTCTGTCCCCTCCCTCAGGCTGTTGTCCCATCAGGCCATCTCTTGGTATTGCCTTGTTTAAAAGTTCACAGCAGTAATGAGGTGTTACTGTTGAAAGCTGGATAGTATGAGAGAAAAGTGTCCCAGGTCCCAGAACGGCTGCAGCTGCCAAAGTGGGATGTTTGGGAAGAGTTGGAAAGGCATTATTTAACATGATGAGTTGCAAAGATTTTGTAGTCTCAAAAATACTGTAGTTAAAAATTCTGTGACATAAGGAACTTCTGCATTTCTTTGGTATTCATTTGTGAAACACTATTTTAAATGGGCTTTTCTGAAAGTGAAATGGCTTTAGGGATTGGATGTGCCTTCACAAAATCCTTCTGTTGTACATGAATGATTTGATTCCAGTTCAGAACTGCCTGTTGTGAAACCTGTTGCTGCTCAGAGATTGGATAGAGCCCATATACTCTGAATTCAAGGTTTCATTTCAGTTTGCCTCAAGTTAGCACTCATTGGGCTACTGACTTGTTTCTCTCATCCAAAAGGTACAAGGCCTAAATGAGTTGCTCAGGCTGGTTTTCTCTTTTATTCCTGAATACTTCTGCTTTTTACTGAGGAAAGAAACTCAAGCAGAAAGTGAGATGTACTGGAGAAGCTGCATAGCTGGAAGCCAGCCCTTCCCTGGCTGGAAGCTGCCCCTAGGCAGACCTGTGGGTATACTGCACATGGACACTCTGACATTTCACACAGCTTTGCTGGTAGGAGTACCTGCAGCTTAGATGCAGGTTGGGGATGGTGTAAAGAGCACAGTCCCTAGCTGTAGTATAAGGTTTCTGTCACAAAAATAGCCTGAGTAAAATGTAAATTAATGCACAGCTTAGCCAAAACTGATTACTCCCTTAAACACTTGATCTGTAGGGGTAATTAGCTCTGTACCCCTCCTTTTTTGTTTGGTAAGAATTGGTGTGATTGCAGCACTTCTAGATATAATCCAGAATTGTTTGTGCCTAAATGAATTTTGCTATTAGGAAATGTTTCTCTGTAAGCAGTAATAGAGTTCTTTCAACAAATGTTTCAACAAAACTAGGGCTGAAGGTTTGTAGTGGGCTTTCAACTACATTGTAAAATTCACCATAGGGTAACATTTCAATAGTACATACCTCTGTGATGGGAGTTCAAGAAATCTAGTCCTGGTTGATCACTGAAAAGTGCTCTCAATAATTCTTGTTGGGCTCTTCTGCACACTCAGTCAGCCCAGTTGCAAGCAAACTTCTTTTTGGGTGGTATTACTGCTTTCCTGACCTGTTCCATAGCTGCAAGCTATGTTTATCTAGAATTAATTACTCACATGATGCTTAATTGTGGAAGGCATCACTTAGCTAGAAATACCCCATTAGAGAAAGATGGTATGTTGAGGCTCCTGCCTTATTAGTGTAACCAATAAGGTAAATACCTGTTAAACTTGGGGAAGCTTGGAAAGAAGGTCGTACAGCCCTTTTTATTAGAGGTGGATACTAGAAAATATTTCCATCTGTTTGTTGCTTCTTCTACCAGTGGTGCACTGGGAGATTTGGAATCAGTTTCTTATCCTCTCTTGATCTCTGTTTCTGCTTATATAATGGGCAGAAATTCTGGCCTACATTGCTTCGGCTTTTTTTTTTTTCTTTATATATTTGTGTAGTTCTTAAAAGCACTCTGACAGATGAAAGTCATGTTGTTGTAAGTTTATAACATTAAATAACTGGACTGAGCTGTAATGGAATGTGCAGAGCTTCCCTGGGCTGTGGGCTCAGCAAGATGTTAGCAAAGGAAGGATTAAATCCAGGGCCAGTGACATTGGTTTTGTGACCCACTGAAGAGTTACAATGTCGGAAGCCAAAATCTCAGGAGGTGATGAGTTGAGCTCAACAAGCTGTGCTAACAGAGTGGGGACAGAGGGCTGTGTTATGCCAACCGTTTCCTCTTGTTATCTGTCAACAGCTGCAGGCAATTGAGAGCAGTGTCATTTAGTCACTGATTGCCTCCATTAGTGTGAAAAGCAGCCTGGCTTCAGAGTTTTAAGAGACAATTTAGTATTGAGTGATGGGTAACGTGTGCATGTTTGCAGGAAGCCCAGCCCATTCCTCTGCTCTACTAAAAATATCATCAGAATTGCTGTGAGTAATCTGTTTGATTTAAAGTTAATTGTGATTAAAGTGCAGTATGTTTTGTTTCTTAGTTTTTGCCTTCTGTCTTGCATTACCTGCCCCTGGCCTGCCTTCATGGCATTTGTATTTCCCTCTGTGCTGATTGCAGTGGCATCCTGTGCTGACCATGCTGAAGGAGCGCATTGAAGAGTTCACTGGCTACACCTTCAACTCTCTTCTCTGCAACCTCTACCGAAATGAGAAGGACAGTGTGGACTGGCACAGTGACGATGAGCCATCGCTGGGGAAAAATCCTGTCATTGCCTCACTCAGCTTTGGTGCTACCCGGATTTTTGAGATGAGGAAAAAACCTTCCCCTGTGAGTGTTCATCTCACGCTGAAAGAGTCTTATAGCTACTAATACATTTACTGTTTTCCCTGTTTAAGAGAACTTAATTACTAAAGCATTTCAACGTAAATGAAAGCACAGCTTGGAAAGTTTTGTGGAATAAGTGTAGGGTTCAAGAAATCTCTCACGTGGACCATGACATCCTGAGGGTGGGGGTGGGACCGCTATGTAATATATAATATAATATATGTAATATAATGTGCAGCAGTGTAGTGTAGCGCTGCAGTGAAATTGGAACCTGGACAGTCTTCTGCCCAAATAAGGACTCTTCCTGGTACTTAAAATGAGATCAGTGATGCTGGCAATGGACACTGTGCAAATGAATCAAAGAGTTGCTACCATTTTCTGAAACTCAGCCCAATGTTATGTAATGCAGAATGTATATGGGGTGAAGAGTAGTTCTGACTGCTCTTGTAAGTAAAAATCCTATTAACAGTGTTTGCATTTTGATGTGTGTGTACTCAGATTGTGGGGCAGTGAACAAAGGGAAGAAGCTCATTTCTTTTCCATAAAATGCCTTGGAAGCTGTCATATCATACTCTCAGGCTAAACCGAGATCCTGTACTTTGGTAAGGAGATGTGTGGAATATCCTTTCAGGAGTTAATTGATGATTCAGTAGTGAATACTCTTTCTAAATAAAAGTGCTGTGATTGGGAAGGCTTTGTTTATAAGCCAGCTTAAACTTTGCTGTTTGTATTTATCCAAGTGAAGGATTTCATATGTGTTGAGAATGCAGGCCTTATTTTAAGGTGTCCTATTTCCCATGAATTTTCTGCTTGTGCAGTCTTTGACAACTTTGGAAAGAAGTTTGCTATCTGCTTGTGTTGCTATTTACTCTGAGTAGGTAGTACAGAGAGCAGAGGTGATAATTACCAGGCTACAGGAAAACTCTGTGCTGACATACTGGAGCCTGCCCATCAGGAATTACCTTGGGTCACCTAGTCTGAACAGCAAAGGTCGGAAATTGAACCAGAAAACAAATAGTTTGTCATTTTCACCAGTTCTCTAATTTGTAAATTCTTTGTTGCCCGAAGTGAATTTAATCTTGCTCCCTGAGCATGAGGTCACATAACCAGTCTATTATGTCAGTGGGCATAGCATGAGTAAGTATCCCTGATACTGTGTTGATAATAAAATGTCGGCTGGAAAGTTTATTCCTCTAGAAAACTGTAAATGGTGCTTGGATTTATTTTGGAAGTGCCTGTGTTCCCCATTGATGAATTAGAATAAAATACACTTAAACTTCAGTATAAGCTTTGCAGGTTCTAACTTAAAAATCAATCCTAGTTCTTGAGTCAGATGCCTTTTCTATAGATGTTCTGGAAAGACACCCACTATTAGCAGAGGGGAAATTCAGTCTGTGCCTTTCGTGCTTGGCTGCCTTGTTTGATCTGTACTGCATGATTTCTTCCTTTTCTTCCAGAGATGGATGGTTTTCTATAGATGTATCCCTCAAGCTCTCCTCATTTTTTTTTAACACCTTTGACCTGATATTTCTGACTAGCTGAGTCTTGCTAGCTGTGAAGTGCATTCCTTTTGCAAGTGTGACTTTTTCTGAGGTAGGATCCCCATGTGCAGATCTTTGAAATAGTTGCTATTAAGTGTGTCCCATGCCTAAGGGAGCTCATACTTAATAACTACATGGCACACACATTACAGATTCTTTGCACATTCCCAAAGCCTGAAGTTTCCTGAGAGCATCTTATGACAATAGATGCTTTGCCAAGTGGGAGTTACAAGAGGCTCTGATGGAAATTACAACCTTTCAGGCTGTACCACCAAAGAAGTAATTTTCATACTCTATTGTACTCTAGCATTCTCTATTTTGCTAAGAGAAAGTTAAAACTGATTGTAGATCTTTGAAGTTTGATCATTCCTTTGTTAAAAAGCAGATTACAGGAAGAGGAATGTAATCTAGGGAAAAGGAATTCATGTTAGCAGTCATCACAGGCATTCAGGTTCCCGATTTCAGTATCAGCCAGTATCAGTATATTGGGTTTTCCCGAGTTAGTCTTCATTGAGGAGGGAAATAAAAAGTAAATCCTTTTCTTCCCAAACTTAAACCTCTTTGAGGGCCAACATTGTGCTATTTCAGATTCTAGGGTTTTAAAGGCCTTCATTTCCCTCCGTTCTTCTAAGTGCTTTTAAGTATTTTGAGATAAAAAATATAATCAACATAGAAATTGAGAAATACTGTGGTAGAACATCACTGTGGATAAATGGTACTAGGAAAAAAAGTGATTTCCTGTGTGGGATCACGTACTGAGTACAAAACCATATGTACCACAGATGAGGTCACAGCTTGAAGGGCAGTTGAAGAGTACTGGATCAGAGCCTTCAGAGACTTCAATTTGTGTTGGTATCTCTACAAATATTTTCTAGATTATGTTTTGAAATTTGTATGAACCTGATAGTGGATAAAATCCTGTTTCTCTAACTGAAAGATGACCAGTAGTGTTGGTGGTTGTATTTTTTGTGCATGTGTATGTGATTTTTGACAATTGTCTGTTAGTAATTTGGTAGTGTTTTTGTAAGTCACTCTAAAACAATCACACAATCTGAAGTCTTTTTTCACTTGACAAAAAAGAAAAAAAAGTTACTTAGGTTTAAGTGTTTTTTTTATTATCTTGAAAATTGTTCTAGGATGAGGGTAAGGAAAGGTTCACTCTGTTTTTCTTTTTGGTGAGCACTGTACTGGATAAGTCTTCATCATATAATAGAGGGTAAAGGAGTGTAGAGACATAGAGGAGTGTAGAGACATGCATAGACTATTTGTGTCTTCTTAAACAAGCATCCTTTGTGGCTAAGTAGAAATAATTCTTACTGAGATTTCAGTCCAGTATATGTAAAAAAGCTGCAAATATGTTTCAGGTGTAAATTCCTCAGTGGAATAAGGAGACTTCATGGGAATTAATATGACTCCAGAAACTGTTTTATTTTGCCTCCTGGGATTTTTCTTTTTAAGCATTCTTTTTTTCTAAATACAGCCTTTTCTGTTTATTTGGACCAGTTGCATGATAGCAGCTGGTATTTTTCTTTGGCTTTAAATGGTTTCTAGGGTATTTTGGATGCCTGCTTCGTAGTTAAAAGTCTACGGCGATGTGGTTTCCTCTATTTTCTTCTTCCATTTCCAGTGAATAACTTTAACCTTGCTCCTGCTTCCTTGCTCCCCCTGCCCCTATCATTGTAGCTCCTGCCTACAGTGAAATCGGGAGACAAATGCTTTGCTTTAGAGCTGTGATTCATACACTGTTCACACAGCGATTGGTTGAGTCAGTGAGTCCTCTTGTGCTTGCCTGCAGCCTGAGTGTCACCACTGTGGCTCCGTGACCTCCTCCTCCTGTTCCCCACACAGCCTCCAGCCCCCAGGCCCACCAGGACATGACTTCATCTTCCCAGTCAAGAGGAATTGATTTCCCTCTGTGGGATGGGTGTTTCTGATACAGCCTCACTACCGTTTTTTACTATTGCCTGTTCACTGCTCAGCTCTGAGACAGTGCCAGGTTATCTGACTGTGTCTTCCTGGAAGCTGAGTGGGGAATGTTAGTGATAACATTAGGGGAAAGTGTGATACCTGATGTCCCACCAGGCCTGCCACATTCCAGTGGGAGGTGCCCTGTGGCAGAGGGGTGGGTGCCATAGGGACCAGCTGGGTAGTTGTCCACCAAATGGCCATGTGAGCTGTGGAAGGAGTTAGAAAGGCAGCTGTCAGCTTGCTCTTCTTCCATCTGTAACCAAGGAAACTGATGGCTGCTGGGAAGGAAGGGAGCTTCACACCTGTTAGATATTAGGAAGATGTTTGTGGTGTTCAGAGAATCAGCCTTCAGAAGGGTCTGTCCTTCAGATGAATCCCTGAAGCATAGTCCTTTTTTTGTAGCAGAAGGTAAAAATCTAGTACTTCTGGAAACAGCAGAAGAATAACTCTTTGTGTATTAACAGAGCTTATGGAAGATGAATGTGGGAATATGTGGAGCACGGTAGAAGCAGACATTCAGATCAAGGTGAAGCAGGTTGAACTTTTAGGTTGGTATGAAAGAGACTCACAGACAGTGGTGCCTGCAGAGGAGGAGGAGGTGTTGTTCCACCAGTATTGGCAGGGCTTGAGAAGCTGTAGACAAGCAGAGAGGAGGAAGGGAGCGCTCAGCTGCAGAAGGACTGAGAGAGGTTAAACGCAGGCCTGTGTAGGCAGTCCAGTGCATTATGTGAGGAAAGGGCAGTATAACTGATACTCATCATTACTGAACCTGTCGAGGAAAGAACTGCAGTGAGGATTTTGTCAGAGACAGTGAAAATAAACATGTTAAATGCAGAAGTGTTGGTAGGTGGGACTACTTTGTTGTGGAGGAAGGTGCTTACACAGCTGGTGCTAGAGATGTAAACTGGAAAAGAGGGGTACAATCAAGATGAAATCTAAAAATACAAGATGGGATAATAGGTAATATGTAAATAGGTGCAGCAGAAGACTAGGAGCTAGTATTCTCTGTGAAAGATGCTGACTTCTACAATTGAAAATGATTTTGCATCATTTGCAGTGTAACTGCATTATCATTTATACATTCTTCTACAGGATGTTGCTATGTACTTTTCCTTATAATAGAACCTCTACGCTATCCAGAAGCCATTTCCTACCACTATGGCAACAAACTTTCCTGAGACTTAAGAAACAAACTTGGGTGATTTTTATAGATTTATACTAGCTCTTTTCTTGTTTTGATTTTGATAGCATTTCTGGAAAACACCCTTCATGGAGTCCAGGAATTCTTATTTTGATTTTGTATTCACAGCTTCCCATCAACTCACACTGAGCTTTCCTTACTTATTAACTGTAGTTACTGTAATTAAGGATTTAAAAAAAAAGATTTAGTCAGCGTACTTGGATAGTGTAAAGCTTGGATTGTATTGAGTGTGTAATTCAAGATTATGAAGATTCTAATACATTAAAAAGCTGAACAGTTGCTTTACTATGCCTATTTTTGTAAGTAGGTGGTTTTGTGTTACATATATAGAGTTACAAAGTGAACATAAAGAAGTCACCTGACGTACTTCTTTCCATGTTTGTTACTAGAAAGTCTTTTCCAGCTTAGATGTCAAAAATAAATTTCCTTTATAAATTTCTTGACCTCTGAAAGTCCAAGTGAGTTTTCTGTATGTCTGACATCAGCTCTAGGAAGTTCTGAAATGAGCTTCAGTTGACAGTAATGACATGTAAGAAAGTAACAACTTTTTGTTTAACATCACTGCCTTTGCAAAGCAAGTTGACATAAAAATCTCTTTTTCTAAGTAAAATGGAGTTCAGAGATGTCCCATGTAAACCAGAAAGTAATAACTGTTTTTACATACTGACTTTTCTAAGCCAAAAGGGTGTTTTCTCTTTTTAATTAAGATGAGCAAGAGATAAAAATAAGCCCACTGTTGTCCATCACAAAATGAAATGATGTAATCCTCTGAAATAGAAAATACGTGTGCAGTGATATTTCTCAGCTTTTCCTCAGCAGTCATGTTTACAATATCTATTTTTGAAAATTTTCCCTTGCTTACACTGAAGATAAGAAAATGTTTCTCGGTACTGACTTGATACCAGCCAAGCTCTTGCATTTTAGAAAGTGCAGTCCTCTTTCTATCTGCTTCTTACTTAAAAACACATACTCCCAATTGGTTTTCTGAAAATCAAACTGTTTTAGTTTAGGACAAAATTTTCCCAGTATTTGTTACTCTACCTCATTATTTTGAGCTTTTCAGCAAGCCATGAACTTTTAAAAGGACAAACCTCCTTCAAGCTTGACTAATACACACTTGACTTAGCAATGTATGAATCTGATTCAGAGTTGGAAAGGATAGTGCAAAGCAATAGGGAGTTGCTGTTCCCACTCATGTGGCATGTGTGCGACCACTGCTGGGGTGTGTCACTATGCCTAGTTGTTACATTTGAGTTTTAAAATAGTTGTGCATAATCTAAAGGTTTAACAAAAGTTTGCAAATTATTTGACTTTTAGTCTAGCTTAGTGGTGATTAAGACAACTTGTTTTACAAGGTATTACTAGAAAAGGAGACTTTTTTTTTAAATAAGAAGAGCTCTTCTTCCTGCTGGGAGTGCCATAGCAGCATGTAATGTTGTAGCAAGAGAAATTCAGAATAGCAGGAAAATGTTACTTTTGATGAAGTAGTTGACTGTGGGAATCTAGGGTGACTTACTGCAGAATGTCTCCACACTGAACTGTTTAGGATGTTTCCATAAGGTTTACAGCCTCACTCCAAAATTTTGCACTAGATACAGGAACACACGTTGTTGGACTTGACCTGTGGCATCCAGGCAGTGAGATACAATGGGTTCTTTTCATGGTTAAAATGCTCTGCTCCCGTATTTTATATGAAATATAGATACGGAGAGTTTTACATAGACTTGTAGATCTTGGAAGAGCTTCCTCCTCCTCCCTCACAGGCTTTTAAAGCTCTGCTGTAAAGGATGGTGTTCTACCAAATGCGCATGCCTGCTTCTTCAGTATCTAATGTTTCTTTTTAGGAAGAGGATGGAGACTATACTTATGTAGAAAGACTTAGAATCCCACTTGATCACGGGACTCTGTTGGTGATGGAAGGGGCCACCCAGGAGGATTGGCAGGTAAGAACTCCTTGTCACTGTTCACGTGCTTTACTTGCAGTGCAGTTTTCCAGATATGCTGAGGGACTCCCATGAAGGTGTGGGACATTCTGCTTCCAGTGGCACAGTTCTTTTCCAAGGCATTAGTATTGCTTTCTGCCTCAGAATTTGAAAGCATCCACAGAAAATGGGTTTGCTTTCTTGTGCCAAGTGATGCAGTAGGAATCAGTTCAGATGTTCCAGCGTTAAAGTTCAGCAATGAAGGTAGCAGCCTGCAGTGAGAAGAGCAAAATCAATATAGAAACTTGGAATATCAAAAAGTTGTAACTTAAGAATTCTACAGTAAGGTACAAAGACTTTTTTGCAGTGGCCATGAGCAGTAAGAACCTGATTTTTTTATCTTACCTAAGTGTTTAGAAATACGAATAAAAAGCAATCACAAGAAATAAAGGTTTTAGTAATTGTTTGATTACCTGTATTTTAAATGCATAAGCTCATGCTTTTTTTTTTTTTTTCCCCCTAATGCCACTTACAGCATCGAGTGCCTAAGGAGTATCATTCTAGAGATGAACGGATAAACTTGACATTTAGGATCATTTATCCAGAACCTAATGGAGTTTGGAAGTGAAGAGCCACTTTGGACATTGTTAGATATACACCCACAGCAGATCTAGAGTCTTAGATTGCTACAGATTTAAAGGAAACCTTAGAGGAACAGAGTTCCTTGAAGTCATGGAGAGAAGAGTTGATATTATGAAGATCTTTGGCAATCAGAAGCTGCCTGTGTTATGTGGACAGAAATTATATGTTATTAAATGATACTAAATCACAGGCGTTAAGTTTGTGAACAGCAGTTATTCTTAAAAGAGCACGAAGTACGTGAAAGATTTGAGAGGTCCCAACTGGAGCAGACAGATTCAGTGAGCAGATAGTTTGCACCTTATCTTGTTTCTCCTTTACTCCCAAGTAGTGTTCTCTGTTGGAAGTAATGTCAAGATGGAATTCTTTGATGTAAAGCCACCTCTGTGTGTCTGTATGGAAATGAGAAAGCTGCACTTGGTGATGATCTCTGGGTATTACTCATTTCACCAAAGGGTGGTGCATTGCTTTTTATCTGTAGGTTGCAGAGTCTTTTCCAATTAAGCAATCAGTTTCATGACTTAACTAACTACTTGAATTATGCTGGTGTCCGGTGGATCAGAGGGTCAAGGTTCTCTTCTGCCATGCACTCTGTGGTCAGACTTTATCCTGACTGTGTATCCATGTAGACAGGACAAAGCAAAGGCAAGCAACAGAGACGTCTGATGACCCTGCTTCTGGGTCAGTGCATATTGCATTAAAGAATGTCACTCAGAGGGTTATCTCTTGAGCCTTTGCTGTCACAGATCAGCAGTCAGCATCTCAGAGCAGATTCCAGGCTGACTTGCTGGAATCCTTCAGGTTTGCCTGTTGCAACTCACCTTCTGCTGAGAAGCAGTGGGCTCATGACTGCAGTTTGGATGTTAAATCAGGAGTGTTGCCTATGTGATTCAGTTCTTACTGCAGCTAAATATCATCACTCTACTGGATCTAATCATAGGTTTGGTCCATCTTCACTGTCTGCCTGCAGTAGGATCTAAGCACAGGTAAATACCCTATGCCTTGTAGCACATTAGCTTTGTTGAGCAAGCTAATGTCCCTCTTCACTGTAAGAATAAATTGGTGTTGAGAAAATATCCGTTTTTATTTAGCCAGCATTTGCTGTGGTTTAAGCTCTTACTTGGTGAGAACAGCCAAGTTACTAATACTCAGTTATGCCTATGTGTTAATATTATTGATGACATAAAGGACATAAATGTTGAGCCATTTCACTTCCCTATGGTCTGAAATTGGCCAGGATCATTTCCTGCAAACAGCTTCTCTACCTAAACCACCATATATTATTCTTCTAAAATGAATGAATGTTACTAGCAAACTTAACTTTGTTATTTAATGATGTCTTCACTTTCATCCCAACTTGTACAGAAATGTTTTTGGAGTTTTTTTAATGTTATTTCCTTGCATTTGAATATTTTGTCTAAGTTCTGTGATGTATTTCCTAGAAATCAGAGTTGCAGGAGCCAGACACTTATTTTCGTATTTACTTTCTTTGTGTCACTGGAGCTTTGTGCACATCCCTATATGTGTGTCCCAGTTTGGCAGTCCCGGCAGAGAGTGGTTTTCCTTTACCAAGGGACAGGGCTAATTTCTCAAAACATTCTGACAAGGCAACTCTTTGGCCCATTATCAACTCATAAAAGCTCCCTTTGTTTTCACTGTGTTAAGAGCAGCTGGGCTGCGAGAAAGGGTAGGAGATGGGAATGAGTTGGGAACTCTTAAACCCCCAAACCTCAGCCTGTGGAAATTGCATCTCATTTGAATTCAGTGAATCTATGGCACATAACTAATGGCAGGACCCTGGAGGCAGATACCGTTGTGGAAGAGTAGTTTTTCACTTCTTTTTCTTGGTTTCAATTTGTAATGTTAGCAAATTTTAGTTTAGTTTCTTTACTTCCTTTGATGTGGGAAAAGACCAGGTTTTCCTCCCTGAAATTAAATGCTTTATAGGATAAATGTTCTATCCCCCAGCACTCCTTTTGTTGCTGGAGACTCCTGCATTCTGCTTTCTCTCACGTGTTAGCTTCACTGTATCCAAATCTGTTGGACAGTGAGAAGAAGACATAGGACGTCATTCCCCAGTCTGTCCTGTGTGTACTGATTGCAAGGGGAACAGCTGGCCTAGAGGTCAGGTTTCTTTGTCAGCTGGGAGCTTGTGGGTCCTTCCTTCCTTCCCCCACCTCCTCGCCAAAACAGTCAGCTGGCCAGGTAGCGGCAAATTGCTACCTCCTGCCTGCCAAGGCAGCAGGAAATGGCTTTGAGCGGAGGAGATTCCAGCCCAGAGCTCCTCAGGAGACCTTTCTGCAGGGCATCTTTCCTGTTGGTAGAACTTTGTTCCTGAATGCTACAGGCACTCCTGCTGACTTCTCAAAGCGGGTGTGCACAAAAGTGAGATTTGAGAGTTCTTGAGCTGGTGGTGTTCCCATGGCACCTAAAGATTTTTCACTAGAGACCTGGGCAACTTGCACGTTTCTTGTGCTGCTGTTCAGCTGTTTCTGCTGTTGCAGTCAGGTGCAAAGGGCAGCATGCTTAGAATGGTAAATATGCAGTTAGGTTCCATTCTTTAATTAAAGGTAGGTGGAGGAACCTTTCCCCTAGTTGCATGGACTTGAAAACAGTATTTCTAAAAATGTCATCCAAAAGAATTTATAACTTTCCAGTTATAAAGCTTTCTTCCTTCTGAGGATTGTTGGGATATTCTCAGCCAAAAACTTTTTGAAAAATGATTTAAACTCAGAGTACACTAAGGTAAAGTAAAATAGACTGTTTATATGTTCACAGAGGATTTGAGGGCAGGGGGCTGGCCTGAGAGTTTTGTTTTTGCGGCTGGCACCAGATTCTGTCCATCTAAGGGGCTGCAGCAGCTCTGAGAGCTGCTTTGCTTACTGAACACCTCTGTCGTTATTTTTATGTGGAGGATACAAACTGTGGGTTTACTTTTTTCCTTTTATTTGAAATTCAGAATGGTTTGGGTTGGAAGGGTCCTTGAAGATTTCAGCAGAGTATGTGTCTCTTGCAAAAAATGCTCAAAAATTGCATTCTTCACAACTGTATCTCTGGCTTTCAAACAGGTGGAATCTACTCGTAACCCCAGGTAAGAGTCCGTTCTCCAAAACAGCCATCACCTTTGCCAAAATGTAATGGCCCTCAGATTTGGTGATAAGGAGCAGATGAATGCAAGGTGCCTTGGGATGGACAGGAGCCTGCCATTCTCAGGGAATATGCAGGATGGAGCTGTTCTGAAAAAAACCCAACTGTGTCCATGGTCCATGTGTAACCATTCATTTATTTAACAGCTATATGAGCAATAACATTATTAATTAACCTCACTGGTGTCAGGCATCGTTCTGTCCCTGTGCTAATTGTAATCATTTTGTCACAGAATACTTGAGTATTCAAGCACAATCTCTTGGTGAGGTTGGAGTCTGTCTGATTCAATACTGCACTTTGGGGCCACAGTGGGTTGATCTGAGCCCACACCGTTTGAAATCAATAGCAAAGTTCTGTCACTTCTATGCTCTGGGTTTGTTTGTTTGTGTTTTGTTTGGTTTCATTTTGGTTTTTTGTTTGTTTGGTTGGTCTGGGGTTTTTGTTTTGTTTTGGTGGTTTTTTGTGGTTTTTTTTTTTTTTTTTGAAAAAGAACTCTTTAGGGTATTCAGTTTTGATTAGCTTTAAAACCATGGATAATTTTACTTCGTCGGCATCAGATGAATTCTATCTGTGTCTTTTCTGTTTGTCATGACTTACAGGGTTAGTATAGCTACATGTAGCAATTTATAGCTACAAATAGTAATTTATAGCTGCAAGAGTAACGGAGAAGGAGACAGGGTGCCAGGAAGGGGTTAAGAAGTCAGAATTTTCATAGTGTCGTGTTGGCAAAATACGGAGGACTGTACTCCTGGGGTTTGGGATAAAAGCTGCATGTATGATGGGGGCTGTGAATCCATAATGCCTCCTCCTCAAGTGCTGCTACTCTTGCCTTAGCTCAGAAGCATTTAACACCCACTTTGTGTATTCTGGTCGTAAACCTTTTCGGAGTGGATAGGAAATCTGCCTCACTATGGTTTGTTTTCAAAGTGCTTCTTTTCCATCCTTGGCGTTTCCATAGCAACCTGGATAATTTGTTTAAATTAGAGCATCCTGGCCTGTCCTGTCTGCACCTAAGTTCTGCTGTGGTCTTGCAGGTATCATCTCCTCTTGACACACTCAAGAGTGACTGGTGATGAGAGAGCCCTTCCCAAGGAGTCACCCACTCATCAAGGTGTCAGACGTGTGCTTTCTCCCCTGTTGTCCTATTTGATTTACCTCCTCCTTCTGTGCAGTGTTCAGTACAGCTTTGTGGAGTTACTGCCAGCTCCCTTGAAGCTGGCAGGTCCTTGGTGGCCCACACTGGGAAAGCACCTTTCAAGGGAGCTGGGAGGCCTTGTTTTAAGTAAAGAAAGTGGGGACTGTATTGAAGAATTTTAGTCAGAATAAGGAGCAACGAGGTCTGTTCATGGCCCCCATTGTTTGTTTGATTCAGGTTTCCCAGCAGAAACAAAACCTTTGTTCTGTTCACACGGGAGATTTTTCTGGCTGAGCAAGGCTTAGAGCAAAGTCTTCACATTGTGGGATCATCCTGACAAGCAGTGCTCACTGGATCCAGAATGGTGCTCAGCTGAAAGTTGTTTCCATCTAAACTTGTGTGTGCAGCTGCTTTGCTGGTCACAGAGGGTGTTACTTGTTCTGTTGCTCTGCTCCCATTTTGGAGACATCACAAAGATCCATGCTGAAGAGTGGGTTGACATTACAGCTGATCTCTGAAATGCCAGTGCCAGCCCTCTGCCCCGGGCATGTGTTCCCAGCAACGCCCTTGTGCCAAGGCAGGCTGCCATGCAGCTGGACAAACACATGGACTAGAAAGAGACTCACTGTTGGATGGGTAGGATTTGTAGCTGTGACTTATCACTGGGTCCTCATCATCATTAGGGAGGGCTGTGGGAGCGCTTCTCACCCTGCAGAGCTTCTGATGCAGAAAGCAAAAGATAAAGAAGGAGTGAGCAGAGACACGAGTTGCCAGAGGGTGTACTGGCCTAGATACACAACCCACACTCCCTGTCTGGTTTGTCAGGGTGCAGAATCTGCATGGTTCCCAATTTCCCCACCTCCTGCTTTTTGGGGGCAGGTGTGTGCCAAGGCAGAGACAGTCTGTCCAACTGACATGGCATGCCTTCAGCTTGACATACCTGCGGGAGCTTGGAGAGGAGGGGCCACAAGCTGCAGGCTCCCTGTTTTTTTGGGAGAAGCAAGGGCAAATGGTGGAAGAGGGATTAAAAATTGCCTAGTGATGGTTTCTGTTGGGAAGCAGTGGGAGGGAAAGGGAGGGGAAGTGGTGGTCACATCCGTGAGACAAGGTCTGACAAACTGTACATAATGCAAAATTTGCCAATACCTGCACTTTTGGAGCACTGATGGAGCCATGGCAGTTCATGCCAGAGAAGAGATTGTTACCCTGGAATAAGCTGTCAAGCCAGCCTGAAGAAATCCTCACAGGCCTCAGGGCAAGGAGAGCGATTGAGTGAAGTAGGGCAGGGTAGACACAGGACACAGCATCTTGGTGCTGCAGCAGCCACAGGTAGAAAAAAAATGTCCTGAGCATTAGCTGCTTCCCTGTAACATCCCTGTATTTTGCACTGATCATTTTTTCCTGGTGACCTTGCCAGTTACCTCCTGGCTTTACTTCTCCTGCAGAGACTAAAGTGCCTCTATTTCACCTTAGAAAAAATCATGCCTCAGCTTTGAGCGCTGTGGGTTTTCATCTGACGGGAATGGAGTTATGCTTTATTTCTGCTTGTCCACATTAGCACCACTCTGGCTTCTCTTTGCAAGGCAGGGCTTTAGTTGCTGAACCACCACTCAGAAATTTACTACTTTGGTTGTTACAATTTTTTGTCTAAAGTGCCCAGAAATGTTTTGAGCTAGAACACAAATGTTTCAGGGGTTAGGTTACTTGAAGCCTGATAGTTCAATGGTCAAGAAACTTCTGTTTTAATCTCTAGACCACAGTTGATTTCTTTCTTGATTGCTCACAAACAGACTTATAAAGAGAAGAAAAAATGAAATTTATTCTGCTGAAATAAGTGGATGCTCTACAGTGCTTTAGTGCTTAGCTACAGAAGAAAGTTGAAGATAAAAATCCATCAGAAGTGTTAAGATCTGATTTGTGGCACCAATTTAAGATTTTTAATCTTGACTCATATAGAAAAGATTTTCCTTTTGTCCAACTCCAAAGCAACCAGAACATTTGTGGCCATGCTCTCTGCTGGTCAGGCCTTCTTTGTTGTATTTGAGCGTGTGGTCAGTCTTGTCCAAATCTGAGAGAGGATGAGAGGTCTCAGAAATAATTCAGTTCAGCTCTTGCAAAGCTCACAAGTTGGGTACTGAAGAGAAACCCAGACAAGTGCTCTGTGCTCTGATAGCTCTGGGTAACTCTGGGCCTCCCTGGCAAGGAGCAAGAGAATCCTCCTCTCCTAGCTGCCATGCCAGTAGCATTTCTGCTCTCCAGCTGACTTGTGTCCCAGGAGGCAGTGCAAAATGCATGGCCATCAGCACTGTCCCAGCCACTAGCTCAGTGTGGAGTATGTAGAGGCTTGGAAATTCCCAGGATTCATCAGCAAAGTTCTTCCCTGCACACAGAAAGTTTTTTTCTTCCTAAACATCTTTAATAATTTTGTGGGGCAAAATGTTTCTTCCAGATTTTGAACCTGAGACGGAATGTCCTAAACTAGAAATCCTAATTTCTGTGCTGCTGACTTGGTAGGGTCACAGTAACAGCTGGACATGGTAATACCTTGACAGTTAAAGCCATGGGAGGTTAGAGGTTTTACTTCATGTGGCAATAGCTTGTACCAGGAGGAATAGTCAAAGCAGTAAGTATCTTAATTAGTTTAAAGTAAAATTTCATTCTGTAGTTGCATTCTTTAAAGAGCTGGGTTTTCTGCAATCACTGGTCTTCTGTCATTGCAGCCACACTTTTTTCTTGTATCCTCATGTCGCTGTGCCCTGATGCATCAATAGCAGTTCTGGGAAAAGCTGCCGTCCCTTCTGGTGCCTGTGAGGCCAAACAAGGGAAATTTAATGTAGCAGCTTTTTGTCAGGAAACACTTTGTAGCTCTCTTCCAAAACAAAGAGTTTCATTACTACATTTATTATTAGTGGTATGGTGACAGCCAAATGCTGTTAACTTGTGAAGTGCATTTGAAACACTGGCTTTTCACTTCAGCTGTCACTTTACAATTTAAACAATTCTATGTAGAGAATAAAATAATACATATTTCTGTGAGAAGCATTCATATATTCAAACATTTTAGTCTGTACTTTCTCCTAATGGCATGGGGCAGAAGGTTTATGGGATTTATTGCAGCTCGTAAAAAGGCAGGCGGGACTGAAACTGAGATATTTGAGGGAAAAGGAGCTTTGAACACAGATATTTTGTATTAACTGTGTGGGATTGTGAGCTTCCCACGAGTAGTGACAAGTGTTTGTCACGTCTGCCAGCCGTGCTGCGGGTGCGTCCTTGCAGCACTGGGAAAATGGTCCCGCTCCCTCATCTGCTCTCAGGCCAGTTCCCAGCTCGTGAGAGGCACCTTTGGGCACGGTGAGCCCCATGCTGTCCCTGTGCCAGTAAACCTTGCTGAGCTGTTGGGCCTGGGCTCACATGGGGCCTGCAAAACTTGTGTCTGGGACCGAGGAAGAGGGAATAGGAGGAAAGAGAAGCTGGGCTTCAAGGATGGGCTGAGGAGGATCATACCGTGAAGCTCTCTGTAAGAAAAGAAGAAGTTGGGAATCACTAAGCAGGCTGAATTTCCCACTCACTACTTTAGGGAGACTTGGAAAGAAATTTTTTCAGCTTAAATGGCCAAGTTATATATAAAAATGAGACATATACAAATGTGACAAACCTTTTCTCTTAAAATGCTAGTTTATCTAAAAATTACCTTTAAACCTCAGTAAGTGTCAAGGGGGCACCGTTCCTGTGACAGGTTGCCTGGTGAGATGTAAAAATCCTTCTGTGCTCCTACAATCTGTACAATGGACATATCCAGTTTGAAACATCCCTCAGACGTGCTGCCTGCAAAGACCCCAGCAGCAGCCTGAGCCTTCTGCTACCACTCACAGGTGCCTTGCTGCATGTAGCTGCCCTCCAGTCTATGAGAAGTGCTGTTAGGAAATTTTCCTCATGCTTTATTACCTGAGGCTTCTCATCTTGTGGGGAACAAAAATCATGGTGTGTAGGAGACCCCCAGCCTGCAGGAGGCTGGAAGCAGAGTGTGCTTCAGAACAAGCCAAATCCTTTCTTGCCTCTGGAGATTTCCAATCCTGCTGCTAAGGCTCTGTCAATACCTTCCTGCTGCAAAGGGGAGATGTGCTTATTCCTCACCTGTGCTGTTGGCTGCAGGGCTCTCCATGGCTGCCCCCAAATGATGCCTGGCAGGGTGCCCCTTGACATGCCCCAGGGGAACCTGAGTGGTTTAGAAAAATACTTCAAGGGACATGTCAAGCATTTAAAATGCTGACTGCATGTTGGCTTGCTGGCTGCCTGACTGTGAGCACGAGGGTATGTGATCCTTACTGTAGGATTACTCTCAGGCAGTCAGCTGCTGGGCTGGCTTGGATTTAATTTAATTATTTCAAAGGGAGAAAATGTTAAAAGGCTACTGAAGTCAAAACAGTGGAAATGAAGATAAAGGATATCCAACCAAATACATAAGGAAAGAGATATGACAACCTCAACTGCATAGCTCTTGCAAGTTGTTAGCCAGTTAATTCCCCAGTGTAAGTGCATTCACATGTGCTGGAGAGAGGCCTGGCTGCCCAGATAAGCTGCATTCTGTGTGCTGCAGTTTTGTTATGATAGCTAGAAAGAAACAACAGTTTGTTTTTCTCCAGGTAGAAGCTTAACAGTGGGTTTCAGCTGGGTCTTGTTGGGTAACTTGGGTTCCCCCATCAGAATGGTACACTTTGGAATTTAAATCAGATGTGCATGCAGGGAGACACGAAGACTGCTTTTGGAGGTAGTTTGTATTTGCTGCCTGTTTATCGGTGTTTCGTCTCCAGTTTGTAAGCAGTATCTGTTAGGTTGCAGTTGGCTGAATGTTTTTATTGCCATTTTAAAAATAGTTGTTCCAAGATACAAATTCTAGTGGAGAGAGAACAGCAACTCCTTCCTCTTTCCTGATAGAAATGAGTACCCAGACCAGGATGCTGAGTGGAGATGTATACAGTGAGGCACTGTGTGGTGGCTGGAAATGCCACCTGCCAGGGCAGCAAGAAGCAGCTTTTACTCTTGAGTATGTTTTGGGAGGATATTTGAAACTTACAAGCTGGGTATGGATTAAGGCATCTTGCTGGGAAGCAGCTTATCCTGCTGGCTCTCAAGGGACCCCATCAACTCTGACAGACAGTGAAGTAACTGCTTCGTTTTGGGACATGAACTGTGGTGTTCATTGTGACTGCCCAGCTACAGGTGGTTTCTGTAAAAGCCCTGGCTCTTCAAAAGTTTCTTTTCCTACGGAAAGAGGTGGGTATCTCTCTACATCCTCTTCTTAATCTTTCCTTTCCCTTCTATGGTGTGAGATCTGATAGCCAGCAAAAGGCTGTGTGTGTGTTTCCAATAATCACATTTTAAAATGAATAACCAGATGACAAGGTAATTTCTCCGCTGTTTCAGCAGCGATAATTGTGTCTCCTCTATAAAACTGTTGATTTAATTATGCAAGGCCCCAAATATGAATATAAAATCTTCCTAGCTCTTGTAAAGGTCCCATACTACCCCTGTGCAGTGTGCGGGCATACAATGTGGCTTCATGAAAGGAAATGAAATCTTGAAATCAGAGAATGAAACGAGCAGAACACAAAGGAGATAAATTATGATGAAATGGAATGCAAATGGAAAAATACTAGAAAATTCTGAAACAAAGTGAAATATTTAAATGGAATGTGATGACATGGGGTACAGTGAAAAGTTTGAAACTTGCCTAAATGATGCAATGTTGGGGTATAGCTGTGGTCCACTTGGCAAGGCTTTTGTAGTTGCAGTGTCTCTGGACCTCTGGGCTTTGTGGTTTTTCTCAGCCCTAGTCCTAAGCAGAGCATAAAATCAGTGTTTTCTGAGGTTGAGGTGCCCAGCCCATGGGTGCTGCCAGGGAGAAAAGTGTGGAGGGAGTGGTGCTAGTGCAGGGCACTGGGGTGGTTTTGCAGTGAAATGGATTGGAACGTGCCAAAATGATACTCATTGAACTGAAATGAAGAATTTTCATTTTGTGAAAGGAAATGAAATCTCCAAACCAGAGAAGGAAGGTAACCGAACACACAGGAGAGGAGGTACGATCAAATGAAAAACAATTGAAAGAAAACCCAAAAATTCTGAAATGAAGTGAAAACTTTTAAGAGGAATGGGATGACATAAATTGCACTGAAAAGTTCCAAAACTTTTCAGAATGATACCCATTGAATTCTCCATATCAGGGAGCAAAGTGAGCTGAACACACAGGAGAGGAATTACGATAAAATGAAAAGCAATCAAAAAAATAAGAAATGTCTGAAATGAAATGAAAACAATTAAATTGAATGGTTGACATGAAGTGCAGTGAAATGGACTGAAACTTGCCAAAATGTTACTCATTGAAATCACAAGATTTCATTTCCTTTCATTAAATAATGCTGGGAGCAAGTGAAATTAAGGCCATGATTTAAACTACTTGAGTAATTTTTTTTTTTATGTTAGAGCCTTGGAGATCTAACTCTGGGGATTATGTCACAGGATATATTTTCTAAATTTTCTCAAATAATATCTTCAAGGCATCTCAGTTATTACCATGGTGATCTTGCTCCAGCTCAGCACTGAAATTTCCCAAAGCATTTTATAATCATATTTGTGAAGGTATTAAATATACCTGAGTTTGCCTCCATACTGAACTTTCTATAGGAAACCAGAGAGGCAGTTTGTACAGGGATGTGTTGAAGTTCAGATATCAAGTCAACCAACCTTTTTTTTTGACAGAACCTTGGATAGTTTTGGGCTGGAGCAGATTAAATTTACCTTGCTTCGAATAAATATGCGATGTTTTTCTGCTCTGCCAGGACAAGGCTCTTATGTCATCTTGTTTCTGCACGAGAGACAAGCTCAGCCCCAGAAATCCTCCAAGTTGGTTGTCAGGCTTGTCTTCTTAGAGGGCTGTACTGAGGAAACAGAGTTGGGCCTTTGCTGTGCTGCAGAACCAAGTTGTCAGGAATTTAAGTGGTTGTAAATGGAGCTTTTGGAGAGAAATTTGTTGCGCTGCAGCAGGGATGTATGGGCTAAATTTAGCTGCTAAAATAAACAGTAAAAAACATAGCCTTCTGCAAGCTGGAATGATTCAATTTGTCCCTTATTAAGTTAATAGTTATCTCCCAACAACAAGGCTTCAAACTGACCCTGGCCCTAAAGCTGCCTTGGGGATCCAAGAAGCCACAAGATTGCAGCCAGGTGTTTCATGAAGCCAAGACTCTTAATGTTGCTTGTACACTGGCAAGGAGCAAATCAGCCAGCCTTCTGGAAACACACTGGCCAGTGCCTCTGGTCCCCTCTCTCCTGAAACTGTGTTCTTGTTCCATTTTATCTCCTTTGAGACAGGGCTGTGATTAAAATGCTTTGTTTCCAGTGCAGGTCCTGAAACATTGCCACTGCTAAGGCAATTTGAAAGGAGGAGGGACCAGTCCTAAGACTTACCCAAAGACAAAGGTTGAGAGTTTCTGATGGTGAGCTCGGAAAAACAAGGCCATTTCTGTGTGCTGTACTATGGCACAGGATGTGTATCGTGTAGGTAAGCTTCTGGGGTTTTTTTCAGAGCATTTGTCCTCCTCTGCACAAAGAATGTGTTTTTTTGGCAAAAAACAATAAACTCTCACTGGCTGCAGGTGCCCCAGCTTGGGCCTAACCCAGGGCTGCTGAGGTAAGTGTAGAATCCAGCGTGGGCTAATGGACAGTCTGTGCTGGCAGTGCCCTGGGTGCCTCCACACTGCAGTGCTGTGCTGTGTGTGCACGCTGAGCATGGGGGTGCTGAGGGGCCGACTGCTTGGCAGACCTGGGGGCCCTCAGTGCATTGTCCTTGTCCCCGTAGCATCACAGAGCAGAATTCCTGACACTGTTGCTAAGCCTCCGCTTCCTTCCCAGTTCCTAACTAAGCTTCAAAAATATCCTGGAGTGGGTGAAGCTATACTGCAGAGTATCTTTATGGGAATCATCTAACATTAGCCCTGAAGAGGGGACAGACTAACCATTTCAGGCTCTTCCTCTCTTATGCTTTTCTACTCCTCCTCCTTCTAGCTCCTTTCCTATTCGTATCTTAGGTTTTTCTTGTGCTGCTGGGTTTTTCCATCACTGAGAGTGCTTGGCACACACAGCTTTAAAGCTTGGTTCCAGCCGTCACTATTGTGCAAGCTTTTTTTTAAGCTCAATAATGCTTATATGCCATTTTCTGTCTGAGGTTCTGATTCTGCATCATATCGAAGAAGCACCACAGAGCCCACAGGGGAATGGAAAATTTTAGGATCCCTTCTGAAAGGAAAAAAAATGGAGTCATATTTAAGCTCCGTTAGAGGTGGCAGACTTGGGAATAAGATCCTGGAGTCCCGCTTAACCCCTCTGTTGCTGATGGTTCTTGCCTGGGTCCGTGTGACCTCTGCAGTTTAGATCTGGGTCACTGTGCATTAGGGTATTCAGATTTGGGCTTGCCTTGGAGCTTCCCTTAACCATGGATTTGCTACTCTGACGGGTAGCAATCAGCTGCAAGCTGATGTGACGGGTCTGTCGGTACTCTTTCATAGCCACAGAAATCAGGGTGTCGATAGAGAAAGCAGCGCGGTGAGACGCAGAAAGCTGAAGTACCGCTGTGACAGTCCAGGACTCGCCTGAAACTCCGCTGGATGCCGCGGGGCAGGAGAGGGATGTCCTGGAGGCTAACGGGGACAGGAGGCGGGCGGGGGCGACAGGATCGAGCGCAATTGCTCCCCCGCCCCGGGCTCTACCCGACCCCCCGCTCCGAGGGGACGCGGCGGGCGGGGGCGGCGGTGCAGGGACACGTCATGCGGAAAGGAGAGCCCGGCCGGCCGCGAGTGGGCTCCGCTGCGGCCCGAGAGCGCTGCCGTCTGAGCATGCTCCCGCGGGGCTCCGCCGGCCTATATAACGGGGCCGGGGTGCCGGCGGCAGCGGCTCTGCTCAGGCGGCGGGGGAGCGCCCCTCCAGCTGCGCTCCGGTGCTCACCGTACTGCGCCTCTCCGCTCCGCACGGCACCGCAGCGGCCGCTCGGTACCGCGCTCCGCACCGCGCGTCTCTGCGGACAGCAGCGCTCCGCTCCGCACCGCGCGTCTCTCCGGACAGCGGCGCTCCGCTCCGCGCCGCACCGCGCGTCTCTGCGGACAGCAGCGCTCCGCTCCGCACCGCGCGTCTCTCCGGACAGCGGCGCTCCGCACCGCACCGCACCGCGCGTCTCTGCGGACAGCAGCGCTCCGCTCCGCTCCGCACCGCACCGCGCGTCTCTGCGGACAGCAGCGCTCCGCACCGCTCCGCTCCGCACCGCACCGCGCGTCTCTGCGGACAGCAGNGGTGGAGGAGGAGGGGGTGTCCCCCATGGAGGAAGAGAAGGCCAAGAAATCCTTCCTGCAGTCGCTGGAGTGCCTGCGGCGGAGCACTCAGAACCTCTGTCTCCAGCGGGACCGCCTGGGCAGCTGCCGCCTCCGCAACAGCCTCGACTCCAGCGACTCGGACTCGGCCCTCTGAGGGCGGCGGGGCTCGGCGGGACCCGGCCCGGCAGCGGCCGCACGGACTGAGCTGCAGGGAGCCGGCACAGGAGCGCCCGGACGGGCAGCCGCGTCGGGATGTTTTCTAAGAAAGCGCTTGTACCTTCGTTTCTATTTGATTGTATGAAACTCACCATTTGAAAGACAAAAAAAAAAAAAAAAAAAAAAATTTTNNAAAAAAAAAAAAAATCTTTTCTATTCGTTAGAAGAAACGAGCTGTTTTAGATGCATTGAGCTGCTGCTGGACTTTATATTTATTTTTGCATTTAAACTGTTGACTGCATTAATTTAATATGTTTCTACCTGAATGTATGTTATTATTTCCATAAAAGAGTAATAAATCAGATATATTTGCACAGTGCTTACTTACTGGGCTGTTCTTATTTCAGGGATCCAACTGTCCTTGCTCAGCCTTGAGGGGTAAAAGGATTTAAAAGCTGTCGGGCATGCTGCTCAGAGAGGTTTTGCAGGCTGTACTGTCAAGTATGAACTTGTGAGACAAAAGTCGAGTTAGACTGTTTTTAAACTATTTACTTCTTTGAGATCTTTGTGTTAACTTGAATTGAGGTTTAAAAAGTGGTTATGACTGGTGCCCAAGAACCTTAATGCAACTGGGCAAGCCTCTTGTGTTCACAAAAATACGTATATAGTTTCTATTTTCATCCAAGTTGGTTTTGTCTCTTCTCCCCTTCCCCTTCTGACTCCTAAATTATTTAGTACTGCAGACAGTTTTGGTAATTGGTTAGAATGCAGTTTTATATACTAGAGCAATAGATATTATGTGGACATACTTTTCTTGGAGTTTAGAAGTAGGGAGATTTTGACAGTGGTAAATTTGTAGGAGTGAGGCTTCTGTTGGGCTGGTGCATGTGTATGTGTGCAGGTAAGATTTTCTCTATCTGTGGATATATGCTGAAGAGCATCTGAAGTTCTCTGCAGAGTGGAAACCAAATTCCTGGACTGGCAACATTGTGCCTGTATTTTGTCCATTTTCTTGTAATGTTCCAGTGCTAATAGTGTAATCCTGTAGCAGCACCTTCCTTCGATGCAAGCCTCTGGCAATAAAACTTCCCAACTAGAAGGTATTAGCTGATACTGAGCTGTAGCTAATATTTCTGTGGTATGATTTTCAGGGGACTTACGGCGTTTCTGATGTCGCGGTTTGGGGTGCAATCATACTGATCAGCATGGAGAAGTAAGGGCTGGGGCAAAGGAAGAAGATGGACATGGTGCTAGTGAACAGGGGGTCTTGATAGGACTGAGAACCACAGGTTTCTGCCCTCTGGGCACTGAAGTACTGCAGATGACCCATGTAACTGGCTCCCAGCTACAGCAAAACTGAAGCTTGTTTCTTTCTGGCTTAAAGCTGAGAAAAATCCAGGGGGCATGGTATGAGGCTTGTTTTTGGACAGGTCCTTCACAACTCCCTTGCGGTACCAGCACCTCCAGCTGACCTCCAGCACCAGGGAGGGTTATGCAAGCAATTCAGCAGGTAAGATCTGGACTCTGACCCAGTCTCCTGATAAAAAAGCATTTAAATGACCCCATGTGTCTCCCTGCATGCAGCCTGTGAAACAGCTTTTTTCCCTTTGCAGTTAGACCCTCATGGCTGCTTTCTCTGCATGGTACACACATATTTAACATCATGCACAAACATCATGACCTCCAGAACAACTGGAATCAGTAAGATGTAATCAGTTACCAGCAGCTGGGCTAATTTTTCTCAACAAATTCCTAACAGTGCTTGAATTCTGGGAGTTCTGGGTTTGAGAAAGGGTTTGCAACATCTGCAAACCCTTTCCCAGACATCATGTGGGAACTCTGTAGCCATGTGCCTATATGTTGCATAATGTACACAGCTAATAAGCTCCATAAGATTTACAGAGGTTGTATAGCATCTGTCCCATGCTACAGGTTTTAGGCTACTTTTCAGTTCCCCTTTGCTTTCAGTTCTGGTACAAATCCCTGTGATACACAAAGTGTGGGGTAGCTTCAAGAGGCTGTGAGCACATGATCCTTGTCCCTGCTCCTAATTTTTGTTTAGCAGCTGGGGTTGCTAGCAGGCCTTTTACCATTGCTATTGCCATCCCTCCTTCAGCGTGCAGCTGTGCTGCCAGCATGCAGGAGGCACAGGAGGCTGTACTGCACCAGCCAGCAGCGGAGCACTGGATACTCACTTCCTGGAAGGGTGAGAATAGCTGTGTTCTCTTTTCTTTTTCAAGAGATAAATGCAGATGTTTACATGTCTACAAAGAGTATTTGAAAATCTGCTGTAGCGTGTTTGAGGAAAATGTCATATTCCAGTGGTTAGGCTGAATAAATTAGTTTCTCTTCAACTGTTCTTTGTTGACATTTTTCTATTCCATTTCAGAGTGAATAACATGAGAGATGCCAATGCTAAAGATAGGCTAGTGTTTATCTTCCAAAAGTTGCAATCAAGGCAAAAGGGTGAAAAGCCAGGGTGAATTAGCTATGTCCTGGAGAGGCCTTCCTGAATGCAGCTGGAAAAATAAATCTCCCTCCCAGTCTTCCTGTGCTGCTAATTTTGAAGGTTTCTTGTGCAGTACTTTTTAGTGTCATGACTATCACGTCTATCTGTCCTGTAAGGATTGCAGGAAGACTTATTAAATTCACTTTAGTGAGAGTAATGACTGTATCAAAGGGGTTTGAGTCTGTCATCCGCTCCCTAGGCTTGAGATGTGGGTTGTACATTTCCTTTCAGCAATTCACAGCTTAAAAGCTTCCAACAGATGCCACTTACAGTGATGCTCGGCATGGCAGTGAGTAGGCATGAGCATTCCATGTCTGCACAGGAAGGAGCTGGAAGTCAAATGCTCATGGTGCAGCAGGACATGTCTCAGGGCAGAGGTGAGACTGACCACCTTAGGAGAGTCTTCAACACTATTTTTCCAAATTACAGGAAATTGCACAGGAGAATTTGTCTTTAATGGAACTGCCTGTTATTCTCATATCACTTTATGTGTAAATCATTCTGTCCTCATGGCAAGAGGTTCATCCGGTCAGTAAAAACTTGAACTTGAAAGCAATTCTTTTATTCTCTTTCTGTTTCGTGACCCCTCCATGCCTGTCAGCATTTCTCTCCAAATGCTGTGTTACTGTAAAGCTCATCATGCTGGTGTGATGGGTCCGTACCTCCATGCCTTATTTTGGCCTTGTCAGTGTAGCAGGGATCTGTGAACAGTGCAGTAACACTGCTGGAATCGGGAAAAAAAAATCCTCTCTGTTCATCTTATGAGAAAGCTTTTTCTATTCTTTTTGCAAACATTTTAGCTAAGTTTGCTCAGTTGTTAGTGGAGGATTTCTGGATGCAATTTAGTGTCCACCTCAAGAGGCTGAGGACAATCTCCTCTCCTAGCTGTGTATGCACCAGTTCTGCTCTTGGATAATTTCTCCCTCCCCTGGGTTTCCAATAATTCACTGGCCACACTTCAGAGTGGAGCTGTTATCAGGAACAAATATGAGGAGGTGCTTGCAATTCCTGCAGGTTTTTGTGCCAGGATCCTGAAAATGCATTTGCTTTAGGAGCTGGTTACTGATGGCCCTCACCAGTGCTGGGGATCTGACCCTGCAGGAGCACAGTGGACAGACTGGGACGCTGCTGTTGGTAAGAAGCACCACACTGTTCTTATCTAACCTCCAAAGTGACAGCTGAGCCATGGGACAAAACACAAACCAAGGCATCTATTTAATTGTCAGGCTGACAGCAAACAAATTGCAGTGTAAGAGAGGCTGATGAGTGAGCTCTAGCAAATCTGGTTGCTGTGGTTTCTCAAACGTCAGCAGTGCCAGCTGTTTGCTGGCTGCCTTCCATGAGGTTTGGCTCCCTGGCAGCGTGTGTGGAACTCAGCCTTCAAGGCCTCTGGTCTTAGGCTTTTGAGCCACCACCAGGGAGACCAGCGTGGTTCTCCAGGCTGCATGGAGCCGTGGTTGAACCTCAGCTCCCATGGCATGGCTCAGCCTGGGCTGTCATTTGTACATTGGGCTTGCATTTCTGTGGGGAAAAAAACCTTGGGGAGGTGCAGATAACCTGAAATCCCTGAGCAGAGCTCAGACTGTGCAGTGATGGTGCCCTGGATTTGCAGTTTGACTTTTCACAGCCATCTTAAATAGAGTGTGCAAGCTGCAAGCAGTGTTTCAGCAAGGCTGGCTTCAAACTTTAGGGTATTTTTTAAGCTGTAAAGATACAATATTACATAATGAGCAGAAAATAATAAGGTTTCCAGTAACAACACAGCAAGAGGATCTCCCTTCTCCTGAAGTAGGAGGCCAGTGCAAAGGACAGGGAGGTCACCAGGTCAGCCATGAGGGCTTTATCAAGTAGTATGTGGTCTTCTCCTTGAGTAGCCTGAAGTCAGGTGTCTGAATTTGGAAGAATTAATTAATTGTGAGAATGAATTAATTCTCAAGCAGCATCTTGCCACATGTATGTGTGTGTGTGTGTCCCTGTGCCTGGTCTGTGTCATATGGAGTGAGTGCTGCTAGTAGCAGAGCAGAGCTTTGACTGTACAACAAAGCACTTCCAGATATTTAATTTGGTGTGCAATTACTTAACTGGTAGCTGGGGAGAAGGAAATACTTCCTGTAAAACCAAGAACTGTGAAATCAGAGTCATGTAATGGTTTCTTGTGCTAGAGTATTAGCTTTAAGGCTATTAAACGTGTAAACATGGTAATAATGCATTTGTGACTCCTGTGTTAGCAAATGTCATGGTATGTTACAAATAGCTTAGGGACAGATCCTGATTTTGTCTGCACTGGTGTCAGATTTGCTTTGGTTCAGGTGTACTCAGGAGTCAGTCTGGATTTGTTCCTTCTTGCATTCATACTATTTGCTGATGTTGCTGAGCATGTTTCTAGACTGGCTTGAAATGTCCAAGACACTTCTGCCCTGCTCCATCATGCCTGGGATGCTGTGAGGTTTCACACAACCCTCCACAACTTTACCCATCCCTGTGTTTTGGAAGCAGTGTGAATGCTGTATGTGCACTCGGCTGGGACATCTGTTCCCTTCACCCACAAAGAGTGGGAGCCAACAGCAGCAATGGTGAAAAGCTGGGCAAACTGGAGCAAGAGGGGAGGGGGCTTTCCTTTGTCTCCTCTGTCCATCCATACTAATATAAGACTGCAGAAGACTTATTGTGAAACCAAGCTGAGGTTCACCTGGATCTGATTTCAAATAAAACAGGATCTACCTCAGTAATTTATTACTTTGTCCTAAACAGAGATTCTTTGTTTGGAAATGCTTGCATTGAAAAAGTTGAAGTTATTTATTAGGAACTGGTGAAAGGGAAGTTCTCTTCCTTAGTGTGATTTAAATCACTGCTGTTGTAGAAGTGGATTTTTTCCTTCCTCGTAAAGAAAATGACCTTTCTTGGGCAAGAGGGAAGGAGACTAGTGAGAAGGGAGAGAGGCAGCACAGCTTGCATGTGAAACAGCTCTTGGCTAATAGACAACCATGTGAAGGATGTTTATGTGCTTGTTACTCTTTAATCTTGGATTCTTGCAAGTGAGAGTTTTCCCTTGGAGAAATATTTGGAGGTCCTGACCATGATGGTTAAAGATACATTTCAGGCTCTTTTCTCAACAACCTCTAATGTCTGAGGGAGTCTGCAGTCTGATTACTTGAATGTTTTAGGGGAAATTCAGCAAGGTAACGTGGTTTTTTCACTGTTCTGTATGTAAAAGCAAACAGAAGGAAAGCAGCATTGGACACATAGGTTATCACGCATGCTTACTGTTAAACATTTGCTGCTAAGAGAAGTTGGAAGCATTTCAACTGTAAGTGGCTGGCATTTATTGGCTGGGAAAGTATGCTCTGAGGTTCCCTGTGCTTTAGAGGCAGATTGGATGGTTGGGTTTTGAAGGGGCAGAAAGATGCAATGGTACAGAAACCTGGAAGGACACAGCTCTGTCATTTGAGGAGAGGAGTGAAGACAAAAATACTCAAATTCAGCAAAATTGGATGTGGTCTGCCTGCCTAAGAGAGTGAAGAAGAGCCTGTTTTTAGTCAACTTCTGTTAGTAGTACCCCACAGTTTTTGCACCCTTGGGATCCAATGAAATGAACTGAAGAATGAAGTTTTACCTGCTTTTACAAGTTTTGAAGTATATTGACATTTTCATGTGACATTTTTGGTTCTTTTTCCTGAAATAAATGTGGGAGTAATGGAGTTATCTACCAACTCCTCCTTTTCCCAGAAAATCAAACCAAAATAACAAATCCACCATTTTTTTTTGAGTTTAGTTATGAGTTTTGTGACTGTGTCTATGTGTTTGTTTACTCCTGGATATCATGTCCCTGTGTATTTTTACCATACAGATGAAGCAAGCAAGCAGGCAAAACAGGGAAGGTGGCAGGATTGCGGTGATTTCTTTATAGAGAAAGCTTAAATGCCAGCTTTAGATGCCAAGGTGCTCCAGGTCTCAGAGCAAGGGTTCTGACAGCTGGGCCTCCTGGGGCTTTACTTCTTGTTCAGGGACAGAATATGGTCTTGTGCTTTTGGGGACAGATGAAGGGAGATGGGTCAGGGAAGAGAGTGTTCTTCCTGATCTTGCTAGATGCACTGCCTGACCCTGAGGAAACTGCTTCTCTCTGGACCTCAGTTTCCGTGTAGGAGAGCTGGGAATGCATGAGGCTTGGTTCATTAATCCATGCAGACGGAGATCTTTTGGTTTGCAGCTGTGGGAGATATGTTTGGTTGGCAAATGGGAAGGACGTGGATTTATTCCAAGGGCAAATGCCCAGTGATTTGATGTCAGGGTTTATAAAACCCCAGCTGTTTGGTGAGATCACCTGTGCCAAGGAAGCAGGCTTTGATTTGCTGGAGAGCCTGGCACAGAGTCCAAGCCCCTCCAGGCCAGAGTCATGGAATGGGTTGTTTTGGAAGAGACCTTAAAGATCACTCAGTTCCAGCTGTCCTACCTTGGACAGGGACATCTTCCACTAGACCAGATTGCCCCATTCAACCTGGCTTTCAACAATTTCAGGGATGGGCATCCACAATTCCTCTGAGCAACCAGTTCCTGGCTCCCAGCACCCTCAGAGTAAATAATTTCTTTCTAATATCCAACCTAAACCTGAGCTTTTTCGGTTTAAAACCATTTCCCATGTCACCTGTCAGAGGCTGTGTGCAGCCCCTGGTTGGCCAAAGGCACTTGCTTGCTGGGGACACAAACATACTTTTGGCTGCTCAGCAGATATTTATAGGAACTGGGGAGAAAACAGTGTTCTGCCACTGCTGGTGAACTGGATTTCAGGATGAGGAAGCTGATGAATGCTACTTACACATTATTGGGATTGCATGTGTCCTTCTCAGGTGTCCCTTGCTCAGGAACCCGAGACTGGTGCCTTTCCTCCTTCTGCTATGCAGGGATCCCATGGTGTCTTTACATTAGAAAAGTGCCTGTTTTGAATGTGAGTCTTTATCAGGGAGGAAGGAGGGCTTCCTGTAAACATCTGAGGGAAGAGAGCAGCATCATGCCTGACCTGAACTGTGGTTGCTTCAGGGGCTTCACAGAAAGGAACTGACCAGCTGGACCATCAAAATGCATGGTGGCTGGCCAGGTCAAGCAGTGAAGGAAAACCTGAACTAAACAGTGCCAGAAATTAACACAGAGTCCTTCCAGGCAGAGATGTCCTGTCTCCGTAGTATCTGTGTACAGCCAGGTTCCAAAACTGAGCACCCAGAGGGAATGCTGCAATGAATGAGCTATTCTGACAGTGTGCAAAGGTAGCCAATACTGCAGTAACAAGAGATTTCACTTAATTTGACACAGACCGAGTAAATAGTATAAAAGAGCGTGATAGTGATGCTGGTTTTGTACTATTCTTTCAAGCAGAAATTTCTAGAGCAACAAGTCTGAGCACCCACAAGCTGCAGTAAGCTCTTGATTTTGCTCAGTGAGTGTACAGATGCAACAAAGAGGCACTTGGCAGTAGAGATAATCAAGCATTCAAATTTCCTAGCTCTGTAGGGTGAAACTTCCTCCCCCTATCCTCTACATTAAATTCTTAGCTTCAAGGATGAAAATTAAAAGAACACAAAAGAGTAAAAAAAGCTTGAGGATATCTAGGCTCTGGATATTAGGAGTGCATGATAAATGGATAAACTACCAGAAATACTTTTCAAAAAGAATAAAAATAGCTAGCATAGTTAAATAGTAGATGAAAGAATATTATTAGAATTAAAAAGATATCCTACGAAAAGCATAAGTCATGTCCAAAGGGCGAAAACAGAAAGGATCATAAATACTGGGATGTTAAATGCAAAATCATAAAGAGACGTGGTTAAGAAAAAAAGATTTTGAAGAATTGCTTGTAAAAGGCTAGAATTTTCTGCTATAAACTTTTACAAACACATTGAAAGAGATATGTTCTATGCTCACTAGAAAGTCTTTGGACCCCTGGCTGAATGGAGACTAAAGCAAACAGTCAAGGAGAATAAGACAATATCATAAAATCTAACTCTTCCCTAGAACACTGTAAATTAGGCATATTTGGTTATATATTCAATACAAAGTAGTCTAAAAGAGCAATTATTGATGGCAAAATAAATGCTGGAGTCATTGCGGTTAGTCTGAAGTCAACTTGCTGCTCAGCAACTATTAAGTGATAAGAATGTTGACAATTACTAGGAAAGTGTGCTGGTTTTGACTGGGGTAGAGGTAACTTTCTTCATAGTGGCTGGTATGGGGCTGTGTTTTGGATTTGTGCTGATCCCAGGGTTAATAACATAGAGATGTTTTTGTTATTGCCGAGCAGGGCTCACACAGAGCCAAGGCCTTTTCTGCTTTCCATGCTGCCACGGTGGGGAGGAGGCTGGGGTGCATGGGAGGTTGGGAGGAGACACAGCCGGGACAGGTGACCCCAGCTGACCAGAGGGATATTCCAGACCCCACTGCATCATGCTGAGTCTATAAAATGCAGGAAAGAAGAAGGAGGAAGGGGATGTTTGGGGCAATTTTAACAATTACACATGGTAAGGCCTGGCTCTCCTGGAGATGGCTGAACAGCTGCTTGTCCGTGGGAAACAGTGAATTAAGTCCTTGCTTTGCTCTGCTTGTGTGTGTGGCTTTTGCTCTCCCTATTAAACTGTCTTTATCTCAACTCATGAGTTTTCCAGCTTTTACCCTTTCAGTTCTCCCCCTAAACCTGTTGGTGGGGAGTGAGTGAGTGAGTGGCTTTGTGGGAGTTGATAGCTTTTTGGAGTTAAACCATGACAGAAAGAAATCAAGAGCAAAGCAAAAATCATAATCTGGCAACCATCTAAAATGACATAGGTGTGGTATCATGTGAATGTTCTGTTTAGGCCTAGTAATTAAAAAAGAAAAAACCCAAAAAAGATCTACATTTCCTGCTGTTGAACAGAAATTTAACAGTAGAACCTTTTAGCTTAAGGGAAAAAAACCCAAATAAGAAGAAAGGAGGGAGATGCAGAAATAGTTTTTGAAGTTCAGTGAGGATCTCAATTATTTCTGACAATACAAAAGCTGGAGCAGTGTATAAGTTATTGGACAGCAAGTTTAGGACAATCAAAAGGAAATATTTATCTTGTGCAATAAATAACGGGACAACAAAAGGAAATGCTTCTTTTGCACAATGAATAACAGAGTCCCAAAATTCACTGTCAAAGCTGCCAGAAGGACCAGCCCACTCAAAATGCAGTTAGGCAGATTCCTAGGAGGCAGGTTTATGCAGAGCTAGTAGTGATCATATGGGGATTGGGGACAGATGCTCTCCAAACCACTGGTGTCCAAAAGCCAGGTGGGTATTCCCAAGGGATGTACTAGTGCTTCCCTGCAGCCTCTGCGCATGGCCATGATTACAACTGGGATGAGGGACTTTTATCCAAAGGGCAGCAGTCTCTGGACACCCCTGAGCTGCTGCCCAGCTGTGCTGGCTGCCTGCACTTCTCTGGGGGAAGTCCATCTGCCTGGCCCATCCTGTGTGGTCCCCACAGCTGTCTGTCCGGGCAGAGCAAGGGCAGGTCAGGTGTGCCAATCCCCTGCCAATGCTCCCCCAGTGGCAGTGGAAAACTCTTGGCTTAGGAATTTTTCATGGCTGTGGTGAAGCAACAGATCCTTGCCCACCTGGCTCTAGGAATCCAGCAGGGATCCAGCAGGAAGCTAGCACTGGTATGGTCCCTCCAAGATCATTATAGGTACCTGCCATGGAAGGAAGTGTTCAAGGCTGTGGTGTTTGCTGCACAAATGCTGTGTTACACCCAAAACTGAGGGAAAGTTTTGTTAGGAGTCAAGACCCCCCCCAAGGCTGGTTACACTGACCCCCCAGCTGGCAGGGCACAATCACAGGTGGGCTGAAGCAAGAGGCTGCCTGTCCCTGTGAAAAAACCTCTCTGTCACTCTTGATGCATTATAGAGATCTCTCATCCTGTCTCTCTCTCCCCCCGTGGCAATGCTGTGCCTACTGCATGCATTTGTGTGTGTTTGTGCTGACAGGTTTGTCTGTTTTCAAGTGACTGGAAATTCAGATTTATGAGAGGAAAGCCAAGATTTATGTTCTTGTTCTGCCATGTCTGTGTCCCTATGGACATGAGCTTTATCTCCTATGCTGTGTTTAATTCCTGCATAGGCACTTGGAGACTGATCTTCAAGTGCACATCAGCACCACCTCCAGAATATATCTAAATAAAGCAGAATATGAGTGCTAGCATATGGTTCTTTTCCAAATGCCATGTTGGTCCTGCTAGAGAAAATGGTTATTTTCATAAGGGTTAACATTTCAGGGGCAAGATTAAAAAAATAAAATAGATGTCCAAATAAAATAATTAGGCCAAATTTTGCAATGACTAACTAACTCCACTCAATAAATGAAATTATACTGAGCAAGGAATAAATCATCCCAGAATTTGGCTCAGGGTTTGCTGCTGGAGCCCAGACAATAATAAGAGGTAGACTGGGATTGTACGTGAAAAGCCAGGATTATGCTTTTCCCTGCTGCTACCAAATGTGCAGTGCCTATTTTTATCAAGTACGTTCCTAGCTCATGTGCTATGGGCTGAAAGCCCTTATCACTGTGTGATGCCCCTGCTTCCTACACAAACAAACTCACACACGTGTGAAGGTCTTGGCTGATCTCTGCAGCTTGGCTTGACGTATTTCCTGCTTCTTATCTGCTAGGCTTGACCAGGCTAGTGAAAATCTGGAGAAGGTCTTTGTGTTGCTGTACCTCTTGGACCCTTCTGCTCAGAGCCTTCTGAGGCCTGTCCTTGCTCAGCTTCCCCAGGAGACCTGTGCCTGTGGTTTCCTTGCATTTTAGAACAGTCTCAGAGAGACAGGACCATCTGAGTGGGAGGCAGGCTGAAGAAGAAGGCTGCTGCTGTTTGCAGTGGTCTCTGGTGCACCATGGGCAAGAACAGAATTCCCTATGGAAACCCCTGGAGCTGGAAGGTCTTGTTGGCTTCCTGCAGGAAGTTTGTGCTTCTCTGACAGGGCCTTCAGGCTTTTCTTTTTTTTTTTAAATACCGTTCAGGTTTTAAATACACCCAATGGTATTAGGGCAGGGAAGAGTCAGAGCTCCCTCACCCATCCAAAGGCTATTGGGGGTCCTCTGGATCCTGCCCTTGCTTAAGGCTTATAGAATCATAGAATAATAGAATATGCTGATTTGGAAGGGACACACCAGGATCATTGAATCCAACTCAGGTTTCTGTGATCTGAAGCCTTCAACATACTGCTTTGTCCTCTGTGAACCTCTTAAGATAATGCTGGACCTGAGGTCTGTAAAGAAATCCCACAAGGCCAGGCTGCAGCAAGCTGGCTCCTCTAGGCTTCATTGGGCTCGCTGCAGACTGGGATCTGTGAGCCAATCTTCTCCTGGGCTGCCCAGTTCATTGGCAGGGCTGTGTGGAAAGGAGGACAAGACTCGGGATCTTTGGGGACTACTTTCTCACACCTTCTGCCTTTATGTCTCTGTGAAACACCAGTTTGGGGTTGTTGAAGGATTATATGTTGTCCAGCCCAGAGAAAGCTATCTCTTTCATCTCTGTGTTCCTCAAAATACAAATACGGTTGACACAGTTCTTAGCTTTTCCCAAGTACATTTTGTTTTGTGAAGCTCTGGTTTGTTAATGTTCCTAGCTGAATATAACCTGCCCTGAAGATGCAGTGCTGAGACTGGAGAACCGAGCACCTCTTCCCGCAGCCGTATGCCCCATCCATTGCACAATGTTCTGCTCTTTTTTGCCATCATCCCAAAACAAACAAACTTCACAGAAAGCTGTAACCCTGCTTAGTGTTTGCACTGCCTGCCTGCTTCTCCCCCATCTTTCCTGTGCTCTCAGCTTTGATTTACAGCTCGGGGACTGCTTGTCTCTGTACCCCAGCAGATTCACTTTTTCCATTTTGCTCGCTCTCTCTCTCTCGGCCTGATGCCCGCTCAAGTGGGACAGCACATCAGGCTCAGCCTCCTTAGCAGCCTGTAAGTACATCACGGTTCTCCAAGTAGGGGTTATTTTTACCACCTCCTTCTGCTTGTTGGTGGCACTGATCTGAAAGCAGCTCTCACAGCAGTGTCCTGGCCAACAGATGCTTTGGCCAGAAGCTTCTGTCTAATGAGATGGGAGCATCACATAGGCAGACTGGGTCAGGGATGGCTGTGCTTTGGAGAGGGGTGAGGCTTCTCCCCTCATCCCCAGCCTCGTTTCACAGTTCCCATGATGCAGCCTCAGCCACAATCAGGCCTTTCACGTGCTTCATCTTGTGTGTGCCTGAAAAAACCTCTATGTCACTCTTGATGTATTATGGAGATCTCTCATCCTATCTCTGACTGCCACAGCACACAGAATTAAACAAAAATATTATTAAATAAATATTTCCTATCAAAATGCTGTGGAGTTTATTTCTTTTTCTTTGGCCAGGAAATTGCTTTTATGTTTTTTTACATTTTTTTCTGCTCTCTCAATTTTTCTTTACCCTGCTTTTGATTAAAACTGGAAAAATCTGATTGTGCCTGTACTGCAGCAGTGTCTCCTGGGAAGAACTGCACTGCAGCCTTCTCTTGGCTGCAGTGGATGAAGGCATCGCATTGCCCACCCTGGGGCAGGGCAAGCCTCCTGAGGCAGTGCTGCCAAGAAGGTTGCTGGCACAGGGGAAAGTGGGTGGACCATTTTGGGGGGTCATCTGGAAAAAGGGCTACTGGAGATGCCCAAGTGACAGATAAATTCAAGTTTTCAAAATGTTCTGCTTTTGTTTCTTTCACCTGAGAGACAGCAATTTTCAGGGGGGAATTGCTCTTGCCTCTAACTCTCAGAGCCACCGCTGATTCCGGGTCTGGCAGACAGAGCCTGGAGTGAAGGCAGAGGCTGGAAGGAAATGTGGCCTGTGCTCATCAGCAGAGACAAGCGGACTGAGGTAACCTCTGCAATTACTCCTGTAAAACTGTTCGAGTGCCTCTGTCAGAACCCTCAGACTTTAAAAAAACATTGTTGAGACTTTTTACTTAATGCTACTATACTAGGAAGGCTTTAGGGCTCCCTTGCTGTAGCAAAGGGCAGGAGGACCTGACGCAGGAGGCTGTGTGTGGATGTGGAAGAAGCCTGCAGCGCAGGCACAGGCGCTCTTCTGTCCTGGGGATGCATGCTGCTCACTCATGAGCCACGGGGCCACAGGTCTGGTTAAAGTCTTCCCACGCAGGCATCCACGCTCAGCATGCCTCAGCCCTGCCTGCCTTTGCGGATGCTTTAACCTGATGAAAGCTCAGGAAGGGTTCTGACCCCTTTGTGTTACTTTTCTAGCATGATTAGTACAGTGCCAGCCCCAGCTGCTCTCACTGCTCCTTGGAGATCCTCCAGCCACCTGCAAACACACCTAAGCACCCACACAAGCCCACACCTTGTTAAACAGGGGCTAGAACCTACCACAAGGCCCTCTTGTTTTATCCACCACTTACAGATACTGGAACACAAACCCAGCACATCCCATGCACTCCTGCTTGAGTGCACAAACACAAACCCCCAGCTTTGTTTACCCTGGTGCTACGTGTGTATGCTGAATGCAAAATGTGTCCTCATGGCATAGGGTTTGTCTTCCAAAGAATAGGACAGTCTTTTGTGTGCAGCAGAAGATGAGCAGCTCCACGAGAGAAGCAGCCTCCAGCCCAGTTTTGCTGCGGGGTGGCTGTGCTGCTGGACAAGTTTCATCTGGCCCCTGCCAAAGCCAGAGCTGCCAGCTGAAGACAAAGACTCCTTGCAGTCTCGGGCTGCTGTGGCCAGACTGAGCTGCAGAGAAAACTGTTGTGTCAATACTTACCCAACCCACATGCAGAGCTCCATGTGCCGTCCAGAAACGTGTGCACTTAGTGCATACCCTGTGCACACTTCCATGTGCTTCCAAAAGTAAATAAGATCAGAGGGGCCCTATGCAGCATGCAGAAAGCCACCTGCAAACTCCAACACACATCATACTCCTGAGTGCCAGCACTACGCATGGCACCCCAAACCTGTCCGTGTGGAGCAAGCTGCAGCCTCTGGCACTGTCCGTAGCGCAGGAGTGGGCATGGCTCTTGGGGATGGCCAGTGTATAGACCTCAAAATGAAAATTCACTGGGATTTTAGAGGTGGGATAGCCTCTGTTTTCCTGGCATCTGAATACTGTGTCTGTATCCTCTTGTTAGGAACAAGGACATTAGGAAGGAGATTTTCACAGAAGGGATGGTTGGGCATTGGAATGGGATGCCCAGGAATGTGGTGGAGTCATTGCACCTGGAGGTGTTTAATTAAAAAATGGATGTGGCACTCAGTGCCATGATTTACCTGACAGGGTGATGTTAGGTTATAGGTTGCATTTGATGATCTCAGAGGTCTTTTCCAACCTGGCTGATTCTGTGATTCTGTAATTAGCATTGGATATTAGCTGGCTAGTGATGAAGGGATAACCAGCGGGGAAAGGGGTTACCATTAATGATGGTGGCACTGAGAGGCACTTCTGGCAAATCAAAATCAGCCTTGGCTTGCTGAGAGGGGACTCATCCCTTGATCCTTGAAACTGAAAACTATAAAAAGAGCACAAATAGCCCTCAAATTATGGCTGCTTCTCTTAGATCATGCTCATTATATTCTAGCAGCAATCTCACAAGGGCTTAATCTAAGGCTTTGATTTCACACCTCTCTAGGCTGGGGGAGACATTTCTGGAGTCTTCTCTTGCCCCAGGAGTTTGACCATGAATAAACTGAGGGATTCAGGTGGGTTTTGTTGTGGCACGGAGTGGGCTGGGCTCCTGCTGGCTCAGCTCTATCATGGTATATACCCATGATATATATACCCACTGAGGCTCAGGCAGGAGGTTAGGACTCCTCTTGTCTTGCACAGCCACTGTCACAGCATTCCTCTGAGCCAAGGTTTCACCCCAGGTTTTTCATACTTCATGTACATGCTGGAGCAGAGAAACAACCAGCAAGACAAGGACAAGACTGAGTGTGCAGCAGGCTGTTAATAGGGGCAAATTTCCTTGAAGGAAAATTGAAGGCATGAGTAGTTGGATTTAAGGCTTTTGAGATGGAAAAGAAGAGAAACCTCAAATATATTGCCCTTATTATAATCTCTCGTGTACCACTCCACTCCTCTCCTGCAAAACAAAATCAGAACAGCATTACCTTATGGTAATTGGGGTTCTGACATTTGGTGCTCAAATACATAAGGTTGGAATGGTCAGGTGAGGTAAGTGCTATTTGTCCCAAAAAACTTCAGCATTTTGGGAAGGATTCTTGCTGGAGGCAATATGAAGGTGTCAGAGTTGTCTGTTCCATTTTGTCTTAAGGAAGGCTAAATGTGGCAGGAAAAATAGTGTAAGATTAGAAGAAAACAAGGGTGAATGCTAGAAAGGCTTGGACACTGTGGGCATCTTTGCTGACACTTGATGCACAGCACTGCCTAATCTGTGAGAAGCTGTGAGAAGCTGTAGAAACAGGTACTGCTCTGTATCCTAGGAAAACCACAGGTGACACTGTGGAAGAAAATGATGTCTGATAGCATCAGGCTGTGGAAGAACTAGGAAGGGCAGGTTGGGCTCTGGGAGGCTTGCCGTGCAGGTGGGCAGCAGGGTAATACACATCAAAAAGTGTCCTCTGTGATCTGTTTTTCCCTTGGTCACGCCCCTGAGCCTGCTTTGAGCTGCACTTCGTGCTCTCCAGCTTTCTGCGGGGCTATATCTGAGCTCAGGTCAGGTTTCTTTTGCTGTTAGCTGGGACAAGAAGACAGCAAATAAAATCCAAGAGATAAATGGTGCCTGTTAATCCTTTCTGTGTGTTCCAGTGAACTGGACTGGTTGTTTAATAACCAGCAGCTCTCCCTCTGTGCAATGTTCCCTGGAGACAAAATGCTCAGCTCCTTACACATCAGATTCCAGCAAACAGGGATCCAAAAAGGCTTTTAGAAGAGGGGTTTTTGCTCAGTCGTGGATTATTGATCAGTGGAAAGAACAAAATGCTCCTCTTGCTGTAAGAACCACATATCTGTGTATCTTTAGCAATAAAATCAAATACTGGCTTTTGAAATACAGCCAGGGCATTGCATGGCTTCTCACTGGGGCCTTGCTTGTGACTTCTGCTTCCTTCTGACAAGGGGTCAGCAGAGGGGATCTTATGATGAGGTGAGGAATGTACTTAGAATTTTATTCGTGATTCTTCCAAAGTCTCTGCATGAGTGGGAAGCACATCTCCCTGTCCTTATCTGCCTGCTTCTTTTCCCAAGAGCCTGACCATAGCAATGTATCCACTTTACTCACATCAGCATCCTGTCTGCAGAGCATGAACCAGGGGAAGCAGGTTGGGGCTGGATGTAATTCTACCACAAGTCTGATCCAGCATTTATCTCCTGGGTAGGAAACAACTCCCAGGAGGTGCTGATATTTTGAAAGGACGTGATGTGGATTGAAGCACATTGCACTCTGCATGGGGGACTGGCTTGCAGCAGAAGAGTTTTTCTCTGGGCTGGTGTGACAGAACATCCAAGCCTGGGCAGGATGGATCTATCCATGAACCACTACAACCTCCAGGTAAGAAAGCCATCTGTCTGCACTGGCAGGTCTTGGCTGTATAACCCACTGAGGGTAATTGTACTGTACATTAGGGATGCATTCTGTATTGTGCAGGCAAGCTCCCCTACACATGACCATGTGGTACCTGAGGGTGCAGCAGTTGTGTATGCAGCTGTGAAGTGGCAGAAGCTTTTACAGTGGCCTTGGGGCCACCACAGACTTGATGGGGCTACAGTTGTCAAAGAAATAGTGCCTCTTCCCTGGACTGGCTGGCAGGGCTGTGCTGGAGTCATGCTGCAAGCATGAGACCCTCCAGTGTGCTCAGCAGCTCTAGGCAGGTTTATTATTTAGGGCATAGCCTCAGAAAATGGGATCCCAGAAGCAGAGGACTCCAGGAGCTGTTATTTATTAATTTAATTATTTTTTTTATAGAACTCTATTAATATTGTTCATGTATTTCTTCTTTAATACATTTCTCTTTTTGTTTTATTAATGCATTTTCCATTCAGTTATGTGCTTAGTGCAGGCATTGGAGTTAGTCATGTCAATACCAGATATTTAATCTGTTGTCCTGCCAGATCTCAGAGGGTAAAGCTAAGGCTGAACATCCACCTCGAAGTGAGCACTTGCTAGTTTTGTAGGACTAAATCCAAATGGGATCCACTGTGTTTTGGGGATTCTGTACCTAACATTTAAGCATCACTATCATTCCACCTTTAATCTGTAGGTGCTCAGCTAATCATGATAATCAAGTTTCTGGTTTCCTGTTTGAGTCAAGAGACTCAAACACTGTCTGAAGTCTCAGACAGGCCTGACCCCATAACTGTATTCAGATCAGGTCTCCTGGAGTTGATCTCAGATAAATGTCAACAAACATTGGTGTTTTTGTGTTACTTTGTCCTGCAGTCCAGCAGATCGAGCAGAACTTTGGTGGGACGGAAATGAAGACTTACTCTCTCTGCCTGATTTGGCTCTGGGATTAAACCTGATTCCATCACATCCTGGAGGAAAGTGTAGGCAGAGGTGAACGTGGAACCCCTGTCTGCAGCTCTGTGTCTGGTTTTGTCACCCTAGGCAGGGTCTCAAGCTCCACGGTTCTGAGGAGAGAGACAGGCTGCCACCAAAGCCTTTCTCCTTGTCCCTCCTGCTATTCTGACTTCCAGCTTCCTCAGCCACTCCTTTAACAATCTCCCTGTCTTGCACAGTGAACCCTGGGAACCTAATTCTTGACTGAACCTGTCCACGGGTGAGAAGACACCAAGGAGCTTGGCATTGCCAGGCAACCTGTGAGCTATTTGTGGGCTGCTTGGGAGCCCTGATTGCTACAACTATGTGGGAAGCTGCTGGTGGTGAGGCAGCACAGTGCACAACTAGTTAAGCCTTTCATGGCTGCTCAAAGAGTCACAGAGAAGGAAGATGATTTAAAAACCAGCTCCTGATTCTGGAGCTCACAGGCATCTCAGGAAGTGCTTACAAAAACAGCAGGGCTGGTCTCAGGCAACAGAGGTCTATAAGGTCCACACCTCATGGGCAATGTGGTATTGAGGAAGGGTAGAGGGCTCTGAATTGTTCTCTGATATTTATAATCCTGTTGGGTTTTAAAAGCAATTCTTCTGGTGTGTTTAATACCATGGGCACAAGGAGGGCTCAAGAGGCCTAAGGCAAGAGAGAGGATTACTCTTTACATACAGGCTCAGCAGAGCGATGTCCTGATGTAACAGGATTGGACACCTGGTTTGCTTCTGCAGAGAGGACTCAGGCAATCAGCCCCATTTGCCCCTGCCTGCTCAGCCATGGCTTCAGGCTGTGAAAAAGAGGAATTATGTGCAGAAAAAGTTTTGAGACAAAACAAAGTATGAATTTTGGTTTCTTCTCCTTATTTTCAACTACAGTTCAAGAGACTCGAACACTTTTCTACACACGGGAGGACAAGAGGGGTGGTGGTTTTTTCTGAGCAGAAAATGAGAATTTTGTGCAAAAACTGGGATTTAAAGACAGTAATGAATGTGTCTTGAGCTATCATGATAGAAGTGCAAGGTACATGGGTCTGGATGAAGTGCCAGACTGCAGCATGGGTGTTTGGGTGCAGTGGGGTGAAAGGAAAGGAATTGTTCCTCTGCAGCCCAGATGTTAGCCACAAGCCAGAAGTCTTGCAATGGAAGTTTGCACCCCGGTTGCAAGGTCTACACCTTCCACATTGCAGTATATTCTTTCCCACTCTGCAGCTTCTCCTAAGGTGCCTGTGAGTAGGCCACAGAAGTCCTGTGCAGGAGGGTGCTGCAGGGCCCTCCAGCTGCAGTACTGAGCTGGCGGTGTTCCCCCTCGCTGTGGATTTGTCCCATCTGATGTCCTGGAGAAGAAGGTGTTTTCAGGGCTGTTGCACACCGGGAGCTACCACCTCTGCCCATGGGGAAGCTGCACTGGCTCCCCCTCTGCCCATAGGAGACACTCTTTTGGAGCCACCTAAGAGCTGTGCCCAACAGTTCTGCTCTTTCAGCAGAACTGGGGGGTGTATTGCAGGGATGTCTTTGCCCCTACACTGACTTACTGCCAGCAAGCACACATATAGATCTTGCTATATATAAACAAACAGGGTCAGAGCTCTAATTTTAGCCTAGCTCAAAAGATATCCCTTGCAGTGCATTTCTTGCCACCAGTTTCTAGTCCTGTCTTCTTGCCACAAAAACCCCTGAGATCAATGCAGTCTGTCAGCCCTGGGATCAAAGTCGGGGCACAGGGTAGAAGAATTTACTATGGGACATTCTCCAATACCATGCCCTGCTGTGAGAAAAAAGTGAGTTGAGCACTTGTACTGAAACATCCCTTTAATATTTCAGGTGAGAAAGTCTCCAGGACAATTTTCAACATTCAGAGTCAACCACTCTGTAAAATGAAAGCCTAGCAGCTCAACTGTTCCAGAGCCAGCTGTGGGGACGGTGGGAGTATAGAGAAGAATTGGATACTGCAGGACACTTGTCCCATCACTGTAAGTCTCTTCTGCTGTACCAGGTGCATACAGTTCTGTCCTCTCTAGGGATGAGCTTTGCTTTCTATTGCAGCTGATAGGTTCAAGGAGTACAGGGCAAGAGCACCCCATTTATCTTGTGCCAGTATATGATGCAATTGGTGCTGCAGTGTGATGGTTCCTGTTATGTATCAAACATTTTCTGGAGCCATCATGGCAGTAACAAATGAAGTGCTGCTTCTGGCCTGCAGACCAGGGTGATTTTTGGGGATTCTGCATTGGCTTTCCATCTTCCTAAAGCCAGATACCTTTGGAGATGTTTGCAATACAGCTGATGTGTCATTGCTGCTATTTAACCTGGTTACCTGGGGGCAAGAGGCAGCTGACCTAAGACTGGACAGCCTTTATTTTCTCATAAAGGGAAACCTGCAGTCTGTTTGGCTGCAGGTATGGGAAAGGGTTGGAGGTGACATGTGAGGGGGCAAAGGGACCAAAGCCAGGGAGCAGTGTCTACTGCTCTTGCAGTGATGGCTCTTGCCCCTGGCTTCATGCTCTGCCTGATGCTATGGCCCGTTTCCTCCTGCTCCTGGGGCACACTCCTCCTGTTTGAGGAGTGCACACTCAGCCTGCTCTGGAAAGGTGCAGCAGAGTGTCCTGTGGTCATCTCTCCTGATACTGTCATGTGCTTGGGTCCCCTGTGACAAAGACATCCCCAAGGGACAGTTTGCTTTGAAGGGCTCTGGGTTCTAAAGGGTTCCCACGCTCCCTGGCTTTGCCATGCAGTTGTAAGTCCCAGTGCAGCTGCTGAGCTGGGGCAGCTGTCTGAGTGTACGTGCTGCAGCCCAGGAGGAACAGATCATCTTACTGTCTTTCATCACAGGCTAAGCTTAATTTTATTTGCCTTGCAATAGTCCTGGCTTGTCCTGTATGTGTGGCTGGTTACTCATGGTAACTCGTGTCGCTGTAACTCAGCTCAGAGTCCCAGCTCTGGCAATTTGACTGTAAATCTTAGGCTAGTTCAGGATTTTTTTTCTCGCTGTCTTGGCTCCTGGAAGCCTCTGGTCTGGCAAATATCTCTCCTTTTGCTTCTATAACACTTTCCACACTTCCTGTTATGGAAAGAAAGAGCATAAAAATGGGATTCCAGTAATCTTAGCAGGCTGGGAAGAGAGAGGGGGAATGCACCAAGCATTAAAAAATAATTATGGCTTTCCAGCAGTTTCACATCAGAGGGAGACAAAGAGGATGGGAACAGAACACAACCTGTTCTGTTTATTCCTTTTATGAACCATGGCTTTTTGTAAATTTATTCCTGTTAACTAAAAGGTGTCAGAAAACTAATGGTATTTTATCTTTCTTAGTCTATACAGGGGTTAATGTGGATTTCTAAGCAGGAACACTGGAAGAATCCTAGTAGATCAGTCAGTAGAGCAGAGTATTGTGAACTCCAGTGCAAAGATCCACAAGCTGCAAATCCATACCAAAAGGAAGGCTGTGCACAGAATCATGTCAGCAAATATGTGGAGGAGGAAGGTAAGGATTATGAAGATGTGTGAAACAGACAACTAAATTCTTATAAGTTCCTTACAGTTACCCATAAAGTTTTTAAGGGAAAATACATTAATTTATGATTCATTACACACGCAGGATTAATTTTCTAATTTCTTATTTGTAATTAACTAATAAATATGTAAAACACAAGTATTTCAATGCAAAAATGTATTTACATGGAGGCAGGAGGCTATTGCTATTAAGCAGTAGTAAGCTGGCCACCTTCGGTTGAGTATCAGCATCAGCTATAATTGAATTTTTTGTTCATGGCTTGATGATTACTAAAATAACAACTAGGAGAAGAAAAGGTTGGTAATGTAAGCTTACTACAGACTCCTGCGGTTTAGGGAGAGTCTAGAGACTGTGGAAAATAGGGAAAGATAGCAAAGCTGTTGGGTAATAGTGTACATTAAAGAAGAACTGCCATAGAATGGGGTACCCTAATGTCTGGAAGGGCACAACTGGAATTTCCTGCCTGACTCCTGCATCACTCCCACCATAGATCACAGAGCACTCCCTGCACACAATGCATTTTTTTGCAAACTAACTTCAGACCTATAGCATAGAGGATAAAACCTGCGACAACTTTGAGGTGCCACAGGGACAGGATGTGAATGATTAAGAGCAAACCTGGTGTCCTAGGTCCTGGCTGCAGTAGGGGTACAAAGTTCCAGGGTTATTCCAAGAGACAGACCAGGTTATTCTTAGAATAACCCCCTCACCATGAAGACAAAATATATTGCTCTGCCTGTGACCTGTGATGTCTGATGAGTTGCACTGACCCCCAGCAGGCTGGGAAGAAGCAACAAGCAGTTGCTTGGGACTGAAATGAGCATCTGGTCTGCTGGCCAGGGGAGGCCTCATGGTGCTCAGGAGGTGAGCATACAGACCAATCAGCTAATCAGATGGAGACAGGATCCCCATCTTCCTCTGTTTGGTCATGTCTGGGATTCGGTGAGGTTGTCCTTTCTGAGAAGCATTAATTTGGAGAGCTGGGAAGAGCTGACTCTGGAAACAGCAAAAGCTCCTGAATTTGTGGTGGATATTGGGCCAAGTACTCACTCTGCTCCCTGTGTAGGGCATGGCAAAGCTCCCACCACTGTTGTCAGCTACTGTTTTGCAGCAGTGAGACGAGCTTTTGGAAATCCTCACCTACCAGCTTGTCTTCTAAGACCAAAGGCTCCATTTTATTTTTTTCACTGTGTGCCTGTCTTCTCACAGCATCAGCTCATCTCTTCCTCCCAGTTTGACCATTTAATTGTATATGGCTATTTAGGGGTTAAAAATGTAATGGCAAAATGGCACTTTCGTTCTGTTAACCCTTAAAACATCTCCCTTCAAACTTTGGCATTTCTCTCACTTCCAGATAGCTGTCAAGGGAATATTTGGCTATCCACAGACTAAGAGCAGGATCAGGCAGGCAAAAAAGATGGCCAGTGCCTTGTTCCTGATATATCACCATTTTGTGGTAAATGGAGAATCCATGCTGTCTGGTGGACATAATGGCCAAAGCTCAGATTCCCTGGGTCCATATCATGGGGAGGGGAATGGATGAAGAAGCAGAGGAGACTAGAGTTTGAATTTTGGCCACGGCCTGTTTGCTGCTCCCGTCAACAGTGCCCCAAGTGCTAATTATAATTTCCTTTTTCTTTATATTTGGCCAGGGCAAATGACAAAGTGGGGTGAAAACCAAAAATAAGCAGCCCTCAGAATAGCCCTCTCCACATCTTCCTGCTAATGACATCTCTGAAGAAGACTGCTTGTTCCCCTTCAGACAAGCCTTCAGAGGCTATTTTAATCCATTTTTAGTTGCAAATAGCATTTATCAGAGTAAGTGTGGGCTGGTTGCCAGCTCCTTCAGATCTTTGACAGCCTGGAGGGACAAGTCTTTGAAAAATAACTGAGTGTGCTTCTACTGCATGTTCCCCTGCCCAGGGGATTTTGGGGACATAATAAGGAAACATTCATCTGATGGAGCAGAGCCCAGGAACCAGTGCTTTACTAAACCAGCGATTCCACTGTCATCAACACTTGTTCCCAGGAATCAGAGCTCTTGTTCCTGTCATCAGTGGGGTTGCTTCAGATTCAATTTAGCAATCATTAGGAGGCAAATAAGCAAGGTTGGCAAAAAGGTTAGAGAGTCACTCATTTCTGAGTCACTGCTTAGAACATGACCCTGGCTAATTCTGTTCAAAAATCCTTGCTGACAGTCATCTCATGGCCACTCCATGGTCTCTGGTGAGTTCACCATCTTTGCCAAGTTCATAAACTGCTCAAAGTCATATTTTAGAAAATACCATATTGAACATTAATTGGCATTCCCAGGGAAGGAAATCTGGTCCAGGCTGAAGATTAAGTGATTAATTTAAAAGATTAAATTCCCCCTTTCTCTGGAGAAGTTTTGATACCAGGCAGTACCTGGGCAGCTTGCCTTTCTGTCCTAGACTCTGGGGCTGTCATCTTTCATCAATTCTAAATCAATTTTAACATGTCTTAGGAATAATGTGTATGGTGACCTACTGCCTGACTTTCCTGGGAAAGGGGTAGCAGGCAAAGGAGAAAGCCCTGGCAGAGGGCTGGGAGGGTAGCATGAGAGATTTTGGGGTCTGATAGAGGTTGCCATAGGAGAAATTTAGGCAAATATTGCTACATTCATGGTGCACTGCTGTTCTCCAGCATTCATCATAGTGACTTTGAAGACCACTTGATCTGGCCTCGATCTATTTATATCTCTTGCATTCAAAACCAGACATCTGAAATGCAGATCAGAAGGGGCTCATGAACAGTACTATTCAGAAAGCCTGTTGAGTGTGTGATACCTGAGACAGTTTTGGATGCATGATCCAGGCCTTGCGTCAGCATAACAATAATAAATTCTTTGCTATGATAGGGAGAATTGTTGCATTTAGTCAAGAATACAATGGTACTCATCCATTTTTTCTCTCTCCTGACTTGAGACCCAGTTACATGTTTTATGATGTGCAAAATATGTGTTCATATGTTTTGACAGTCACAATAAACATTTCAGGATGATAGGGGAATTTTCACAATGTTTCTAAGTTCTTGTTTCTTTATTATTTAAAAGGGTAAAGCCTGGTAGCAACAGAACGCATCAGACATGTTAATGTGTAGATGCAAACAAGCCTTCAAGGAATATTGGCCAATCTTTTTGTCTCTATTTTATTTCACTGTTTGTGAGCGGAAAGAAGACTTGGCCGGAGGAGAGCAGGCAGATTGTACTTCTAATTATGTCAAGTTTGAAGGCTGACTAGACAATCCTTGTGGCTACTGTTGACCTCCATCCATGCACTGTCAGGGTCTTGTGACCTGTCATTTGTTGCCTGGAAAATGCCAATAGACCTGACTTACCAGTTATATGTCATCCTCTCAACACCAGGAAGGCAGTTAAAATTTTCCAATTAAATACTACTCCTTCAACTTGATTGTATAAGGGCTGCAGCAAAAACCAAATGGCAGCTGTTACCTACTAGCTCGTGTCAATTCTGTTTCACTCTGTTTCCACAGATGCATTTGGCTGTTGAACAGGGCAGTCTTTAAACAGTGTAAAGAGTAGGGGATGAGTCACTCTGCTGCAGCAAGCTGGGGATGCTTCTGCTCGCTGCCTCCAGACTAATTAATTTATCGTGAAAGTGGAGGAGTTTTGCTGAATGTCACCATGCTTGTTTTCCCTGCCCGGACTTCCCCTATTATTTCTAGGTGGATCTTTAATAGCAAAATTGGGTCTGCCATCTGTAAGTGCACCCATCTGTCTGATGATGCTGCAGGCCTAAATGGGAAACCCAGCAGCATTTTTGTTTGCATGACTCCAGGCCCTGCACCATGACAGCGTGCCCAGGACATGTCAGAGACCACTCTGCTGAGAGTGGGGATAACACCTGAAGTCCCATGGAGAAGGCAGCTGCTCCTGGCTCACTGCCACACATTCTTGGCTGCTTCCTGCCTTGGTGCCTTACTTGTGCCAGCTGCATCCTTGGGGGAGCTGCTGCTGATTAAATCGTTCAATAAATTCCCCTGTGCAAATACAGATGAAAGCATCCCTCTCTCAAGGGTGGTGCCAGGAGTGTCAGACAGCAGTCCAAATAGTTGCATGGAAAGCTGGAGAGGATATTTTTTGATCTTACCAACAGGTTTGAGTCACAAATGTCCTTCCACTCATGCACTCCAGAATTTAGAGCCTGAAGTCCCAACTGCCTTGTCACAGCTATTCCTACTCACGACAAAGATGGACTTACCCTGATGCAGATTTTTCATGGAAGTCAGTAACACACTTGGATGTGTGTGCTATGTAGTAAAGCTTGGGCATCCTTGTGACTACTAAAAGTTCTTCAATTCTTTCAACTGGGGAACAAACCCACATTTTTCATCTTGGCTCAGCTGAATTCTTTCCCCTGCGTTTTCAGGGATAGCTGCTGCTCCTCACCTAGTGAGGGGGCATTCAAGATATTGAATTTAAGTAGAGGGTTTAGCATTAAGAATTAAAAGATAGTTTGCATCTCTGAACATCTAAAGGTGGTAGCTGATGAAATAAAACTGAATACTTTTGGGGAAACTCTTTATCGGCCAAATGAGAAGGGATGAGCTCTGACAGTTCGTATTTGACTACACCATCTGCAGAAGGTCACAAGCTCTATTTTGTGTTGAGGAAATGCTGAGGGCAGAGTGTGAGAAGGAAATAGGAAGCAAGAAGGAAATAGGAAGCAAGAAGGGACTTAAGGAATAAAAGAAGAGGAAACCAGAAATGACACTTGAAGGCAGGGGACTGGTGGAAAATGTCAACTCCTTACACTCACAGTGTTGTGGAAACAAAGGGGAGATCTTACCTGAGCAATGGGGCGAGCAAGGTCTGTGTATCTGGGGGTTGTATCTGTTAAGGTTTTTTTGAAAATGCGCTTCATGTTTGGGTGTTTTTTTTGGATATTTATATAAATACAGGGGTAGAACTTATCATAAAAGGCTTGCATTGCAGTCTGGTAAGCAAAGATCCCTCCTCATTTCCCATAGTTCCCTTGAAGTCAGCTCCCAGGGCAGAGGCAGTACACAGTGTGCGCGTATTCTGGGGGTGGCAATACAGAAATGAGTAAGCAAAGGGCTGCCTCTTGCTTTGAGTTCAGAACACTTGGACATGCTGTCCTGGTGGCAGGCACACACCAGAGACGGGGGCAAAGTTTGCTCTTTTCCCGACAAGCCAGAGCTGTCTTTAGCATCTGAGTTTCCACCCTGTCCTCCACCGCCCTCTCGTAAAGGGCACTTGGACAGAACACTGTTTTGGATGAAGGTCTTTTCCACTTTTAAGGCTGTGAGGTTTTTCTTTTGTAGCTACAATTTACTGGTAAAACTTGTCTGAATTATGCGGGCTTTTTACAGTGAAATGGGTTCAAGAACCTCTATTTTTAGTCTAGCTCTAAACAAGTGCAAGAATTACCGCCTGCTAGTCTTGTGTTCCTCTCTGGCCCTTTCCCTCACCAGGCCTGTCAGCTTTCTGTGCCAGGTAGTTGTAAGGTGGCAGGAACAGTCACAGAAACGGGACTGTTTAGTCTGAAAGAAATCATTAGCTGCTTTTCCAGGACCGCAGAAAACAAATCAATCCTCTAGATTTGTCACAGCAAGCTGGTGTGACATTAACTAGCAAGTCCAGGTTGCCCTCTGAACAGGATACCTGAAAAGTGTTCTAGTTTTTGGAAGACTGTTGATCAGGAGAGAGCAGGAGGTAAATGTAAGGATGGAGTGCTGTATGTGTGTGTATGTGCACTGTTGACATGGACATGGCGATGTGTCTGCACGCGATACGTTACAGATAGTTAAAACGCACGTTCCTCGACAGGAAGAGCTGTACTTGAAAAGCCATTTGCAATCATAACAAGGACTTGGGTTGACCTGCGGAAATGTTAACTGTGGCAGAGTTCCTTACTCTAACATCCGTTTATATAAAGCATGTATATGCTGTCCTTTTGTTTTATATACAAATTTATGTGGAGTTCATCCCAGGAAGCTTATGATCTAGGCTTAGCACTAAAGGAGATGCTGACTGTGGCATGGATGGGAATGGCTGGAAAACGCACAGGACCCCACCCTCAGAAGAGACAGTGAGTGCCACGAACCCGCTGTGCAAATCCCTACCCATATTGCTTCTCATTTGACCCCAGCTCCAGCAGGTATCAAACAATCTTGCAGCACACCTACAGCCAGCTGCCCCAGGAAGAGCCATGGGGAGCAGGAATGGTGGGCTGGACCATTCTGAGGCTGGCTCTGCAGCACACACGTGTGTGTCCTGTCCCGACATCAACCCAACCTGTTGCATCCTCCTCAAGGCTCAGCTACAACTAATCCACCAGTACAGCTTCCTTATATACACCTCCTTGGAGAGAGGATTTTGTCAGCCCTGTAAAAGCCATGAAAGTAGCTTCAGCCTCCTGGTCCTCTTCTTGGCATGGCGGTGGTCCTTGGAAGTGCAGGAAATGTGCAGCTATCAAAAAAGCCAATTCCCTACCTACTGGACTTCCCACTGCTGCCTTTACAGCTGAGCTGCTCAGGGTGCTGCTGCTGCTGCTCTATCAGGTAGACCCCTATGGCTGAGGATGGGATGGTGGTGTGAGAGATGGTGAGCCCCAGGCAGGGGGGCTTGACTTTGGATGGCTGGACTGGGTGCCAGGGCTCCTGTGTGTCACTTGATGCAACTTGAACGCTTGTGTTCAAACAGTTTTGAAGACCAAGCAGAGAGGCTCTCAGGGCAAGTCCAGCAGGGCTTGTGTGGAGCTGATTCAAGGGGCTTTCTCATGCACAGTAAGGTGCACATGGAGGGAGGTGACACACTTCCTGGAAGGCTGTGCCCCTCAGCTCTTCTCCCTTGCATGTAAGTAGAGAAAAATCATGGGGACTTGAGTAGTTAAAACCTGTGACTGGCAGATCATCTTTGCTTTCTGTTGCCAAAAGACTGTTGAGGGCTCAGCACAGGCTGTCCTCCTTCCTGGAGACGCCTGTGAAAGTTTTGCCTTGTCTGTCCCAGCTCTCTTCTTGTGCCTCCCTCCACGCTTCCCCAGCTTATGAGTGGTTCTGAGGATGTGAAAGGAAAGGACAGCCTTTATTCCAGCTCCTAGAGCACAGCCATGCCCTTTGATGCTCCAGAGGGATGCACCTAGGGCTGGAAGAGCAACGGCAGTAGGCATTGGCAGGGTGCAGCTCTCCGGCTGTGGGCCAGCTTGGCATGGCACAGCCTCCTGGGCTGTAAATCCCAGGGTTGAGTTCCATGTGGATAATTGCCTCTCTGCTTCCTGCAGAGCAGCACCAAGGCATCTGTTGCTGCTTTTCTGCTTGAAATCTATTCATGTGCAGACTGAAACGAGAACCAGCTGGTGGTTGTTGGGATTTATTTTAGAAAAAAAAAATCTTCCATAAAGCATGATTCTGTTTTGAGTTCCTGTTTCCTTTCCCATCTGCCCAAGGAGATGGGTTTGTAGGTCTCCCACTGGCTGCATGTCTTCACTCACAGCGTGACTCCTCCGTGCTGGGTCCCAGTGTGGCTCCAGTGGGAAAGGCTGGGGTTACATTTCTCCCCAGACTGTGCACAGGGGAGCTTGTGCAAACTCTGTTTGTTAGCTGGGTATGTTTTCATTTGCTTATGGTTTCCCTCCTCCTGAGTTTCCTGGATTTGAGCAAACGCAGAAATCTCAAAGCAAAACACCACTGAAACACCATCTGGTTTCACATCAAAACAGCACTTCCCAGGCAATCCTCTGCCAGAGCTTGAGTCCCCCTTGCAGCCTGCAACTGCACATTGTCACTGGCACCAACACAAAGTGGCTAGTTTGGTGGTATTCTGCACCCACAAATCCTCTGCAAATATACAAAACACGAAGCACAAGGCTAGCTTTAAAAAACTGGGCAGAGCAAACTCAACGACATTGAGCAATATCTACGCTGTAATTTTTACACCTTCCTTTGTTTTCTGTGTTTGATTTTATAAGAGTACAAAACTCTGCCTTATTTGTTTAAAATGAGAGGCCAGGTGTTGCTCTCAGTTGCACCAAAATTAAACTACATTTACACTCAAGTTTTGCAGAAAAGGAATACTTCTTTGACCTCTTTTTTTGTTTTCTACGGATGTCCTTCCTCTTTTCTTCAGTTGTTGGCAACTACATGAAGGATTTCCTCACTGGATTTTTAATATTTATTAAAGAAATTGTGGCTTCCAAAAAGATTTCATTTTCTTTTGCCACTTCTAATAGTAATTAAAATCTCTTTCATAACATGGCACAATTTGTTCAGATGTATTTCAGTGCTTTCAGAGGTCTCTTCTGTTCTTCCTGGACACTTTTCATATTTTTAAGACCAGAGGGAACTTTACGATTATCTGTTCTGACAATAAATCTCACCTAATAATTTCTGCTCCAACATTTCTTGAGATGCATTGTATCTTTGAAAAAAGACTGTTTTGTCTTCAATTCAAGGCCTCTAACTGTGGAAGCTTATCCCATTCCTACGTAAATGGTTCTAATAGTTAATGGCCTTTGTTAAACAACGCTCCCTATAGTTCCTCTGAATTTGCTTGGCTTCTAACTGTATCCCTGGGTTTTTTATCTACCTGATTAAAAAGCCCTATTTCTTATAATTTCTTCTGGGGCTGGTAATTACAAATCATCTTTTGACCTTCTGTTGGGTAAACTTGGGTTGACCTTCTTAAGATTCTTGCTAGAATTATGTTTTCCAGATGCTGTATCTTTCTTGAAGCTCTTCCTTGAACTCTTGACCATTTCTGTGTTGTTTTTAAGCTGTGAACACTGACATAAAATTACACATTCTCTTTCAATACAGTGGAGTAGTTTCTGCTGTCATTTCAATGGCAGTGTATACTAAGATAATGCTACATCTCTGCTTTTGCAGGGTATTTTTGTGCTATTAGGTCCAAGAATCACATTTGTTCTAGCAACAGGATCATATTTACTTATGTACCATGACCCTTAGGTAGAGTCAGATTTTAACCATCCCTTATGGAGATGCTACTTTGCGAGGGACTGTCTTCCGCTGTATCCATGTAACCCTCACCGTCCTTTACCACCATATGAGTGATCCAAATTTGGATGCATTAACTACCATAATGCACAACTTAATTTGTCATGTTGGACAGGCTTTTAGGTGGGTCCGTACATCTGAGCATGCTCCTTGTCTTTCCAAGCTCACCATTTTTATATCCTAGTTAATGCTACCTGCTTTCCATGAGCAATATTAATGCTGTGGATTGCTGTTTTCATATGGCAATGTCAAGTGAGGCTGTAAAATCACTCCTGACATAAATGTACTGATAGTTATCTACATAAAATAAATTATTGATGTCACCAAATATGGGACTGTGTTTCAATAAGACCTGATCCCATAAAAAGATAAGCACGTTTCCTAGAGAGAAAGTGGAATTTTTGTCTCTGCAAATACTAAAACTGAACCAGACAAGTCCCTGAGCAACCTCACCACCTAATCACACCTATTTGTGTAGAAGCTTGGATGAGGTGACTTCCAGAAGTCACTCCCAACTCCAGGTCTGTAATTATATAATTATGTGACTAATTAGGTCACTATTTTTAATAACTGTCACTGTTCCCTACAGTCACCTTTCTGCATTTCGGCCTGTTCCAAAGACAGGTTAACTGGAATAGGCCCTTCAGATTTAAATATCTTTTGTATCAAATCTACTTAAAGAACTGTGTTTATGGATGAAATCGAGATCCCTTCATTATCAGGTAATCCTGCTCATACCAAATACAAAGCAGAGGGGCTTTCCAAAGATGTGTTTCTGTGCAGGCTGACAATGTTAAGGTAGGTGTCTACTGTGTCTTGGGGGCTGACACTGGGGTCCCTGCAGAGATTTGTCAGGGGCCTCTCTCTTGCACTCTGGCTGAACAGAGGCGACCAGAGCCTGTGGCTGGACTCCTGTTGTCCCTGGAGCAGGGCTACCGGGCTGGCAGTCTCCAGGAGAGGTCACTCCTGCCTGCCAGAACCTGTCAGCGCTGGACCAGGAGCTGCCTCTTCCTAGGGCGGATCTGTACCCTCACCTCTGCAGCATTCAAAGTATGGTGGGAAGGAAGGACACCTCCTGAAGGTGGAGAAAGGTGCTTCTCCTTTTCTCCTCAGTCTGGCTTTCCCATTCTGGATGCATCCAGCAATATCAGGAATGTCAGGCATATGACTGGCTGTAATTTCAATAAAACCCATTTGATCAAGTTCATTTTAATAACAGAATATTTCCAAATCATTCTGCATTTGATTTGTCTCCCTGATCACAGTTTTCTTCCCAAATACTGTGAACAGCCATTCTCAAGCTCCTGTTTTATTCCAATTCTTAATGGTAGCTTTTGATCAAACACCATTTTAATTTGGACTGGAAGAGATCTCTGAAGATCACCTCGTCCCTCCATCCACTCAAAGCAAGACCAACTGCAAAACCAGTCATATCTGGGGTCACATCTGGCTGATTACGGAATATCTTCATTAATGGTGAATTCATAGCCTCTCCAAGAGCCTCTTGCACTGTTTGGCCAGCTTCATCAGGGTTTGTTCTATATCTTAATGCCCAAGGAAAATTCACTTACTCTGTCCTTTGTTGACTCTATGTAATCCTATTTTTGTGCTCTTAATTGAGATCTTCTAATCTATTCCTGTATCAGCTTTTCCTTCCATTTCCCTTGTTAGTCTTGCTGACCTTCCTGAAGTGTCTGAACTAACAGGGGCCAAGCATGTAGTTACTGTACTCTGGGGCACTACAGCTCTGCAAGTGTGTTTCATAGTAAGGAATATGCTCTGGTGCTAGAGAAGCATGGTAGAGCAGGAGGCAGCTGGAGCCCCTGGCAGCTCCAGAGGGGCCTCTGGGGGGACATGGGGGACCACATGCCCAGGGCTGTGTTCGTGCAGCCATTTACCACCCCTGTGATACAGCTGCTGCTTGGTTGCTGCTGCTTGAGCCAGGCATTGTGCTCTGGCTGCCTTCCCTGTTTGTTTTCTTCCTTGTGGGTTCAGTTGTTTTGCATCTGTAAGGCTGAGTGGGTGGTATGTAGTTTCTGTACACTCTGTTCTCTTAGACGGTTTGGTTTAGTCTGTGTTTTTAAATGCAGGTAGTGCTTCTCAGTAGGAATGTTTTTGTCATTGAATACCATCATCCATCTTAATAACTGGTTTAGATTTTACACCAGAAAATCTGATGAGATACAAGCTGACATCTTTTCTTCATCTGGTTGGAGGAAGTCACGATGTTTTTTCAGGGAGCTCTTTATTCAAAGATCTGAAAATGTATAAACAAGTAGATTCTTCCTCTGCTTTCCTTTGTCAGGCTGTCAGAATTTTCCTAGGCCACATTGGTTTGTGTTTTTCACTTGTTATTCCTTCTTTCAGATGACAACAGAGAAATGAGTTGACAGGCAGTGGTACCTGAGCAGAGACTTGCTCTGGGGAGACAAGCACTCAGTTTTAAGGAAAACTTTGCTGTACTTTTGGCAAGGCTGGATCAGTGACCCTACCACAGATGACTTTTGTCAATGATGACTTTTGTCCGGGGGTATTCATACTGCTAAAATATACAAAATGCCTGAAAGAGCTGTTCCCTGGGACCATCCTTTCTGGATGGGAAGCGTGCACGGCTTTTTTCCAAAGGATATAGGCTAGGCTCAAACCTGAAAACATAAGCGTGAGCTTACTTACTTATAAAGCAAATCTCCTGCCAACAATGCAAATAGTATGTTGCTTTCCAGACTCCTGAGTGTAGGTCCTTACCTTTATTCTGTTCTCACTTACACTTTTGTTTCAGCAATATACAGCGTTGAACCAGTAAAAGGGCAGGCTCAAGCCATAGGCTTCTCATCAGTTTGTTTTGTTTGGACAGACAGGAGTTTGAAGGCTGAGTGCAGGGAAATGACTGGGACAACTGAGGTCTCTCTGGTCTTTGACTTCCAGGATTGGATCTTAGCAAATCACAGCATCTGACTCCTATTAGGTGGGAGCAGGAAGGCATGCCTCAAACCTGCATAGTCATATTGTGTTGGTTCAAGCTTAAAACAGCAAGGGATTAGGAGCAGTGGCTGGTCTGGACTGTGCTAGTGTGTAACATGTCCATGTTGACTGGAGACAGCAGTCAGTGAGGAAAGGGGCTTTGCTGGGCCCATGAGAGAGGAGCAGGGAAAGGAGAGCCTTAGAGATGAGATTGAAAGGGCTTGACTCAGGTGTAATGGATTCTATGTTTTTAGAAGCCCATGTTGATAAGTTGGAAGAGTTATAGGCTGTGAAAAGAGAGAAGGATGAGGAGTAGAATATGAAGGCAGAGAAAATGAGATGTGAAAGAAGGAAGGGAAAAGCTGGAGTGGTACAGACCCTTTGAAAAGGGAATGGTCAGGCAGGTGCAAGATTTTCTATGTTGCTTATTGAAATTTGTGATGGCATTCAAGTTCTAAATAACAATTGTGCAGCCAGACACAAGGGACATGCAAGGAAGCTCAGGTCTGAGGGCTGTGACCTGTCCACTTGCCTTGTCTCTTCTACTCATTCTTCCTTCATCTGTCAGCCTCACACTATGGCTGAACAAAGCTAGAGGTCTGGAACCTTCTGCACATAAGTCTTCTGTAGAGAACAGGGCCTGCTGCCTCCCCTCCTAGTTCCCAGGGAAGAATTCATCATTGCTATGAGATTCAGTGGAGCATGTCAGGCATCTCCTCAGCCAGGCAACAGCCAATCAGTTATGTCCACAAGAAACTAGTGATCAAGAAAGGGTGGGGGAGTTGTGGGGATGCACATGAGGATTGTGGGGAGGGAGGGATGTACTGTGTGGCTTTGGTTGCTTGAGGTAGTCAGGGAAATACTCAGCAAGGTGCTGTGTACACTGCCTTGCCAAAATCCACAACAGATGCCAGTGTTGCCTGGGGATCATAGGCATGGCCATTCCTCTGTTAACCTTCAGTATCCCTTATGAGACTATGTATAGCAGGGAATAAAAGCCAAAGATACACATATTCTCCCACAGTGGGTGTGAAGCCACAGAAAAAAGATCTGCAGCCTCATACAAAGGTTACTTGGCAGCAGTCTGACAGAATTTTGTCCCTGTTAGAGGTGAGTGTTGAGTTGAAAAGTCAGAGCACAGTAATGCACCTCCCCAGAGAGCTGCCTCGCCTGTTATGGAGGTCCTGGGTATGCTCTGCTGAGCCCATGCTGCATGGTGTGGGGAGCCAAATGTGCCATGCCTAATGTCCTCTGGAGTCTGTACTCAGAGCATGGAGTTGGACCATAGGTGTAGAAGCAGCTGTCTGGCAGAGGGTCCACTGCAAGGGTAGCACTGCTGCCTGGGGACCACCATTGAACAGTGGTGCCTTCCTGTCATGCCTAGGTCAATCTTTCATGGGCTTTATTATTTGCACACATGAAGAGACACCTTCCTGATGTAGACTCACAGCCACTGTGGTTTGTGGCATGCATCAGCCCGGTATTGTGACTGATCATGTACTTCCTTCTCTCACCCACTGCCTTTCCAAGGGGAAGCTGTGATAATGACAGGTCTACTTGTTCTTTGTCACAGAAATTGGGTATAATTGCTCCATTTTAGCGGCTTTAAGATGTGCAGCAAGGGAACAGACAGGGTTCTTTCTTAAGACATCAGTCATCTGAAGCATTTGGTAGATGGCACATCAGAGCTGGGAAATGACTCAACCATCTTTGTTAAAAGCAATCCCTCAGCTCTGGGAAAAAAAATAGAGGAAGAGAGCTGAGGGAGATGCAGGAGGGGAAAAGACACTTGAGCAACAAAACAGAGATGCTGCATTCTCTGTCCCTGTCTTAGTACAAGAATTTCTTCTTGCTAGATCTGTATCTGAATCATCCCTTCAGTCAAGGAGCTGTTCATCAGCCAGCCTACCCAAAGCAAAAAAGGGCGAGGTGTCCCAGAGGGCAGAAGAGGTTAGTAGGTGCAGCTGGGCTCAGCACAGCCACGCTACTTCTGTCAGCAGCATGAGGATGCTGGGCTGAAGCTCCTTCATGAGTGACTGCAATAGTGTAATTTCTGTGAGGGTGTGGGGGTGAGCTCAGACCTCTCTCCTGAACCTCTGTGATCCCTCAGAGAGGTGTGTGAAAGTGAATGCTCTGATGTCTGCCTAGATCTTATATATCTCTTGTTTTCAACTTGGTGTTGAGATCTCAGCAGAAGAACCCCAGCTTTTCACCACTATCTGAGACAAGATGGGCTGTTGTTATTGGAAAACCTCTTTAAGGGAAGTTAGGATTGCCAGGGAATTATATGGTCTGATTAGACTGGCTTCCTGTTCTCAACTGACATGATGTATTGGAATCAGGGTAACCTCCAGGTTAGCCCTCTGCCCAGGGAACATCTAGCTGGTGGTGTGCTGCTGAGTGCCCAGATGGGCTGCAGCTTTGCCCTCCTGTCACAACACTGGAAACATCCTAACTGGGAGACATTCCTCCTCCTGTCGGGGCTCACAGAAACCTAGATGGGTTGCTCTTTCCTGCCAGTGAGTCTTTGCAGATCTCGTGTGACAAACTGCTTCATGGCAAAACAAGCTGCTTCTCAGTGGGCGTAGCAGGGACTGGCTTTGTTTGTTTTTCCTGCTGCCAAGGCCTTGCTTATCTAACCTCCATTTCAGTTCTGTTCTGAGTGGAGATATTCTTATTTATGCAGCTGGGGCAGAGGTCCTTTTTGTTTTAACTCTTCTAAGTTTGAACTTCTGGAAGAGAAGATCTCTCATGGTGACTCTGTCTTCTTCTGGATGAAGTGTGGTGCTTGATACTTAGGTTGTACAGATGAGCACGGGTCAGTAATTCTGTCCCCTGGTCAGTAAGGAGCCACAGTAATTTCTTCAGTGCATTTACACATCTACGTTATTGCATGTAGTAGAAGTTAGTTCGGACTTTCTTGGTCCTAGTGACCCCCATGTGAGTAACATCCAGAGACTTCAAACCTGATACAAGTTATATATAGGAAACAACCCCTGCTCCAAAGAGAACTCAGAGGTGTGACACCATTGCTGAGGGGCTCCTTGAAAAGCACCCTGATGTCATCTCAGTGTGGGTTTGGAGGCCATCTCCGGGGATGTTCTGTGCTTGGGCACATCTCTTTAGGCTACTCTGCAGCCAGGCTGGGGGCTGCTCATGAGGAGGCAGGTCACTGGGCACACTTTGCTTGTAGCCACCCATACCATAGGAGAAGATGTAACCATATATCTAGGATACTTTGTCCCGATGTTACTATCTTAAGTCTGGGTGCCAGCATTGCTGATGGCCAACGCTGACTTGGCAAGGGCTGTTGTGACAGTGGGGACCTGATGGTCTTCACACACTGATGGACCTCTTAGATTGTGGGAACCAAAGTGACTGGGTTTTCTGTCACAGAGAAGAAACTCTAACAGAGAATTCAGTAATTTGCAGAGTATCTGATGCGTCCTATGTGGCCTACTGAAGTGTGAGAACTCCACAGCCCCAGTATTGCAGCTGTACCCAGTAACTGTGCATTCCTAGGTCATACTGCGAAAACATGCAGAAATGTGATTTCTTATATATTGCTTCTTTTTATAGTCTCTCAATGCACTACTTTGTGTTTTTGTTTAAATACTCCATGCTCTAGGTTTGCTTGGTTCAGCACAGTCTGTTCAGCACAAAGGAAAGCCAGTCATTAGTGATTAATTGGAACATGCTTTCCTTTCTTAGCTGGGCTTTTATGTGCAGGTGCCTGTTTCCAAAACAAAGTTTGTCACTGTGGCTTCACTCTGAAAAGCACCTACCTGTGCTAGGTTATGATTCCACAGTAATTAATGAAGGGTTGCAGAGCTGGTCAGTGCTGTCTATTTAGTGTGGGCCAGTGTGTTTCTAAGTACTGTGACAAAGTGCTTAAGGAAGCACAGCTACATGATTTGCTACAGCTGATGAATGACAGTAACAGCATTACTCTGTCCATTTGAGTGCTCAAAGGATCTTGATAAGGTCCTAATGACAGGTCTCCTGTTGCTTGCATGAGAAGAAATTGTAATTTTGGGAGCAAGCAGAACTAAGTAGAGCTTGTTTCCACAAGCTGACTAGGAGCTGAATAGGAATGTTTCAACAAAGCTGATGCAGTTAGAAAATGTGTATATGCTGAAGCAGAAATGTTTCATGGAAACATATGTGGTTTGACAAAGTTTAATTGTCAGTCTCATGTTGGATAACTTGCCTGTTTTATCACATGTTTGATCTGGGAATTGCACAGAAACAAAGCTGCTGAGGTTTGCCCAGGAATTGCTGCCCTGTAGTCAGTCTGGCATCCTCTGGCTGGTTGAAGTAGGACTTCTTTTGCTCCTTAGAATCTGGAAATTTCCTTCTTGCATGAGACTGATGTGACTCTTCAGTTTTGTTGTTGCTCACTCCCAAATACGTTTGCTGTCCTTATTCAGTGCTGAGCAGCCATGATATTAGAAAAAGACAAACAATGGTCATTTTATTCAACAGCTACTGAAGTCCTGGCCTGCATCTAATAATTTGTATGTATCAGCATTTCTGAAACAAAATCTTACAGTATTTTTTGGCTTCATAGAAAACTAGCAAACTTTTAAAATGCCTATTTGAAATTACATTTCAAGCTACTGAAAATGTCTACAGAAAGGAAATCCTATTAGTCAACTAGCCTGAGACCTGACTTCCACCTTATTGTTGCAGATTTTTGAGCAGATGTGGCTATACTCTTAGATAGCAGTTGCTTTTATTTCTGTTTAAAATATAATTTACCCTAAGGTTTACTTGCACACAGGCTCCAGAGGCTCATCCAGTGGAGACTAAGGGCAGAACAAATTTGGCCATTTCTAAAATTCTTTGCAAGAAAGAAAATTTTTTTACAGCTTCTGATAAGATATTGGTCTGTTCTGTCTCTACAGAATGAGTTTGAAGATCAACAGCACCAACAAAAAATAGTGTTAGTATTTTCTACATTCAAGAGATGTTCCTTTCTTGGGAATTTGGTCACAGGTATATTTAGGGCTTGAATAAAACCCAACTCCAGAGAACCAAAACCTCTAGGGAAGCTTGATTGTTAGCTGAAGAGCTCCTATGGCTCAGTTTTATATAGTCTTATAAAATCTGAAATATTATGCTCTAAAGCCTTGGCGTACCTACTGCTTCATTTCCAAATGGCTTCACAGGATATTGATATTGTACTGTCTGTGGGATGCTTGAGTTTCTCTGTGTGCAATTTGCTGCTCATAAGTAAACAGAGACTAAGGTCTTAATGAAGTGAATTCCATGAACTGCAGTCCTGTAAGAAAAATTAAAAACTCATCCACAGCCATCAGTATTTACCTTCTAGATCAAATCTCAGGTCAGGCTTGGAGTAAGATATTAAGAATTAAAGTCCTGACCTAGGGACAGGACAACTGGTTTTGAGTCAGCTGCTCTGTCATCAATTCTGTGTGAAAATTTGGGCAAACAGTTACATTTCACCTATTCCTGGCTCCTCATTTTCAAAGTGGGGGCAGTAATACCTTTCTGTCTCACAGGCGTGGGAACACAGTACAGCTTGTGAGGCTTGGTCATTACTTGCTTGGAAGTAGGACAAATCCACCTGTTCTCCTGATTTTACAGATGGCAAAGGCAGTGTGGGCAGCTGGCTTTGTTGGAGGCTGTGGTAGAAATGATGGACTAATCAGTGCAGTCTCGGAATAGCACATTCTGATGCCAGATCCCTGCTTTGGCCATCCTGTTGCTGTCTCTGCTATGCTTGGCTTTGCATCTGGGATGCAGAGAAGTTTCACCTGGGTGATTAACTGGAGGTAAAAACCTCTAGTTTCCCTCCTTTACAAGACGTGTTTTTTTCCTGGAACCGTTTCAGATTAGCTCAGTCATTAGACTCTCTAATTCCTTTAAAAAAGGTTTGTTTTTGCTTTCACATGCTGACAACATGCTGATGCTTGTCACTTGACTTGGCTGCGTAGCACTTCCCATGACCCCAGTAAGATATTTTGGAAAGGATATTAAAACAAGCTTAAATTGGCCCTGAAGAAGAGCATGTTCAGTAAGTGTGTGTTGCAAGCACTTACGTCAAGGAAGCTAGAAATCTGTGCAGAACTTTTCTGTCCCTGAAAACCTTGTCATGAGGTAATTTTCTGAGGTGCTGACTGCTGACACAAAAAGACCTTGACGCTGCTGTGCAAAATCTGGTTGTCCTTTCCCCTAGCATTTACAGCACCCTCATGGATCCCAAATAACCTTATTGATCCCACATGCCAGTGGAACATTTGCTCACCTGTCTCTTGGAGCACTGCACATCTGCCTGGTACCACACAACTCTGGGTTCTGCCACACAGCTGGTTTGCCTATTTAAATGTTACTGACAAAGCTGCACGTGCTCAAAAAAAGTGTGTCCATTTTCATCATTGACCAAAGGAAAGAATAATTAATACAAAGTTATGAGAAAAATTAAATCCAGAAATATGTGCATATTACATTTTTGCTCCGCCTTACCAGATTTTGTTTAATTTTACCAAAGACTGCAGTACCCAATTGCTCAAAATGATTGATTAGTTTATGTAAAAACAAGCAGATTGTTTTGTCTGTCTATGGCTGAATGTAGACTGATCCATTTTTTGATGTTTCTGTAACAGGATGTTTCATGTTTTGCAGACAGGGCTCCTATGTAGAGCTGGCTAGCAGTTACTGCTGGGTCTCCCAGTCCACTCAGTAGGGCAGATGATCTTTTGATGTGAGAGACCCACATCCAAGCCTCCTTTGGCAAAGGCTGATGCCCAGGTGCTTCAGTCGCCAGGGGGTCTGCATTAGGTTTTGTTGTAAAAATGGGGGATGGCTTCAGAAGAGAAGCCTGAAATATACAGGGAGTATATCTGATGGTTTGTTGATTGGGACCTTCTAAGAGGAAGGGTAATTAGGCAGAGAAGAGTACATGAACCTGGGATTCTCTCCTACATGATGAACAGCCAGTGCCAGGGTTACTCTGCCTTCTGTCTCTACTGAAGCTGCTCCTCTTCATTTCCGATAACTCCTAAGGTCAAAGTGGGTTCCGTGGCCCAGTACTAAGTTCAGCCCAAGTGGTACCACCTCTGTTGTGTAGCCTGGGAACAGTTTCTGTTCTTTTGGGAATCCAGCCATTCTGTCTGATTCCTCTGGCTTTTGTAGAAAACGCCTCCCAAGGGAAATTACTTGATTTCCACCTAATAAAACATTTCACTTAATCTGAAGCCAAATGTTTTCAATTTGCCAGATATTCCTAAAGAAGTAATTCTCAGGGGGACCCACAACAACACTTCCCTTTTTTTTTTTTCCATTCCATGACAGAATAGAAGTAATTAACTAGTGCCTCACCTCCTCTCTTGCTAAAGGCAAGGTGGCAAAAGTGGCAGCTCTATCTGCCCTTGCCTTGCCAAATGTGCTCAGGCTGAGGGAAACACTGGGGGCAGTGATAAGGGGGCACCCTCCGAACCCAAGGTCCAGCTCATATTTGACTGAGTCATGCCTGCCTGTTTGCTTCCCAGTGAAAAAGCAACCCTGCAATAAGAGATGTGAGTGGCTCAGAGGTTCAGGGCTGTCATCTGACAAGCAGATGAGTTTCACAACACCATCTGTCCTTCGGGCACCTTCCTCTCTACCCACTGACAGCTGAACTTCGCTTTTCACAGGCCCTGGGGCCACTGAAGTGCTCCTTCCTTCGAGTTGTCTGTCTTGCTTGAACTGCATGAAGGACCAAAATTCCTGCTGTCATGACAAGTGACCTTCCTCCAGGCACCACAGAAAGTGTCCAAGGAAGGACTGTGGGCTCAGTTACATTGCTCCCTCGCAGCTGCTGCCTCTGGCTCTCTTGCTTCTCAGCAACTCTGCCTGCAGACATGATGCCTGTCTGTGTTATGGGGATACCTTCACCTCATTCTCCAATGTCAAATCTGTGATTTCACTCATCAGTCTTTTCTCTCCTGATCTGTCATTTTGGCCTTGATAACACCCCTATGCTCCTCAGGAGAGCTAAATGAGGGAGAGGAGGGACAAACTGTCTTCTAGCAAAGCAGGAACATAAAGCTGGAGCTGCAATTGCAGTTAGAGAGCATATAAAAGCCATAATTTCTTTGCCAGTGCACAGCCCAGAGACAAAGCCTCTGCAAAGCCCTGCTGGCAACCACCCCAGACAGAGACATCTGCGTGGCACATCCCCACAGGGGTGCAGAGCAGAGGGGATGATATGTCTCTACTCTGCAATTAAGGCTCTCATTTTGTCACTTTTATTCCCTTCTTGTGGAAGTCGGTAAAATGCTCTGCTTTTCCCAGCTCCTACCCTCAGTGCAGTGCTTTATGGTGCTTGGGTGTTCCCTCCCCACTCCGCAGAGCGGCTGCCACCACATCCCCTGTCCCCACTATCCTGGCAGGGCTGGGTGACCTGCCTGCCTGCCTTCCGCTGGGCGATGGTATTCCAGCTTTCCTGACCACCGCTGTGAGGCGCTGACCAGCACAGGACCCTGCTTCTGCGAAACCACTGCATGCAGCCCTACTCTGAGGCACACTGAAAAGCCTTTAATTATGTTTGTTTGCTTCTTGGTCTGTCCAGGCCTTTCCCCATTTCTTGTTATTTCTTAAGAATTTTTTTGATGAATCCTCTCTTTCTGCCATTTAAAGCACTCTGCTGCAGGCCCCGTGCTATAACCACTTACTTGTCCAGCTCTCCTGTGCTGCCAGGGCACACCAAAGTGCTAAACTCTGAGTAGATGGGCTGCAGTGCTCAGCTGTTCACACACAAAACAGCTGCTTCTGGGATGTTATTGATCTGTTGTGATTCTATGATTTCACACAGTCTGAAATCTGGACAGACCCTGGAAAGAAGTCAGGTCTGCTGCACTTCACTGTCCCATTACACCAACATGTGTTGCACATTTTCTCTCTTCTCATCGGCAAGATGACGTTGTACATCCTTTATCCTTCCTCTTTGTACCCTTACATACAAAGATCATCTCCAAGCAGAGCTGTATTTCTCAGCATCCTAAATGAGGAGTCACCAGGCAGAATGAGTCACTGATGCAATTTTCCATAGCTCAATCTAAACTTTTAGGGCCTGATTTCATTATTATTGCTTAGTTTAAGTGGTTTCTTCCTTTGTGCTGAAATCAGCAGGATTTCTTGTTCACTTGGGTGGAAAGTTTTTAAAAAACATGCAGGTTGTTTCAGGTCAAGGTTCAATTAGGGGAGTGAAGTACAGGAAGAAATGCTGGACAGGTAAACAGTGCTGCTGATGAAAACTGGCTTCAGGTAACCTTTCCTCTGTTGCCTGCTCTTTTGTGTTACTTAAACACTTGAGTGATTCAGTAACTTCTGTGAGCTCCAGGCTGATGGGCTGGCATGCAGTAGGGTGGAGAGGTGGCATTCATTGGGCAGCTAAGAAATGCCATGTCTCTTGTGGAAATGTGAAGATTTTTGAGAGCAGGGAGTTAGATGCAGTGCTGTTCTTCACATTTCCTTTTCCAAGAAATCCTCACTCAGAAAATGGATTAACTTCACCAGACCATCAGAGCTGAGTACTCCAGAAAAAGCATTTGGGTCTTTGAAAGTACCCAAGGACCTGATACCCTTTCCTCATACCTCACAAAATGGATCTCTGTGATTTCTCAAGAAGTGTACAAGGATGCCATTATGTCATGTAGAAAGAAAATTAGAAAAGCAAAAGCTCAGCTAGAACTCCATCTGACCAATGCTGTGAAAGATAATAATTAAAAGTGTTTTTATAAGTACATTAACCACAAAATGAAGGCCAAGGAAAATCTATAGTCTTCATTGGATGGAAAGCAGGAGGAAACAGTGTCACCAAGGATGAGGAAAAAGCCAAGGTACTTCTGCCTGCTGTGCATCAGTCTTTAAGGGTGGTTATCCTCAGGGCAACTGGCTCCCTGAGCTGGTAGACAGTGACAGGGAGCAGAATCGACCTCCTGTGATGCTCACAAGTCTATGGGACTAAATGTGCTTCATCCAAGGGTACTGAGGGAGCAGCAGAAGGGCTCACTAAGGCACTCTGCATCATTTATTAACTGTCCTGGCTAACTGGGAGAGGCCCAGATTACTGGAGGTTGGCCAGTGCGATCTACAAGATGGGTCAGAAGGAGGATCCAGGGCCTGTCAGCCTCACCTTGGGGCATGGGAAGGTTATGGAACAGATCATTCTGTGTGTGATCACACAGCTTACACAGGAAAACCAAGGGATCAGGCCCATCCAGCATGGGTTCAAGAAAGGCAGTCCTGCCACCAACCTGATTGACTTTTATGACCAGGTGACCTGCCCAGTGAATGAGGGAAAGGCTTTGGGTGCAACTAGCAACCAGGCAAGAGGATGTAGTCTCAAGCTGCTCCAGGGAAGGTTCAAATTTAATATCAGGGGGAATTTCTTCAGAGAAAGGGTTGTTAAACATTGGATTGGACTGCCCAAGGAGGTGGTAAAAGGTTGGACTCAATGATCTCAGAGGTCTTTTTCAACCTAATTTCTTCTGATTTCCCATCATCACAGATCATTCCTCTTCCCTCCTATCCCTTCTGCTAAAACAAGCCCAGTGCCTCTACCTGATTTCTTAGTATTGTGGCTAGTCTAACTTGAAAAATACTCTAGTGCTGAATCTTTCAGACCTCCTGTATTGCATTACCTTTTGCCTACTCACATCTTTCCTTTTTTTCAGGTTAAGTCCTTTTCACATGCATAGAAGAAATCTGCTAATTTTTGCCGTATGTACAGACTTAGGAGCATATCTGTTTTTTCTGTCAGCCAAATGGCAGATGCAGTTCAATTCTGAGAGTCTTCCTAGATTGTTTCTCCTCTCTGAATTCACACTTTGATAATGTCTTACTAGCAATGTACTACACACAATTAAGGGAAAGTATCCCAGAGAACATCACCCATAGATCTTATCCAGAAGGATTGTCCCTTCTGTCCTTCAGGGCAGGATATATTTTCTCAGATTCTGTCAAAAAAACTTTTGCAGAATAGCTTCCCCTCCCACTACCACAGAGTTGACTTTTTCAGGTTTAGCCGAGGAAGGCTTTGACCCTGCCAGATCTAGGGCAAGAGACCCCCGGGGATACCAAATCAGGTCGTGGACCCCCACTGCACTTGTGCCAGAGTACTGGTGAGTCAGGTTGGTTACTGTGTTCCCCAGTGAGCTCTGCCCTACTTCCTTTCCTTCCTTTATCCCCTTTTCTCTGTTCCTTTTCTCATGGCAGAAGAAGTTCAGCCTCTTTTTCTTCAGCCTCTTTTTCTTCAGTTAGTAACTTTTTTTAAAATTCAGTTCAATCTTCCCACACCATGGAGATTTTTTTCCATGCTGGCCATGGTATCACTCTGTATGTAGACCCTTCTATTTCTGTAACCCTTGAAAGTGTGGATGTAAATGGTAGAATATATTCTGATATTTAGAGAAAGCATATAATAATAAAAGCTAACAAAATCAATGTTCTAACTCTCAAAATTATTAGATAATAGAGTAGGTCAAAAATATGCCTGCCCTGCCTATTTTTTCCCCTCCACTTTCCTTATGTTCTATTTCTGTAGCTTTTAATCCTTATAATAGCTAATCCTTTGGGAGCAAGGATGAATCCCTTGAGAATGGTGGACTTGGAAGGCCTGTAGCTTTTCCTTTTCCTGAGCCAAATACTAACTTTACCAAGATGCATAATCTCTGAGAATATTCTCTCTGGCAGCCTACATAACCCATAAGATCTCCCAGGCTGATATTTGCAGTAGAAATTGTTGAGTGCAAAGGCTGTGTTCCAGATGGAATGAGCCCTGGTTTTTAAGCTGAGGTGCATGGGTGATGAGCAAGAATTGCCCTTGCACATTATCTCAGGAAAGTTCATGCACTCATTGGTGTTTTCTGCGAGGGAGTAGCATCTCTGTGCTAGTTTTGGCCATGACACAGGTGTTAATCTGTACCACCTCACATGGTTGTTGAGGGTGGAGGAAAGGGACTCTCTGAGTTAGTAAAAGAAGGACATGGCTTTTGGCCAAAAAAATGTGGTGGGCAAGAGAGAGGGTAAGCTGTCCACCATTTTTCATTGTCTTGGGGTCTGTGGTGAGCATTTTTGCATGCGAATCACCCTCTCTTTTGTATACTTTTGTAATAAACATTATTGCTTTTACAGTTTTTTTCTTATATCATTGCTGTTTCCAGTAAATTGTTCTTTTCTCATCCCATGATCTTCATCTTTGGTGTCCCAATTCTCAACTCCATCGTGCCAGAGGAGAACAGGGAGGAGAAGGGGGAGCAAGAGTGTGGCATGTGATTTGAGAGAGTCTCAATAGGAGCACTGAATTGAGGAGTAGCATTCCTAAACCATGACAAGCACATAGGTGAAATCCAAACCAAAGAAGGGGAGTAGAAGATGAGCAGAAGGCAGACTGGTTTATGAAGAATAGAGTAGAAAAGGGAAAACTTTTCTCACCTGGTTTAGCGAAAAGCAGAAGAGGGGTGATGAGGGAGGTGATCAGAGCCAGCTGAGCTCTTCCTAGATTTGCAGGTGATGCCTGGGGGTCTGGCAGGTCCCCTGGGGACAGCAGCTGCTATGGCTTTTTCTTTGGCTCAGTGTAGACTCGCAGCTGGAAAAGTCTCATGGGCTACTGAGGCTCCATCTGCTCCCTGTTTGTACTGTGATATGCTGCACGGGGCCATCCATGCGATGGACCTGTTGAAACACAGAGTCTCTGCAGAGAAAATATCCCTTGTGACTCAGTGTATTGTGCTATATGGAACATAAAGCTGTTCCCTCTTGTCAGAACCTCCACCAAAAATACAGAATGCTCAGGTACTTGTTACAGCTCTAGGTTTGAAAAATACCTGTACTTCTCTGTGTGTGCTGTCTTTGGGGATCTGGCAGAAAGGTACGAGTCTGTATGTGGCGCGCCACCTTCTACAGCATTTACCAGGATCTAGAAAACTAAAAGTCTTAGAGGAAAAGTTGTCCTTCCAGAGAGGCTACCCCAGACCAAGCAGCTCTCAGAGATGAGGCAGAACTTGCCAAGTTCAAACTCTCATACAGGGCTGTATTATTGCTCCAACACAGTTGTATCTGGAAGGGAGATTTGAGCAAGTTCTGCTTGCTCATTCTTATTGAGATCAAAATTTTCACGTGCCTGTCCAAATTGTGGCCTGAAATTTTAGCTCAGAGCCTGGCTCACAACCCAGCCCACCCTGAGAAATGGGAGTCAAATTCCCAACAACTGTGGCTGCCCTGATCTGCCTGGATATTTATTGAGCTCTCACACACAAAGTGGGTTTTTTCTCAGAAAAAAAGAAAGAAAAAGAAAAAACCACTTGCGATCTCTCTACACTGCACATTTTTTTCCTCTCAAAACATCAGATGGGATCAAAGCATAACCTGGTTTGACAAAGCATTTGTGAACTTGAGCAGACCTGGCCTTCACTATAGCTTGCAATGAAACGCTGAACCAGGAGCTTGTTGCCTGGTTCCAGCCTGGGTTTCACTCCCCAGCTGGGATCAGTGCAGCTCAGCCAGTTGGCTTTAATTGCTGCAGACGCTGTACGCTGTGCAGTGGGATGCTAAATGGAAAACAGGCTTTCAGCCCCTTGTGTTCTCAACAGACAAACACGAAAGGGGTCCAGTGGCTTCAAAGGGCAGAGGGTTTGGATGGGAGTCACAGGGAATTTGCAGGGGGAATTCTGGTGGAGCTAGGTTTGTGCAGGGGCCAAGAGCATTCCTGGTGCAACGCTGTTGACGTCAGCGCCTCACGTGTTCAGCGTCGGATCCTCATTTGTATTTTCTCCCGAGCTCACAGGGCCTGGCATCAAGTCTGTGCTTTTGTTACAGCAGCTGTTACTGGTCTGGCTGCCTCAGTAATTTCCCCAGTCCCTGGAAAACCCACCCATGAGCCCATCTCTAGAGCTCTGTGAATGCTCTCTTAAGCACATGCTTCCCAGATTGACTCCCTCTCCACAGAGTAATTTATCTGACTAATTATCCCCTTCTTCGTGCTGGTTTGTTTTGAATGCAGAAATTTGGCCATTGCAATTTGCTCTATTCTTTAAAATTCCAAAGTCATTGAACAAAAACAATGAATAGAAAAAGTCTTAATTCAAATTCAGCAGTGAACAGAGGCAGCCTCTCTAACCTGGCATGTGAGGCTGTCTTTTCTGAAAAAGTGAGGCTGTGGTCCCAGAAATTCAGCTGCTTCAGAGAAGTCAGGCAGGCAGCTCCCCCTTGTCCAGCACTGCAGCAAGCACTGCTTGCAGACACTTTCTTGAGCAATATACAGGTCAGTTATTGGGAGATTTTTTTCAGTGGGAAAAATGAAGCAAAACCACTGACTCTTAGAAAGGAAAAATGCATTTCCCTTAGTGGAAGTGGATTAGAACAAGAAATATATATCTGCACCCTATCAGTGCAGCACTCTAGCACAGGAATTGCCACAGTGGCTTAGCCAAAATTTTGTCATTTGAGCCCAGATTTTACTGCTTCAGAGGACAGCACAAAACACCATTAAAATGGACATTGGGACGCACCATGTTAACAACTATGTTTGAATGTGGAGAGTACTTCTGCTGTTTCCATAAATTTCTGCTGGATAGTTTCGCTTTCTAGAAAGAATATGACTACAATGATGTCTGGGTTTAACGGAAGATAAGTTAAAGCTAAAATTCCCTAAAGGAACCCAACAGATTGACTCAAAGTCCATGAAAACCTTATCTTAAGCAGCTGTGGAACGAAGGATGACCTGTTTGCTTCTGTCACCTTCTTGACTCTTTCTTGAGGTCATAGCAATCAAGCTCTCACCTGGTATTGTTTAGTGGCATGCCTCAATCATGTTCTCTGGGGCAGTTCTGTTCCAGACTCAAACCACCACAGCTTCTGTCTCATTGATCACATCAGAAAGTGAAGTTTGAAGGAGAGATGGAGTTCATTGCCTTCTGATCTGTAAATGAAAGATTGTATTCGTTTCCACTTACCTTAAACATGCTAGTTTAAAAGAGATCATTTTATTATTAGAGGAAGTTATTAGCTCTGGAGGTTGCCTTGGTAGGTCTCTCTTAGGTTTCTTCTCCAAAACTCTGTGACATGCAAAGTGACTTGTGCTCAAAATATTTGCTGTGGTTAACTGTAGAGAGGACCTGTGAATCCAGAATCAGACAGTGGTGGGAAAAAAGAGCAATGAGACATGGTCATGGAGAAATGAAGAGAATTCCTATGAATGGAAGACTTCTTATAAAAGGCCTGAGTATTACCTGCTTATCCCCATTTGTCTCCCTGGAAAGTTTTAGATTGTGCTGGAATACAACTTTTTCACATTCTGTCTATCATATTATTCTCTTCGTCTGCCCCCTTCCTCCCATCTCTAATATTTGTGCTTGAATTAAAACTGACCACAATGGGAGAAATATTTGGGTTCCTCACTCCTCTTTCCCCATGATCTCTTATTTATGTGTGTAAATATTTTGTTTTATTGATGCACATTTGTCAGAGAAATGCTGGGCTCAGCTCCAGGCAGTCTCATTTCCCTCTTCCATCTTGCGACATTCCAGACCTAAACAGCATAAGCTTGCACAGCTAAATATTTATGAGAAAGCAACAAATCTGTGTCACCAAAAAGCTCTAACTATCCCTCAGAATAAAATTATATAATATAGCATGGGCAGAAGAAGAAATATCCCACAATTTCTATGAGAAGTCTTGGATCAGATTAGGAAAGTTTTATACTTAGTGTGAATCGTTGTAATCAACATAGCATCTCATTTAAGTCTGATATCAGAAGTAAAACACCCCCATACTCAACTCTCTTCCAAACCCAGAGCACTGGAATATCATTGTGCTGGTGACTTAATTCTGTAACATCCCAGACCCCTCCTAGCCTCTTTCACTGAAGATCAGCATCTTTATGCTGTTTTCTCTCATTCCTCTTTTAATCTTTCAGTACTATTTTTTATGAACGTGGAGAGGAATTATGTACAAGCATGCTTCGTTTGGAGCACAGTCACTGTACTGCTCATCTTTGCTGAGACAAACATCACCTACTGCTATGAGTGCTGAACCTGACACCAGCGATTTTGTCTGCAAAGGTTTCTGAAATTTCTAAACTTCTCATAGAAGTTGGTGCCGAAGTTTGCCAAAGGTTACCACAACCCATAGGAGTGGAGAACTTCAGCAGAAAAGTAAAGAATACAGGTGGGACTATCTGCCTTGCTTATACTGTTGCAATTAACTTTGATAGAGGCTGTGAACCAGAGCACAGTGTCTGGAAAAAGTACCAGAGGTTTGGAGTATCTTCTTTGGACTTTAGTGCCTATATGAATCAAGCCTTCAGACTGAACATGCCTGGACATGAACTGGACAGTTCATGTCATGACTGGACATGAACTCAGCTTTTTTTCCTCTACTGCCACATGGCCTGGATGTGAAGGTAGTAGAGGAAATGGAAAGCAAGTGGGATTCTGGAGAAAGAGGTCAAATTTATCCTCAGTGATGCTGGAGTAACTCAAAATGGATGATCTGTCATGTCCAAATGCATGAGAGAGACAATGAGTGGCTGCCGGTCTGTGCTTGTTCTGTCTGGTGGTGACTGGAGCATGCTGCATCCTCCAGTTGCCTCCTGCCCCTGGTAAAGGCTTTTAGAGCTTCTCTCATGGACTAAGAGCAACACTGTATTGAATCAGTTTCCTATCAGCTGGCACAAGGCCTTGAAGTGGTTTGGGAGAGGGGAATGCAAACACTGCACACCTGCTTCCAGCCACTGCCCAAGATCCTCTCAATCACACCAGCGCTACCATTGGGTTTGTTTCTGGGCTACAACCAAGCATTGGAACAGGGCTTCAGGTTACACACACCTGCAGTATCTTTGCACCAGCCCAGGCACAGCAACATACTCTTTAGCTCTTCAGTTTATGGGAAACATCTGAAGCCTGGTCACATGCAAATAAATATTCCCAGCGGATATCAGGGAGGAAAGAGATTGAGAGAGAGGGGGAAGAGCTAAGGCAAAAGTTTGACTGACTGCAAATGGGAGAAAAAGTGAACCAGCATTGTGTTGCCAAAGTCTGGGTTTTTCTATCAATCTTGTAGTTGCTTTTGTAGTTGCCTCAGCTTTATGGAGATTAGAGTTTATTTATTAATATTTAAATAATTTTTAATATTTTCTACCTCAATATTTTGATGGAAAACAGATGCTGGATTAATTTCTAATTTTATTTATTGGAATAGGGATACAAAGACATCAAGAAATTACCCACTTTTGTGTCTATTAATATATATCTTTTTCTTTAGCTGAGCATCTGATAGAGAAAAACAAAATCTGTGGAAGATGTAAATAAAAGTTCTTTTCTTCCTCCCTTCTTGCAAATTGTTCTGTAAATAACTATGATTGGTTTTAGACTGGAGGCCAGACCTTGACCACTTAATCAGTGGATCAGCTGTGCCTTTTCCCCAGCATCACTTGTGAACATCTGGCATATTCTCTACATGGGACAGGCATGTGGCTTGCACCTGGGTTTGGAAGTGAGACAGCAATAATCTTGTTCTTCCCCCAGTGGTTTGGAGCACAAGATGAAACAACACGGCTAAGGCGACTCCTGCTAGGGCACCCGAGGTCTTCTATGCCTTCCACTCCTGGAGATATATAAGTGACAGACAACGCTGCCTCTGGGGTCCCAAGTGAGCACTGCCATTTAGCAAAGTCCCTGCATCAAAGGTCAGTAATGCAGATGAAATGTGGAGTGGTTTTAAACTAGCTGCTATTATTAATGTAGATTAATATTAGCTTAAACAGATGCTGGTGCTTTCTGAAAGAAGTACTCTTCTGTTTGCAGACAAAGAAGTTCAAAGTATGCTAATGAGTGGAGCTGGTCTGGAAATTTGTGATGTCTGTCTGAACATAACTATATTCTGATTTCTCTTGTTTTGTGTATTTGAACTGAGTGAAGTTTGAGGAGATTCATGGAGATGGAATGAATGAATCAAATCCTGTCAGACTGAAGCAGCCTGGGTACAGACAGAACACATTGTAATGTATGCTGCCTTTGCTTGCCAAAATATTTCTTTCTTCTAATTGGAAAAATGGCAAGTTCCCTTATGGAACAAACAGCCTGCTGGAGTCATGACCTCTGGGCCAACAACAGACTTTAATGGTTTTTCTGTTTGGTGTTCATCATTCCTAAATAACTGACTTGAAATGTAACTGATTTCCTTCATAAATGTTTCTGTAATTTTGGTCACTTCTGAATGAAAGCAACTTCACTCAAACTGAAAAACAGGAAAGCAGAGAGAAGGAAGATGGCAATAACGCACACATTTCAAATTGAAAGTTAATGCATGTATTCCTTCATAATTACCCTATTCAGCTGCAGTGGAGCCAAAACTGCAGAGAAAAAGAGGTGAAGGCACATGAACTAAATGTGATCAGTAAGAAAACTTTAGGGTAGACTCAAGTTTGGTTCAGTTAAAACAAAATCTCTTTAGGCTGGGGATACTCAAGGAGCGTACAGTCAGATGACAGGACAGACTGAAAGGCTGAGAAATTGGGAAAATGATGTGAAGACTCTTCTTCAAAAGTCAGTGACAGTACTGCAGGTGAGATCATGTTCCCTCTCTCCCATCTGTTCTTGATTTACAAAAGGTGAAGGTTGCTACTAAAGTCTGGGTTATAGACATCTGACTCAAATTCAAGCCAAGCAGCTCACATCTTTAATACTGGTGAACTCTATTTCCTTCCGTCTGTCAGTGAGGGTGGTGATGGTCCTGGACAGGTTCCAGTAGTCTGGAGGGGAGATTTAAGTGGAACTGGCCCCTGCTTAGTTTTCACTGCACAACTCCCATGGCACGAAAGCAGTTCCCTTTCAGAAGTCTTGCCAGATGCATTGAGGCTTAAATAGAAACTGAAAAAATTTCTTTTATCTCTTGCAGTCACCCACCAGTTTTAAGCTGTGCAACAGTGACAAGTTGCATGGGGAAATCTTCCTTTGTTGGGTGAACATGACATGCCCTTTCTGGCTGCACTCAGGGTAGAAGTACCCTGACTCAGTTCACTGCCACTGCACTTACCTACTATTTTAAGAAACAGCATACTAAATCAGAGGAAATTCTTTTGCTCCCACAGTGTATCACATTTGGAAAGTGACCTCAACATGTCAGCAGCAGAGATTGCCTTTCAGTAGGCTTAAGACACACACCTGCAAAGGGTTCTGGGCCTCAGCTTGACAGAGCTTTACTAGGTTTGGAAAGAGGGGTTTCAAGTATTCCCTCAGGCTCTGGGGTGGGATTTGCTGTGACAGTCTTGGGTTAGGGATGATCTCTGCAGAAACCCTCTTTGCAATTCTGAAGTTAGAGCCTGAAAAACAGTAAGCATTGGCATTCTTCGAGGCACCAACATCTGATTGTCATTGACAACTCAACAATTGAGTAGATGAACACCTGTCATTTGTAGACCTAGAAGTTATTTTCTTATATGTTTCTAGAACCTTTTAAGAAGTTCCCTAGAATGAATCATTATTTAAAAACAGCTTAGTAAACATCATAGAATTAAAATTATTTGAACATAACACCGTTCAAACTAAGAATGAGTTTTCAAAGAAAAGGTTTGCCAGAAACTGCAAAACAAACTGTTCTTTTCCTTAATGTAATGAAACACCTGTCAGCCTCCAAAGAATCAGATTTTCAAAAGTTTCTAGCAATAACTGTGAATTCTGAATGTTCTCTTCCACCCCAGAAGACATACACCTGATGATTGATAACCTGCACACATTCTGCTCTTTAAATACTCCAAGGAAGCCACGTGACTCAAACAAAGGGCACAAGGACATGGCCTCTGATTGGGAAAACCTTCCAAGGGGGGATGTGATTCTCACACATGCTTTTCTGGGAGCTCCTTGATGCAATCTGATGAATGTACCTAACAAAGTAAATAAACACCGAAGAGAGCATTTCCTCAGCCTTTTTCCAGAATTATAACTGCAGCTGTACCCAGAATCATAAGGCAAAATCTGACTGACTGTCAGACCACTACTTTTTCCAGTAAAGTCTACAGGTAAGAGCAAACTATTAATATCTTACTCCAATTGTGTTTTGCTTCAGCTGTAAGGTATGGAGAATTATTTTTGTGTGCTTTAGACAATGGGTGTAGTTAATTTCTGGGACATTCTAGTTCTGGATAAATGAAACTGTTGTTATCGTGAGGCACTGAACTCTGAGAAGACATCCAGCATCTTTGGTTGGTACTTCTCCACAAGAAGAATCTTTGGTTAGTACTTCTTTTGACCTGTGACAAATCACTATGCTTCTCTTTGTAAAGCGGAAACAAGCTGTGTGACTCTGTTGTAATGTTGTAGTCATAAACACACAAGGCATTTTTCTATTCTGTAGTAGACAATGAGATTGGGGTGACCACAAACTGTATTATTAAAAGCAATTATTTCCATCTGCTGATCCTTTTGGAGCTGGACCAGTGTAGTAGGATGCATGTTGGTCAACTCACCATTGTTTGGCTGGTCGGGAAGAATGCGCTATTTATTGGGATGGAGAAACTGTATGATGAACCAAACCAGTCTTAGGACCAGCAGACCTGAGTTGTTTTGTGGCTGTCTCCTGAATGGGTCTGCACCCCAGTAACGTGCACTAGTGAGGAGTAACAGTGGGGTCTGGCAGAGATAATGAGGTTAGACTCAACTTTACATGCACGTGGTTTTTGTGTCTTGATGACTGGGTTGGCTCATGATCAGTGTCAGAGGGAATGGGCCTCTGAGATATTGAAACTGGCTTTGTGTAGTACCACTCAACCCTAGAACTGTTCGGTCAGTGCTTGGACACATGTATTCATGCACAATTGTTGAAGTCCAGCATTAAGGGAACTGGCTGAGAAATATTAGGAAATATTTCTGAGCTATCACAGGAAAGGGATGAGATTCCAAAGTGTACGATAAGAGTTCATATAGTGATAGATTTGAAGAAAGGAGAAAAAGAAGTGAAACTAGGTACTAGTCACCACAATTGCAATTTCTGGAAAAAGTGGGAAAAATGAGCTGTGCATAAGCTTATAGAAGATAACAAAGTGGTAAGTCATAGGCACACAAGCCTGTCAAGAAGAAATGCTATCAGAGCCACCTGCCCTCTGTTTTATGACAGAGGAACTAACCAGGGAAGAAAAAGGCAATGTCCTATATTCTGATTTGGCTACAGTTTTCCTTGTTCCTTCACATGATATTCATAAGGCAGCTATGGACTCAGATCCCACATAAAACTCCAGGAATTTCAGTCACAATCCCAGGGAAAGAAAAGCTTATTCACTGAACCTTCCTACGAGCTTTGCATGAAATGGGAGGGAGCGATGGGGGGGGCTCTTGTCATGAATGGCTTCATAGGTGCAACAGAGATAATGCTTATCAAATGTGATGATGGTGTCATGCTGATGGGCATACAACAGCCTCCTTTCTCTGCTTTGCACCGGTGAGTTTTGGATTGAGTGTTATGACTAACTGTGGATTGCAGGTTTCACAAAAGCCGTAGTTAGTTCGAGAGAGTTGAGACAAGAAAACAAAAAACAATCAGATGTCTAGAAAATATATTCTCTGGGTTTTTTTTCAATTTGTTGACAAGGCTGTACACTAACCTCTCAGTTTGTTGTGAAAGAAAGAAAAATTTTCTGAGTCAGTGCTAGATAGGATAAGAGCTCTCCCTTAGAACTTAGATTGTAGCAGGAGGGATAAGGAAGCCCTTCTCATTCCAAATGTAGAAGAGCACTGACTAAGTTGCTTCGGAGAGTTTGGGAGTCTTTTAAGTGACATTTCAAGAACTTTGCATCTTCCAGGAATTGTCACAGTAGTGCTGCCACAGGTAGAGATGTAAATAACAAGAGAACAATAGGGAACCCAGATAGAATAGCTGTGCAAACCAGACAAGCCTTTGGGCAAACAAGTTTCTTTGCAAGTCTCAAGCTATTGGTAATCTTATTGTAGAACAGACCAGACAGAGTCCCTGCCAATCTGTGCCAAGGGTAGGAGGAATCATTCAGTAAGAGAAGAGATGTTTGTCAGCCTTTTTAGAGACAAAGTTAACAGCACTACCTGCACACTTCTGTTGACTGTTTCTGTCTTATTTTAGTCTGCAAATACTAATGACAGGTTGTGCAGCTGTTGAAACAAGAGGATCTTCTCTCCAGCTTCAATTTAGGTGCCTGGGGGCCACTGGTTTTAAAGGGATTTCAAATTCTGGTTCTGGATCCATGTGAGAAGTTGGAAGGATTTCCAGTCTTGGGAGACTTTGCTTCCATCCCAACCACTTCCACATTTCTTTTCCTGTCCAATTTTTTTCATCCATGCACTACTTTGAAGGGAAGATGACTCTTAGCAGCATTGCCAAGTATCTACTCACAGCTATCAAAATCCTGTGCTAATCTGACTTCTGGTTATCTCTTCTTTCCAGACAGCAATCAATGCAGTGTGGTTATTTTAATTTCATTATTAGCATAAAACTTCTGCCAGCCTTACTTAAAAATTTATTTCAGGCAGCTCAAACACCTCCCTCTCATTCACTCCCTTGCAGAGCTGGACAGTGGTGGTTTGCCCAGCCTGCCCTCAGGAAGCTTGCATTGAAATAATATCTGAAACCAGGACTTTATTTTCAGTACACATCAAGTTCTGATAATGATAGCATAGCTGGATGAGACGCCAAAAAATTGTGCAGATCAGGCAGTTGCCATTTCATCAGGCCATTTTTGACCCACAGGGTCTCGGGCTGTTTCCTGAGGTACTGGTAATTACACAAGGACAATAATGTTCCTGGGAGCAATTGCTGACTTTTAAGGGCAACATCATTGAAGCTCTTGCACAAGATAGGGAGAAGGAGGGAAAGAGAATGGAAAGGTCTCTATCTCTCATGAACTGACTGCAAAGAAAAGCTTAAACACAAGAAAAGAGTATTTAGTAAGAGTTGCTAAGAAAGCATGACAATATATGAGGGAAGGACCATTCCTTTTTGGGGATTGTATTTGGCTCAGGAAAGCAGAAGCTGAGCACAGCTGAGCTGAATGGATACATCGACGCTGTCTTTGTAGCCCTCTGATCAAAGCAAGCAGTTACAAGTTTTGTGGCTCAGCCTCAGACACAAGGCTACCAGTAAGTGTTATCACTATTTGTTATTCTCAGGCATGGCAGAGCAGAAAAGAGGGCCAGGGTGAGGATAATGATCTGCTGTCAGTGCAGTGAGGCTAGAGCAGAAAAGCTGTGGGACTCCAGCAGGATTGAGTTGCACTGGCAGAGCCCTGTATAAACTAAGGACATCTGTAGAAGTGGCTGGGCTCAAAAAACTGCACTGATACCATCACCCCTCCCTAGAAAAGGCTCTGTGTGAATGAACAGGTCCTTTAGGGGACATTAGAAGTATCCTGCTTGGGTCTTAGTTATGCTATGGGAAGCAAGATCCCAGTTTCAGCTCATGTAGTTAACTTAGGCAAAAGCAGTATAAGATCCTCACTGTTATGAATTAAAATACAGAAGAATTCTAACCCATGGTTTTATATAGAAATTGAATTCCAACTGTTTATTGTATGAGACCAAACATGGAGGTTCCTATGTTTATCTTTAGCGTCAGATAAGGGCAGTTAGCCTGCTCTTTCTTGAGTATGGCTTTTCTCTTTTAAGGCAAATGCAACAGATCCTGAATATGCCTTACGTAAAACTATAAAGACAAAAAAAAATTGTGGCAACTGAAGGGCACAGTCCAACCACGCACTGGGAGAGAAATGGGTTGATACCTGATTTTGTAGTGTCATTACTAAAGGAACTTTATATCTTGTATTTATCTTGGTGATCAGTGAATCTGAGTTTGGAGGCCACAAAAGGGAGGTTTTGGCTTGGTGTCTGTAGGTTCTGAAATGACCCATATTGTCTTCTGGCAGTGGGGAGGGGGAAAACATTTGAAAAGAACTCCCAGACCAGTCAGCCCAAGAAGCAGCAATGGCCAAAAATGAAAGAAACCAGACAGAAATGCATTCCTGATTAATATAAACAACATGTCAAGAGGGAAGCAATTTCTAGTGCCCATTTTCTAGCTAGAGCCAGTAGCTCTTTACCTCTATTCCCTTGAACGTGGCTTTTTCTTGCAGTCCTCTTGTACTGTCAGTGACTATGAAGAAGCTGCAAACAGAGGTCACATTGTCAGATGCCACACCATGTCCTCCATGGTGAAACCTCTCAGGGTTTCCTTCATTGGGGAATGCAAAATGTCTGTGGTCAGAAAAGGAAGATTTCAATGAGCCCTGCAAGGAACTTAAAAGCACATTTGAATCTGCAATTGCTGAGCTGCCTTTGCTTGCCTTGGCCTTGAGTGACTGTCAAGCCTTAGTGGAGAACACAAAGCACTGGAAGAGCTCTCTCTGCATACAGGATGACAAGTGTCAGTGTCATATGGAAAGTTAAATTTTTTTGCCCTAATAGATATATTTGGTTTGATTTCTTGCCTGTGGCATCAGTCAGTGTTACTTCACCCTGAGGAAGAAAAGGCCCTGTCACTCCCTAGTGGTGTGCTCATTAGTCTAGCAGAAGTGCAATCTGCTCCTGCCCTGAAATTTGCCACCATTTTATCTCTAACATAAACACTTATTCAGCCACAACTTAGAGAAATCATATTATGGCAGCTAAATCTACAGAAATTTAGATATATTGAAGAAGAGAATGGTTTGTAGGAATCTGGATCCATTGTTTCTCTTGAATCCCTCGAACAAATTAATTTAGACACTTAGATTCCCTTTATCTCTGTTTGTTTTTAGTCACAGGGTTAGCCAGTACTTGAAACACCCCCAGTCCAACCACCACTTCCTGGTCCAGGGAATACCATTAAATATTTGGATGGGATGAGTAAGCAGACTTGACTCTTGTCAAAGTAATTTGCACAGAAAATGTGTAAACCACAATTCCTTAATTGTTTCTGTAGCTGTTACACCAATTTTGAGGGTGGAAAACACTCAGCACTTCCAATAGCTCCCTCTGCCTGCAGTGGGACAGCTCCTGTGGGTCTCTCCGAGTTTCAGCAGAAATGCAATGCACTGTTTAATCATGTACAAAACTGACACACTTGGGGAAAAAAAGAAGAATCAGTCCCATAAAGTCAAGGAGCTGAACTGCCAAACTCTTCGTTTCTTCTGCAGTTTTTTTTCTGTCCAGCTCCACTTTACAAAGTATTTTTGAAGACTGTCCTACTGCCCTCTGTGGGCTTTACTGTGAAGTACCTTAAATAACCCTGTGGGCATGTGTTGGGATATGACTCCCTCAGAAACTTTTGCTTCTCTTCTCTCATGCCCATGTGCTGCAGCTGCTTATTAAAGTGATACCTTAATTTAGCAAAGCCAGTTGTACACTCCCCACCCCTTCATGTGCCTGCCAATGCAACAAGAAGCCTAAGAGAAGGCATCTGTAATGGCTGTTTGGTCTTGCTGGTTCTGAAAGCCAGGGAGATATAATAAACTCGTCTCCAAATACACATACAGAAATAGAAGAATTAGCAATAAGTTTAGAAGGAAGATCCTGGTACGTATGAGATCTTGCCTTAGTTTTGGTTCAAGTGCTTTGTTTCAGTCAGCATTTTGTGGTTTTCAGGGGCTGGCCTTAGGGGTTTTGCAGGAAACTGAGTGGATAATGAATATTACAAATATTAGTAGCTTTACAACTAGAAAGTCTGTGAAGCAGAAAGGGTGTTTTCTATGTCTTTACATGGGTCAGTTTTTAAAGAATGTAAAAATAAAGGCTGCTTTGGCTTCAGCTGTTCAGTGCCTCTTGGCAGTCTGGGGAATCAGATGCAGAACAGAGAGTGCCTGGGGGTGTTCTTCTGCACCATCACTGGCCGGAGCAGTAGCTCAGATCCAGAGAAACTAATGGAATTAAGAGAGTTTTAACTTGTTTCCATTTGTTTGCTAACATGACAAAATATCTTATTTATTTGTTTAAATTATGCACCAAACTAGGGAGATGCACGAAGTTTTTTGTCTCAATGGTCAGTTTGGACTGTAATTTGTAAACTGCAATTATGGAAATGAATTTTTACTGAGCCACCTCTTAAAAAATAGACCTCACTCTGCTGAACTTGTCTGGTTCTGAGGCAGTATGTAAATGGGCATCAGGCGGTTGTGGTTTTGGTCATGGAGCTTCTGGGCATTACTTAAGTGCTGCCAGCAGCCGCTGCACGTCCTGGGCAAGTAACCTTCCTCTGATCTACAGCATTGTAAGAGCCAGCCCAGCATCCTTTCCCACGCTGGAGGCTCTTGGAAACCGTTGTGTTTTACTTGACTGCAGCAGAAACTTCCCTTTACAGCAAGCCATGGAGAGCCATGTACTGAACGTCTGGAAAACAAGCCTGCTGGGCCTCCTGTTAAATCTCTCACTAACACATTCCCAGCTTGCCGGGGTCCCCCACACGCTCCTTCCCACCGGTAGGTTTCCACGCAAGCCCACAGTGCCGGGCAGAGGAAGGTAGCTGGGGCTGGAGCACCCTCTGCAGGGACCTTCCTCCCGTCACCGCGCCGGCCCCGCCCGCCTGGAAGGGACACCTGCAGCCCACCGCGGTTTCTCCGCACTGCCAGGGTGGATGGAGCCAAAAGGTCAGAGAGGTCCTGCTGTGCGAAGCCTCGGCTCAGGGAGTGTCAGCAGTGGGAGCTGCCAAATGCCCTCTCCTCTGGGAGGGGATGGGGAGGGCGTTCTTTGGGAGAGGGAAGCAGTGTGACAGTGGAGATGCTAACCCAAATGCTGCTTGGTATGAGCCATCCTCTTTGCAGTATGAAGACATTTATAGTTTTAAGGCATTATTATTATTTTTTAATCCTATGTAATTACACAATAGTTTATTATTACCATTGAACTGAGTTGCAAGGCCTCTATTACGCTGATAACAATTTCCCTACCAAAACCATCATGATGGTTGCCATATTTCCCAGCTGAAGGCCTGATACTCAATGAGCACCTTCCTCAGCTTGCAGATGTGCTGGAAACAAACAGAAATTCTAGGTCTTTCATTGTAGTGCTGTCTGTGACTGAGCCATTGAGGAAAAGACTTGACAAAACTGTATTTTAAATATCATTGCTTATGGGTAATGGCAGAGGAGCCATTACCCATAGTCCCCTGCTCTGATGGCCTGCAATGTCTAGGACAAGAATTATTGTCTTAGATTTAGCTGATCACCAAGTAGTTGCATCAATGCCTTGTAGTTCTATAATAAGCTAAAAATAATGAAATAGTGAAGCTTAATATAATTTTTTAGAGGTGGTATGTTCAGGATCACATGTCGTGGCTTGTTAGAAATGGAGTTGTGATATGCACTTTGCTGGGAAGGAATGATGTGTAATGGAGACACTCAGCTGTCATTGGCTGAGATGAAACTGAGGCATGAAATTCTCTGAAAACAATGAAGGGATTCCATGACAGTATTTGGTTTGCCTTCCAGAGCTTGCTGCTTGAAAAGGAAAGGTAGAGATGGGTTCTGTTGGGTTTTTTTTACAAAGGAATTGTAAAAGAATTAGCCTGTCTTGGATACATCAAATTATGTGGCACCTATACTTTTGCCACTTAAATAGGTGTACAAAACCTATTCAGAAGATAAACTCTTTCTTTTTCTTTTTTTTTTTTTTTCCAATTTTCAGTGGATAGTTCTGTGCACATTTTAACAACACCACTTCTTGCACTGGGAGCACAGCCCCTCTTAATTCTCTTTTCCATTTGAATTGGAAAAGCAGCTCAAAGAACTGGCAGGTGAAACAAGTATCTCAGCAATATAACAGCACATGATATGTTTCTTCTCTACTCTATGCTTGTCTGATACATGGTTACAATCGAAGACCTCAATTTCATTTTAAAAATCAAGTTTCCACTTTACAAGGTACGAGAAGATGAAAACAACTGAACCATGAAAATTAGTTCAAGATTTATTGTATTTTTTTTTTAATATTGTGAATCTAGGTTCCATTCCTTTTAATGTTTGCATTTTGAAACAGTGGCTTTTCCTGACGCCAGGATATATGACAAGTTACTTTTGAGAATACTCTGCTGCTGCTGGGCTAAGTTATGGCCCTCAGGTATAAGAGGCTCTAGCCAAGCTCTCAGGCTTCTTTGAAAAGCTTTTCAAAAAGACTATTCCATGCTGCCTTTAATCTATTTATATTTACTACTAAACTTCTATCGTCAATGACTCTATCCATTGTTGCCCTGGTCTTTGTGTACTCCAGTATACTATCTATGTAAAAGTCCTTATGTAATTAAGTATGTACTTGTAGAACATAGAGAGCTGTTCCCATGAAAAAAAAGCGAGAAAAGTAAAAGCACATCTTATGGGTATGTGGAATTACAAACTCTAGTTCAGCAGACCACTAAAAACCCCAAACTACTCTCTGGTCATAATTTATTATGAAAGGTAGCGTGATTTTTAAAGCTAAGTCTTTTTTGTTTGGTTGCTTTGGTTGGTTATTTATTTGTTTGTTTTTACCCTGAGTCTTTTTTGACTCTTTTTTTTTTTTTTTTCAATTGCCCCTGCTCCCAAGACAGTATTCAAAGTATTTAATGAAATTTAGCAAAGATCAAGGTTTTTGTTTCCATTTCACAGACTGAGAAATGGAATCATAGAGACTGTGAATGATTTATTAAAATCCAGAATGAAGATAATAACTGTTGGATAAAAAGTGTAGTGCTGCAATGAAGTAGATGTTTTGGTCTAAAAGGAAAATCACAAACTTAGTATGTGCTTCACCGCCTGTACGTTGGCCACAGGTGATACAGGACATACTACGTGTCATTCTGTCATTCTGTTTCCTCATTAATTACTGGTTTATGTTTGTACCTGCTGCCTTAGGGCTCAGTCCCTGTCCTGTCAGACTGGAGTCTGGACTGAAATTTCCACACCGATGCGGCACGGTGCTGCTAGCTCTGTCCCGCAGCGTGGCTTGGAGGCCACCTTCCTGGCTGATGCGGCAGGATAGCACCGTGAAGTCAATTCCGCAATTACAGATCCCTGCAGGGAATTCGAGCTGGTGCGCTGTAGAGGAAAAGGAAGAAATCTTGCATTCGCTCTCTACTGTCCTTTAGCCCAGCTAGGGATGTGGCAGAGGACGGAGTGGGTACTTGGAAGGATGTGAACCACGCAGCTCACTGGTGGTGGGTGGGGTGTAAACAAAGGAGCGAACCGGTGTAATGCCCGGTGGCTCGGGACGGCCCGACGTGAGGCACAAGTCCTTCGCTGGTGTCCCGGAGCGGCGGGCAGTGCCCCGTCCCCGCGCGTGTCCCCAGGCGCGGCC
>VXBQ01006414.1:636110-658928 GCA_013400175.1 Phainopepla nitens | reverse complement strand
GGCACGGGGCGATGCCGCACGGCGCGGTCGGTGCTGCCTCCTCCCGGGCCGGGGCGTGCGGAGGGACGGACGGCAGGAGGCAGGGAGGGAGGAAAAGAGGCAGGGTGGGAGGGACCCCACGGCGCCGCTCGGCGCCCGGCCCGGCCCCGGGAGCGCGACAAGCGCCTGGCACGGGATAAAGTTATCCCGGAATAAGGCTGCACGCATGTGCGTCACCCCGGATGTGAACATGCCGGCCCGGCTCCCCGCTAGCTCGCTCCGCCTGGCTCCAGCGGATGGGCTGAGCCGAGCCGTGCCGAGCCGTGCCGTGCCGAGCCGTGCCCAAGGCCCTGCAGCCCGGTAGGGGCTGGGGGAGGCCGGGCCGCCCGGGCGCCCTCGAGGGCCGAGGTGCGAAAGCCCCTCCCGGCGGGGCAGGGGCAGGTGCGCAGCCCGGGGCGAGCGGCGGGCGGGAGCCCGGGAGAGATGGATTTTCGTGGGAAGAAGTACGAGCGCGGCAGTAACTGGTCGGACCCCGAGGTGGTGGAGCTGCTGCAGCTCTGGGCCGACGAGTCGGTGCAGATAGAGCTGGAGAGCTGCTTGCGCAACCAGCACGTCTTCAACCGCATCGCCGAGGTGCTGCGGGAGAAGGGCATCCACCGGACGGGCGACCAGTGCCGGGAGAAGATCAAGAAGATGAAGCTGGAGTACCGGAGGATCAAGGACAATAGCAAAGCCCCGCGGGGCGGGCGGACGTGGAAGTTCTACGAGGTGATGGACAGGGTGCTGACCAGCCGGCCGGCCCTGGCCTATGGCTCCCTGAGCGGCAGCATGATGGCTCAGCAGGTGCTGCAAGGCAGCATGGTGGAGAGCTACCACCACCAGTTCGCCTCCTCGGCCCTGCCCTTTGGACACTCCCAGCACCCTGAGCTGATGGAAATCAAATGTGAGGAGGTGAACTCTGATGACCACAGCTTGACCCCAGAGCCCCCACAAGCCATGTCTTACCAGCAAGGCTCCCCTGAAGAGCAGGAGATGGAGAGAGCCTTCTTGGAGAGGGCCCAGAACGACTCTCCCATCTCCAGGGTGGAGATTCCCATTGAAACCAGTGTTTCACCTTCAGGTAGGGATAGCCTTTTACATTCCAGCATAAGGTTTCTGCCCATTTTCCCAGAAAGAGAAGATTATTTGTGCTGCAGAGATAGATGCGTGGTTTTCTCAATGACATTTGGATCCTTGTTTTTCCACATCCCAAAAAGCTTTAAAGTAGAAGGCTGATATCTGAATTTATGGTGTTTTGGCCATTCCCAAAATACAGGTATCTCACTGCAGGTAAATGTAGTCTAGAATTACTGAACTATGCAAAATACTGTGTATGAAATCCAAAGGGCTCCGTAAGCTGGGCTAGGTAGATTTCTGCATATAATGCTGACAGTAATTGCCTTATCGAAAAAACCCATTTGCATGCTTTTTTGGTAGCACTTAAACATAACCAGAGCTGTTTGCTGTCCTAATGCTGAATTGTATCAGAACACCTTCTTCTGCCATGGCTGCTCTATAAACCTGCAGGTGAAACTGTCCTTGCATTGTTTCAAAATATATTCCAGATCTAATATTTGAGTCCACTTAACAGTGAAGAATACATGGGAATAATCATTGCCTGACTTTCTAAGCTATTCAGTGGGTCTTGGAAAGAGGATGTTTTTGAAAGTCGCTGGCAGAAACAGTGTATTTGTTTACAGGAGATGAGATTCCTGCACTGAAAATGCAGTTGGCATTGCTTAGCTGCCAGGAAAGGTACAGTCCGGGAATCCTGGGAATTTCAAACTGGTCTAGGACAGGCTGATGGAAGACCGTGAATTGTTGGAGAAGAAGGGATGATAACAAATGTGAGGTTAATATCTGAGGTCAGGAAGAAGTGGTATGTCCTCTTGGCTGTGGTGCTTGCATAGTTAGCCTAGAGGAGGGAACTGGTGATCATTCAGGTTAATACAGAGGCCATGTAAGGGGCTGGGGCTGGCAGCCTCATGGTGTGCCCAATGTTAAAAATAAATATTAAAAAAAACCCTTAAAAATATGTTTGCAAACCTCAGGATGTACCGGACAGGTTTTACTTTGTTTTTTTCCATAAACTCTATGGTAAATAAAAGGGTGTTCTTAGGACAGGCAGGAAAAGGAAGCAAAGCATGCCCATGCCACTTTGCTTGCTGCACTTTTTCTTCCTTGTTTTTGTGTATTCACAGGTTTCAGTGAGCCAAACATGGCAAACTCATCACGGATCCAGAATGTTGTTCCCCGGCCCAGCTTCTCTGCCTTGCATCGGCTGAGAAAAAAGCGGAAAGGCCAGCGCATGAGGGACCCGCTCGATGATCTCCTGCTGAAGACTCTGACATCTCAGCGGGCCATGGAAGAGCGCTTTTTGCAGATGGAAGAACGCCGATTCCAGCGGGATTTGGACGTGGAGGAGCGTCGGATGCAACTGGAGCAGCGCCGGTTTGAACTGGAGCGGGAACATGAGTTTCGCATGTTCAATGTCTTTGCTCAAATGCTCAGCATCCTAAAGCAGAGCCACAGTGGCTCCTCCTCTGTTGCCATGCCTCAGGGTTTGGACTTCAGCCAGGCACTGTCCGAAATTGAGGGAATGGGAGGAAGAGGGAGCAACCTGCAAGAGATGAGGGTTCGGCCGCTTGCCAAGAAAAGGGTTGACATGCACAGCTTCTGCAACCTCAGCGGCTTCCAGAGAAGCCCCTACCTCTCTGCTCGCGGCAACTTTGCCAGCATTTTTCAGGGCTCCAGTGAGGAAGGGTACAAAGCCTATCACGCTGACAAGTATGATGAAGACAAGAACCCCAATGTGAGTAAGAACCTCAAAGTGTTTTCCTGGCTTCCTTGTTAGGAGAAATAGTTTCTTAGAGGTTTGCTGACAGATGAGCTAAATGTGTGGGAGTTTTTTTTGATCTCACTAATACAAGGTGAGTCAAACTGTTTGATGAAAAGAAATTAAAAGTAGCTTTGCAGATCATCTACGTACCAAAGATGAACGCTGTGTTCAGTTAAGGTTTGCACACTCTGATTTCTTTATCAGGGTTGTAATAGCAGTAGCAGACCTTGAAAAAGGTAAGAGATCTGTAGGAACAGAGCTCATGTTCCTCCTTTCACCTCCTCACTATTAGTAAGTTCTATTGCCCACTGAGGACCATCTCTGATTGTCCAATTATATCTGATTATTGCAGGTAATGGGTGCAGGAAGTAGAGCTACTAAGTAGTAGCCTTTTTTTTTAAATTACTGTTAATAACAGTCAGCATTTTTCTGCCTGTTTATGCTCAGCTGCTCAGTTTTAAGTAGCTCGTCATAGCCCTCTTGTGGCACAAAGGCTGTGTTAATAGTTCATGGCAAATTATTACTGAGTAACAAGTGTAGTAAATATAAATAACAATTTATATGTGGATTACTTTTAATTACATCCTTCATTCACATCCTGAACTACTTGAAACTTCAAAAATATTTTATTATTAGCCCTGACTTTAGTTGCCCTGTGTTGCAGGGGTGAAAACTAGGTTGTTAAACTGGAAACACACAGGGAAGTTTTTGTTACGAGGTGTATTATGAGGTACAGACTTCTGCTTCTACAAACTGTTGTCTATGTAGGAAATAGTTTTTTGAACAAATACCTAAAACCAGACTTGTGCTTTAGTAATATCATAAGTGCACGGTTGTTTAGATTTTCTTTCACATTATAAAAAATTATTTACCCAAACTCTTCCAATAATGAGAATGTACTAGTAGATTTGAACTCTTCAGGATCTAATGCCATACTATGTATGGCCAAATCATAAACCTGGAACTGTAGGGTCATCTCTCCAGAGGGGAAAATTCAGTATTTTAACTACTTATCATGACCACATGTCTATATGTTTTTTGAGCAAATCGGTAGAGTGGAATAGTAATTAATGGTAAACAAATGCTTTTAAGATAAAGAAATATATCCAAAGTCTTGTTTAAAACTACTGTTGAAGGGTAGACCTTTTTTTTTTCAGAGTTGTTTTAGGGTTTCTTTTTAGTTGCATATAATAGTGAGTGAATTCAAGATTAAGTTAAACGTGTTCTATATTAGAAGTTTAAAGGAGTATGAACTATTAGTACATGTTCATTTACAGACAGTTTACTGACTAAGAAGCCAAGTGCTTGGGATATATATGGAAATGTACACACACAGATGCAAGTCTTGAGTTATATATGGTGAAGTTTATGTGAACTGTGTTTTGACTTTCCCTTGCTAAGCTTTTGGGAGGCAATTTAGTGAAGTGATAGCTAAGATGATGTATTTATGTGTTTTATATGTGTATAAACAATACTGTTTCTTTTTCTAGGGTATAATAAACTTTGGCACCAGTGAGAACAAGCTCTGCTTTGACCTGATGTCCAAGCGGGTAAGTTCTGTTCCAAAATAAAACATGGAATTTGCTATGCAATTCCTCTTCAAAGCTTGCACTTTCCTAGACTTACTGCTATTACTTAGGTTTCTCTGGTAAAGCTTTTCGTTGTGAATTTTAAATTTGTTGTAAGTTACTTTTGAATACAACTACATGTACATTTATTTATTTTATTTTTCCAGGAGGATAGGAACATGGGTGTTTTTCTCTTCTTCTTCATGATGGGTTTCCCTTTGGGGATGTACCTACTTCAGAAAACTAGATAAGAATGGGATTAATTTTATTTTCCCCTGCTTCCAGAAGATTTAATACAGATGTTTTGAAATTAGTTTTGAACTATTTTTAGTTTTGAGTATCTTTATATTTGTCCATTATAAAGTCACATAACTTGGACACCCAGTTCTGAACTCACCTGAAATGTGCAAGTATAGCAGCAGTGAAAGCTCTCAAAATCAGACTGGGTCAGCTGCTACCTGCTGGCTTTGCACCAGGCAGAGGAGGGGAACACATAGCAGAACTGAAAAAGCAGAAAAAGTCAAAAGGAAACAATAGAACCGTGCTGTAGAGCAATGCTTCTAGAATTCCATTAAAATCGCTGCCCAGGTGGCAGGCAGTCTTTGAGGTGGGCAGGTAGCACTTTTTCCTACCTGTGGAGGGAGGGAAGGTGACTCAGGGTTAGACAGTCAGTCTCTGCAGTTTGAAGTTCGTGGTTGCTCCCATTCCACCACTTCCCACCCTCAGAATGTTCCCTGTTTTATCTCTGCCTGCTACTCCACTGACTCGGGGGATGCTACCCCACAACTCCACCTTCCAGCTAAAAGAACAGGTAAGGCAGAGGGGCTGCCTGCACGGAAAGGTGTCTTCTAGGCTGTGTAGGTGGTGCCTTCCTTCCTTCACTGCTCTTTCCCCTTTAAACTAACACCACATCTGAAGTAAGTAATGCAGAGGAAGACAGTAGTCAGCTGCATCTGAATTAGCCCTTCTATGAAAGCGAGAGGAGACTTTGTCAGGTATAGTGTCCCTGCTTGTGGCAGCAAGCTGGCAAGTTGTTGCCAGCTTCTCAGTCCTCGCAGCCTTGAGTGACCATATGGATTCACTGAATGCAGCATCAGCTGGGATTGTAGGCAAATATTTTTTTGCTATTTGGGATTAAAAATACTTACTGCTGCCACTGAATAATGTATCCAGTTTCTGTTTTCAACTTCTGACCCTTAAATCAGAGAATACTTAACACATGATTTTTTGGGGTTCTCCTCTTATTAATTCATAGTCATTTTTGGCCAAGTCTGCTGGTATGTTTGGTGTTTCATTCTCTAGATAAGTTTAGGAGGGAGATGTAAGGAGGCACAGTTCTTGGAGCTACATAGACTCTAAGAACGTCTACAGCTGAATAAAGGAACTTTTATCCTATAATATCAGATTGTAATTCTGCATGGGATAGGGACATTGTCTTTAAACTCCAGAGCTTGACACCAATTACTAAAACACCTGTAGAAAATATTATGGTTTTGTTATTGTGTGCAAAACTTTCACACTGCATGTGGAATTTCCCTCCTCCCTTGCACTATCACCTGCTTGTGTCACCACCACCTTTACTTTTTTAGTATTAACTCATATATTTGGTAGCCATTAAAGATTTGGAAGGGGCATTGTACATAATACTTGTTTATTGCCTTTTTGTTTATCTAAAATGTTCTCTCTGCCTGTATCAATGCTGTGCTTTCCCTTGCAACTTCACAGAACTGGATTATGTGAAACCTGGATACTTATATCCTTGAAAATATTTAGGTAAAAGCAGTGTGCACACTTTATCTAATTATAAATATTAAAAAGGACCTCCACAGTTCAGGTCAATCTGTCTTTGAGATCAGAATGAACTTCTCATAAGGAACAAATGCCTGACCTGGGGAATAATTATTAGGAGGATAATTTCATTTTCTCCCGTCTTTTGAAAGCTCCTGTTACACTTCAACACTTACCAAACTGATCAGAAATATAAATCTGAAGAAGCTGCAGTAACTTTGAACTGAGACACAAATGAAAGCTTTAATTCCTTTAAAAAATGAATATATTGAAAGTTTATTAAAGAGAATCCGTATCTGACTCTGATTCAAATTCCTTTCCAGCTCTTTTTTGACGGTCTAGACCTGAGCTTTCACAAGCTCTCACCTGAGCTTATTTTTTCAGCTAAAAGCTGTTGTCCTCAGAGCTTGGGCAAAACCCTCTTGGGTTTGCTTCATTTGCTGAGAAAGTCTTTTGCAGCACCTTGGTTATGGGCATTGTATGTTGCCTATTCTGCATCCTTTTTGTAGATATCTGTGCAGTGAAGTTTTGGCTGCAGTAACTTAGGAGAAACCTGTAGTTCATACAGCCTGAAGGTATCACAGATCAGTTTGCTGGTCGTTGCTTCTCCAAGCTGCATTAATTTTGATGGTCAGTAGCTTGCCCAATCCAGTTTTACAACTGTTGAAGTTGCACAAGTGTCTGTGCAGGTGTGTGCCTGTACATGGATCCTGTCTATCTCCATATTTCCCTTATCAGTAACCGGGGTTTTAATGATTCTTCTCATTTCTCCCAGCTGACCCAGGCTGATATGAATCTGATGGACCCTTCACTACTTCAGTATCCTGACTGGAAAGGACATCTGTTGTAAGTCTTTTCTGTAACACTTCTCTTTTTGACTCCTTGTTTAATAAACAGAATGGATGAATACAAACCTCTTCTGCTACATTCTCTAGTTAAAACTTTTCTAGGTCACTTACTCACCTTTTTCTTTGCAAAACTTTACATTAGCTGTCCTACCAGCTCATCCAGTTAAAAATCCTTATATGTGAGAGAAGATGCAAATTTTCTAAAGCGGAGTTTTAAAAGCACTTGTATACATTAACAAATTGGATAACTCCAAACAGTTCTTTGAAACCCAGAGAACACTTGGGGTTGTTAATTCTTCTCTTCTGTGCCAGATTAAAGCTCATCAGAAATGCATGCATCATTATAGATGTTATCTGCGGTACCTCTGCTGGGTGTAAAAATCACGTTTGCTCCATGGGCCAGAGCTAGCCTGTTTTCTAGCTATTTTCACCAGACTTTACTGTCTGACTGGACTTTCCTGAGATGTGAACCTGGTTTGGAAGCCTAGCCTCTTGGAGAATATTTGAATCAGTATTTGCTTTCGTGTATTTTTCAGCTTACGGGAAGAAGTGGCTCGATTTTTGACCTATTACTGCAAGGCCCCTGCACCTCTTAAAGCAGAGAATGTAGGTAACCCAGTGTCCATTGGTATCTGTTCTAATGTGCTGCCATTTGTTGGGAAACAGTTTCAAATTCTGTTTTTTTAAAAAAATGATTTGCTAAGAATGCAAGCTGTTACCATGTAAATGAGATTGATTCTTCATTTCAGTAGCTTTTGATACACACTTCCACCAAAACACTTCAGGCCTACTGTATATTTGCCTCATGTTTCACTTCTGTGTGGCAACTCCTCCTGCTGGTAATCTCAATGGGGCTTTTTAGTTTGATATCCCTATTTAGCTCAGGGACCTACTATGCCTGTATCCCTCAGCCTTGACAAAGATGCCCACTGTTTCAGCTGAGTTCCATGTCATTGCATTCCTCTGTTATAGCTCAAGACAAAGATTTGTAATGGAACCAAGAGTTAGTTTTAGCCTGTGAAATTAGTGGCAGTGTTGCTAGAAAGACATCAGGGCCCAAGTCTCTGCAGGACTTGATGACTTGTGAGAGATGCACCCTGGACACAAGGGCCTGTGGAGGTCAGGCACTCAGGTCTCTACTGAGTGCTGAAGGCAGCAGGAGCTGGTGCAGCCATTGTTTTTCTGGCTGGAGTAATTCAAACAGAACCCCATACTTCATGTGGACTGAGGTTACCACTGATCAGTTTGCTGATCACTGCCTCTTCAAGGCACCAGATTCTTCCTGATACTTGAAATGAAACTCATGGTACAGGTGAGCATTTGTCCTATAAAAGCAAGAGTCAAACCTGCTTCTGTATGAGACAGTAGTTTCTACTTCTGCACAAATTTGGCAGGAGGTCAGAAGTGCTGTTACCATGAAGAAATGATAACACATATTAACTGTTGTAAAGTATTTTGCTTTACTTGCATTTCAGAACTGCTCCCCAACGTTTTCCCTACTTTAAGCCTATTATTTTTCTAAATGTCTTATTAGAATCAAAAATGGCACCAGAACAAACTGTATGTGAAAGAACAGGACTAAAATTATTGTGGTAGAAGTGGGATTTCAGCAGGAAAATTCTAATGGAGAATTAGGGAGAAAATTTGTTTTGATGATATTGTCAGGAATTATTACTTCATAGTGTTGACTTTCTATGTATGGATTTATCCCTAACTTCCCTCTTTCTTCTGTAGGTAATTGTTTTAAATGGTTGTGGCTCTTTATTTTCTGCATTAGCTACAGTCCTTTGTGATCCAGGGGGTAAGTGGATGGTTGGAACATAGCTTTGTATTTTTCTACTGGGAAATAATGTTACTTTATTTAAATACTGTTAGACAGAAGTGAAGTGGTGGAATTGGCATTGGCCTGCTGCAAAGTTCTTGTTTCCTGCATAGTTTTGCTGTGAAATTCTTCATTTCCATGGTTTTGCAGATGTCATGCACTCACACTTGGTGCCTGCCCTGTCTGCCTTCACTGTTTTTGTGGTGCCCTGTGTTAGTTTGGCAGATTAGACGTGGGCTATACTCATGGTTACCTGGGCTCTTGCAGAAGATTAAAGAATTAATGTAAAAATAAAGTGAAGAAAGAGGCACTAGAATTACAGTGTTTCCAGGAAACACAGCTGTAAAAATGCTTTCGTGTTTAGCTAAAGCACATTAGAGGAGAAGACTATGTTAGAGGAGAAGACTGTGACCTGTTGATAACCAACTTTGTTTTCTTGGTTCCAGAAGCTGTTCTGATTGCTACTCCCTTTTACGGTGGTATTACCCAGGGTGTCTTCCTCTATGGTAATGTCAAGCTGGTGTATGTCTATTTAGACAGTAAGGTAAGATCTGAGAGAAGGGAATAACAACCTCTGTAGTTAAACTGGAAAGCTGAGCTTTGGGAACATCTGCGAGCAGCTCTCAGAACAAGGGTACACTGCAGCCAGTAGACATTTACAACAGTTTATTGCTGGGAAGATGGGCTCATAGTTTACAAGAAAGTCACTTGAGACCATGAATCTGGATTCCAGTTTTGTCCTTTTCTTGTATCTTACTCCCAGTAAAAGTCCTTGAAAGGAAAAAAATTACCATTTTGAACCTTGGAGAGAGAAGTTGTGTCGTGTCCTACTGAAGGTGGTCCCAGGGTGGAAGAGCAGATGGAGATCTTGCATTGCTTTAGTTATTCAAGGATAGTAAGAAAATTCTGGTTTTGGCCAGCCTGTGATGGCCTTTTCTTTAATTTTAGTTATTGATTTGTTTATTCTCTCTGTAGTATAAAAGGATAAGAAAATGGTTGCTAGGTCATTATTGTTGGGGGGTTATTTTCTTTCGTGGAACACTTCTCAGTGGATTGACTCAAGGAAGTCTGTAGTGAAACAACTTTGCCTTTTAAATCTTTTTTATGTCTTTCAGATTACTGGAACAAGCACTCGGCCTTTTCAGCTTACAGTGGAAAAACTGGAAAAAGCCTTGCAGGATGCCCGGGCAGAGGTGAGTTTAGCTGAGCTCCACACTACCACCCACGTTTGCAATATATTGGAGATGTCACATCCCAGAAGTGGCCTAAAGATCAAAGCATTTTCAAAACCTAGCGCCTGGTTTTTGGTTGTCCTTTTAGACCATCTGAGATGATGGCTTGCAAACTCAGAGGCAGTTCTAGGGAGAATCCCTCAGTGTTGTGTCTGTCCAGTTTTGGTCACAGCAGAAAGGATAAACCAGACCATTCACAAAGCACTGGAACCCATTCATATCACCTAAAAAAATGTACTTGGCCATGCACTAAAATTTGGGACTACCCAGGATTTCTCCCTCAGAAAGGCCAGCTGAGTTACTTGAAAACTGACTGCTCTACACAGAAGGGTAGATGAATGCACTAAGAATGCTGAGAGTTTTTGCAGGAGGGAACTCTAGAGGATAGAATCCAAGTGAATATCACTTTTCTGAAGAGTTAGTCTGTAAGTTTGGTGCTGTCCTAAATCCCAAATATGTTTAACTGCATCTTTGAATTGTTACCAGCTCTGACATCTCCAGCCAAGTGTGCTCTAAATGAGTACACTTTGCTCCATCTAACTCAAATTCTCACTCTTCTTGCCCCATTCATAGGCAGACTTCAGTCATTTATTACTTCCCAATTACTAATACAGCTCAGAAAAAGTACTTCCATACTGAGAACATGTGAAACTATCTTTCTCATTAGTTGGTTGACCAAATGACGACTAATTACTTGGTGGTAGCAATTCCCTCTTTTCAAAATCATAGATTAATTCTATAATATTTTGCTCATTTCACTTTGCAAATGATTTAATTGTTAAAAAGAAATCTTAATTTGTGGCTGAAAGTTTTCTCATGCAAATCTAACCTTAGAGGTGAAAAGTCATGGTGGAAGCTTCAGGGGAATCCTGTGTCACACTCAAGTGAGGGACTGCTCAAGTAGAGGAACTGAAAATTTATCCCATGATAGGCACTGTCTCAATACTGTGGTATTTGTATTCTGCAGGGTGTCACTGTCAGGGCCTTAATTCTTCTGAATCCTCAAAATCCCCTTGGGGACATCTACTCCTTGTCAGAGCTACGGGATTACCTGGAATTTGCTAAAAGGTATGTCAGTTTGGAAGGCTGAGATATCCTGAGTCAGATAGAGTTTTCTGAAGTCCACCACAGAATCTGGTGGACTACTTACTGTCCCTGAATTTATCTTTTAAGTCAGGCAAACAGTCTGTTCTTCACACACATTGGTGTGGACTTCAGAAAGGAGAGGGGAGTGCTGGGATCATAGACCATGCCATCATCTGGAGTGGCAAAGCAACTTGCATCAAGGAATGCAAGTTTTATTTTTCAGTAATCTGAGGAAGCACTATGGCACTGTGTTTCCCTGGTAGAAAGCTGAGTTCTTTTCCTCTCGGTTTCTCTGTATCTGTACAGACAAAGAAGTATATGAATATGGGTTCCCAATTTCATCATGGATCATAATACTCTCTGAGATTCAGATTGTATGAGATGCTGAGTGGATGGGCAGTACATATAGGAATTAATTTTTACATTGGCAATAATAGCATCTTTGTCGTGTTACATGGTTACAGTGGGTGATAGTTAAGTGGATATACCTCAAATCATTTCAATGTACACAAAATAGATCTAAGCTGAGAAAAATTGCTTTATTTCTGCAAAATTTGGCATCCCCTCTTCTTTGTATAAAGCCACTATTTGCAGGCCTGAATTTATCTCTGTTAAACCAGAAGCAGTCTTCTTTTTTAATCTCCATTTTGTCCTTTTGCAGACATGAATTGCATGTGATAGTAGATGAGATCTACATGCTGTCAGTTTTTGATGAATCAGCCACATTTCACAGTGTCCTAGGCATGGACAGGTAAAGGCAGCTCCTACTTCTCTGGCCATCTTCCAGTGACAGTTCAACATGATGCCTTGCTGAGAACTTGTGACTGGAAGTTAAGTTGTGAGCTAGCAAATTCTGATTTACACCTTACACTGATTTATTTCCTTTTATTTTTTTGGTAATTTTTGAATGGCAAATGCATTTTGTCAAATACAATCTAGCAAGTAAAATATGGTAGCTATTTTTTTATTGTGGTATACTTCTCAATGTGTGCAGCAATATTTGGTTATGACGGTCCCCAAAACTGAAAACAGATTTTTCATTTGTTGAAATTGGTGCTTTTCTTCCTACCTAAGCATCTTTTTGCCCTGTTTCTGTTGATGCTTGTAAAGGCTTTCTATTGCTGTTTACTTCCTAATTTTCCATAGAGCAGTCCTAGATCACAGTAGTATTACAGTCTGGATAATGGCTTTTATTAGGTATTGTTTTAATGAGATGAAAAATTTTTAAAATATTTTTTAAAATATTGTGTGGCATTGAGGTTTTTTTTCTTTTTTTTAATTTCTGGTGTTCACCAGTGGTGTTAGCTATCTTTTTGTGCTCAGTTGCAAGGAAATAAAATATACTCGGTTAAGTGTTAGCTCAGTGTTGCTGGACTTAGATGTAAAAGAACATCACTTTTGATTCTTGACAAATACATTGGCAGAAGCCTGATTTCTATCATTAAATGTACAAGCTTCATATATTCAGGAAATCTGTGTGTAAAATGTAGCACTTATAAGCATCAGTGTCTTTGAAATATTTAAAAATTCTGTCTAAAACTACTTCCAAGGGGTTCCTAGCTTCTGAAGTTAGGTCGCATTTGAATTTTCCCTGCTTGACTGCTGTTCAGTGCACTGTCTATCATTGTGTAATGCTGCCTCTCTGTTTCTGCAATGCTGCACTGGTGATCCAAAAGCTTCAGCACCTATGACACTAACTGCCCATCTGCATCCTTCTACATACAGATTGCCTGATCCACAGCGGACTCACGTGATGTGGGGCATAACCAAGGTGAGTGCTGGTTGTTACTGTGCTGTGCCTTTGTGGCTGGTAGATTTTGGTCTGGGCTCCTCAGGTTCCTCATGCTGGAAAGATCAAGTTAGTAGTAATAGGATCCCAGTTATTCAGTGTAATAAAGTAGTCTCTCTGTGTCTTCTGCGGGATTTTGGTGTTTCTGGGATCCGTTTTGGCACTTTATATACAGAGAACCAAGATGTTACTAATGCAGTGGCTTCTTTGTGTTATTTCCATGGGGTTTGTGGACCTGTCCAGCACAAGGTTGCACAGCTGCTTAGAGACAGAGGTGAGTCAATAGCTCCATGTATAATCCTCTGCCATTCTGTGTGTCTTGGTACCTGGCAGATCTCCCCTCCCCTTACATTCCCTAGTGGTCTCCTCTTATATACCTTAATTGACAGTCTTCCATTACCTTGAAGGTGCCCAGGCAACACAACATGTCAGCCCAACAAGGTGCCCATGTCAGCAAGGCTGACAGCTCTGCAGAAAAGGGCCATTTCTGCAGAGCTCCTGATCAGCAGAGTTAGAGGAGCAGCTTGGAAGAGGCGTGGTAGCTATTTGTACTGAAATTGCCAGTGTTATCTAGAACCAGATGAGCAGAAACAAACAAAAGGCTTGTGGGACAGGGGAAATGGAAATGGCCTTCTAGCTCTGCCCAGGGTGGAATCCTAACAGTCCACGATGACAAAGAACTATAAATGTAGGGAAACTTCCTGGGGAAGGTCAAGGAGATACTCTTCTGCACAGATATGAAACTGCGAAATACTTTTTGGCTCTCTTTTTGTTATTTGGGGAAACAGAAAACAAAAGAAGGAGTTGAAGTGTGAAGCAGGCAAAGACACAGAATGTTTTGGAAACTTGAACAGATCTGAATACTTCCTCAGTTCGTGATTCTTTTCTTTATCTTCTTCTGGTCAGACTGGATCAACCAGGTGTACCTGAGAGCCAACCATGCCCGCCTAAAAGCTGCCCATACGTATGTGACAGATGAGCTGAAGACACTTGGGGTTCCTTTTCTCAACCGCAATGCAGGCTTCTTTGTCTGGATTGACTTCCGAAAGGTTGGTAGGAAGTGAGGCTTCTCCCGGGATGAGGGCAGGCATGTAGTGCAACTGCATCTAGAGGAAACGTTAATATTGTGACAAGCATTTTGTTTTAACAAATCTGTTGTCTTCTGAGGTGAGGGAAGGACTGCCAGATGTTTCAGTCTATTCTTTTCCTTTCATCAGTCTGTGAACTTCCCTCCTTGCAGGAATCTTACTACTCTCAAGCCATCCCCCTCCCCACTTCTTCCTTTGTATCACAACTGCTGTACTTCAGAGGTAAAAGGTGTCTCCCTTAGCCTTTGCAGACCTCATGGGAATCACGAATGCATGAGGATCTCAGTGATGTAGTCTATATGGTACTAACCTCTGGCCCTTCTGATGACTCTCTTAGTACCTTAAGACGGGCACATTTGAGGAGGAGTTGCTGCTCTGGAAGCGTTTTCTGGATAATAAGGTCCTCCTGTCCTGTGGAAAAGCCTTTGAGTGCAGTGAACCTGGATGGTTCCGCATCATCTTTGCTGACAAGACCCACCGGCTGCAGCTAGGTGAGTAATGTTCTTTTTCCTCCCACCACAATTTCTGCAGTACTGTTCCCATCTCTTCTTAATCATAACCTTAGTCTATTATTATCCTTTTGTCTTCTGTGTATTTTCTCCCTTTCTCCATTTTCCTTTTCTGGATCTGATGGATTTGGAGACACTTAAATTAATCCATTGGTGTTTCTCCCCCTTATACTACTGCAGGTATGCAGCGGATACGCAAGGTTTTGGAAGAGCGTGAGCAGGAGATCCTGGCTGAGGAGAAGGAGCAGCCTGGTCAATCAGATCAAGATGGCAAAGCAGATAGCACAGATGAAGTCATTTTTGTATCCCGCCACCAGGACCCTACCTGTGCCAGTAGCTCCAGCCTTGGTGACCTCATTGGCCTCCTGCAGCAACAGATGCGTTCATCTGACTGGCTACAGAAAAATACAGCCGAGCAGTTTGCCCAGGAAAAGCCAGAGATCTATGATGTGTTCAGCAAACTGGTGGGGAAGCAGTAGGGCTCAGTGTGCCTTCAGGGGCATTCCTGAGCAGTGACTGGCCCTGGGCCCCTAACAACTCAACAGTGACTTCCAGCAAATAATATATTTTCTGTATAGCAAGAACATTACTTTGTAGGCCCCCTTCTCTCCCCCCTATTTGAGATCTCTAATTTGTACTATATAAGTGTGTTTCCTTGGATTGGGATGAGGGTAGAGAATGGGGGGGGGATGTCTTGTTTGAGTGCTGCTCTCTGTTCTGCAGCATCATTGAATTTTATATTTCATTTCTAATGAATATGCTCTTAACTCTCTTATAAAGTCCTGTGGTGTAATTTTTTATTCTTCTTCACACTTTCCAAAAAGATATTTTAGACTGTTAAGTTATGTGAAGTTTCCCTTTTCTTAAATGATGAGCAGATGTAACTATTTTGGGGGCCAGCTCTCTCAAAGAGGTGTTTTTGGGAGATAGAATCTAGTGTCAGCCCTAACTTAGCCCCAGTTAAGGGTACATAGGCATGTGCATAGATTCATCTTCATGACTGAGGCTCTTAGGACCATGGTCATCTAGACTGAGTTCTATAAATATTTTTTTTGGAGTTGGTTTCTAGTCTGACCTCAAATCAGACAGTATCCACCCCCTTGGCTGGTGAAATGCCTGGTTTTGTTTCTATTCTTCTTTTTTATATTCATATAAATAAAATGCATCCATTGGCCTCTTGGCAGAATGTCCAGAAAAGAGCTACAAATGGAGAGGCAATAGAAAGTAGATGTTCTTTTTTGCATTTTTTTCTTTTCCTGGAAGTCCATCCCTTGTGGTTAACAATAGCATATATTGCCAAAAGAGTGCAGATGCTTCTGCCATTGTGCCAGGTGTACCTGCAGGCACAGCTGCTTCTGTCTTCTACCACAGGCATCCAAGGAGGCACCTTCCACCGTTATCACGATAATTAATACAACTTTTTTCTGTGTTTCTCAATTTGCAGGGTAATTTTTTGACTAAATGGTATTCTTCTGTCTGCTTGTCTTTTCCATTTTAAGACACTGTTTTCTGTGTGCTGGTGATAGAGTATTTCAACTGGAAAGCACAAAGCTCTTTAACTTCTGGTACTATAAAATTTACGTATCCAAAGGAATTGGAGCTGTTTTCTCTGCACACATATTAATCAAGCGTTGAAGGAATTGGCCACAAAACCTGAAGTGCGCCTTTCCCCTCCTCATAGATTTTAGCTGGTGGGCAGGAGTGATAAAAGCATGTCTGCATCATAACCCAAATTACCAAAGCATGGGCAACAAATAATTGGTGCAACCACAATTTGCTGTGTGGTGATGGTGGAGAACTGCTTAGACAGTGAGAAGGAAAGTGGGAGCTGTGGCTGAAGAGAAGGTGGTGCTGCTTGTGGCTGCTGTGAGCAGTAACCAGTTTCTCCCTCAGAGGCCAGTCATGAGGCAAGGCTGGTGAGGTGGTTGGTAAGATCAGTACAAGGAATAGTTATAAACATACTTAACATGCTTACTAGTTTGGCATTTGTCCATGGACAATATTTTAAAGTCCACAAAGAGAGCTATAGCAAAAGGCAGATCTCCTTAATGGAATGGGAAGTGAGATGTACAGCCAAATTACAAATTGACTTCCTGATTTGCCCCCTCTTATTTATGTACCCCAAGGAGGACCTGAGCAACAAAATTTTAGGGAGCAAGCTCTTTGAAAACAAGAACCAGGTAAGGCATTAGTTAAAGTGATATTTTAGGGGATTCCTATAACAAATTCAACCCATTGATTACTCCTAATTTTGTTTTGTTGTTCTAGTCACTCTTACAATTGGAGTATATGAATATACAATAATAACAATTAATATAATATTTTTCACCCATATATACTTACTGCTCAGAAAGCAGGTTTCTTGTACTGTCTCTGTGTGGATTCAGCTAGTAAAGCAGACCTCTGCAGGAAAGAGGGTGTAATATGCTTTCAGAATCCTCACAGCTAATATTGTATGGCCCACAGTCACATCTGAGCTTGCTGTAACTCAACAGAACACACACACACACACACGCACGCACACTTTGTTGCATGGAGTATTTTCTATGTTTTTTTTTAAGTGTAACACCTGCCTGAGGACCTCTCCACTGAGGAATGTTAGCTTGGTCACAGAAAATAAAAAGTTAACTGTAAATGAGGCAAGAGAGAAACGTGGTCATGAATCTGCTGTTGGAAAAAACAATGGGCTTTTTTGACTGTACAAACCCCATAAATTTTATAAATTGCCTTAACTGGTTTAGAAGAAGTGGTAAACTGTAGAAAGTCCTGTGCATATTTATATAGAATCTAAATCAATTCCTATTTGCTCTGAGTACCCCTGAGAGGAAAAACACAGGTTCTGCCTGTACAAATTGTTTGTTCTTTCTGCTACCTTCATGCTAGATGTTTTCTCGGCTTGATGCATCTCGTAGTTCTCTTTAATGGCCTTTTCTTTTTATATGTGGCAAATCTCTATGGACAAAAATATAGAGAAAAGATTAAGGACTCTTCCATGCTGTCCCTCACATTTCTTTTGACCTGTTTGTCAAGTGATAGGCAAACAGAGCAGCACCTCAAATGAAGCCAGTCAGATCTATGTTTTTAAAACTGCTGCATTTCATCTAAAATAAGAAATGCCATCAAAATGAGTATAACACTGTGCCTTCATTGCTTGTACTCATTGTAACCATACAAGATGATAAAATCCACTTTGCATATAATTTTTGTGTTCCAGTAATCATTCATTTGAGCACAGAAAAGATTCTAGATGGTTTCATGGTCCTTGCCATGTTCTAGTCACTCTCTCTCTCCTCCTCCGTCTCTATCCCGATCCTTTGCCCCCTGCCCCATTATGTCTGCCTTCTCCAGAGAAATGTTCAGCACTTTTACAGTAGAGGTGGGAATTTCCTGTGCAGCATAGCTCTCTGTCACAGAAACTTCCGTAACATACATATCAGGCATACATTGATGTGTTCATGTTTGTCATAAGGAAGGAAAAATCTGTGAATCTCCAAATTATTAACCTGTGTTGCATTGCAGTTAAGCAGAGAACATAATTGGGGCCCACTCTAGATAAGAATTTATGAAGAATCATGCATACTGAAAGAAAGAATCTAAGATGAGTTTTCCCTTACAGAAATTTAATAGGTCCTAAGCAGAATATCTCTAAGGGAAAATATTCATTGCTAGGTTAAGAGTTTTCACCTTAACTGAAGAAGGGCAGTTGCTCAAATGTACTGTGTGACAGACTTAATTTCTTAAAAAATTAATGTTAATATCTTAATTATTGTCTTTCTCTCTCGGAACATCCAGCAGGTCGCACAGTTGGGCTGGCTGCTGTGTGTTTCCCCCATCCCCATAATGACCCAGGTTCTTGAAACCTGCCTTGGGGTCAAACTATCATTTATATCGACAACTTCTCTGCAGTCCTTCTCCAGTTACTTGGTTACAGAATCCCTCCGTTGCTTTCATCCTGCTGACAGAGTGGTGGTTTCATTTTATCAGACACACAGTGGCCCACAGAAGCTCAGTGATAAAAAAGCCTCTCATGGAGGAAGCTACGTAAATCACACTCCTGAAAATTTCTGCATCTGAAGTATCAGGCATACAAAACTGCTTTTGCACTTTTAATTACATAGGCAGCTATTATTTTAAGATTGGCTGACCTAACAGGAGGTTTTTTTGGTTATTTCTGAAGCAATTCAGACCATATCACAAAGAATAAGGCAAGGTAACCTACAAGGATTATATACAAAAATATGTGTGTTCCATCTGAGAAAATCAGAGTGGCAAGATAGACTCATTTTCCATTCCAATTAATGCTTTATTTATTACTGACTTACATAAAACACTGGCAACTGACTGATGACAAGATCCTAGATTATCTGCAGCCAACAAATGTACTAAAGAGTCTGAGGAGGTTATAAATACTCTACTTTTTGTCCTTAGTTTGCCAGGATTGGTTATTTTTAGCAAATAGCCAGTCGACCTTATCAAAATGAAGAATCAAAAATAGTCTGGAAAAACACTGCAAGGAAAGGCTATTTTTAGCTCTCCATCTATTCCCTGCTGCTATCCAGCAAGGTCTGATGGCACAGCTCGTGCATGACTGCTTAGTTATTCTGGGCGAATGCTTGTTATGACCTGTCCTTTCCCTGGATGCCTCACTGCAGAAGGCATCCAATTGATTAAAGATTCATGCCTCTGCAGATCGTGACAGCTGAAAGCTTTAGGGAGGGGGGAACACACACTGACAGATTGTTTCTATCTGCATCTTTCTGCCAGATTAATAGTTTCTTTGAAGGGAACTCTTGCCTAACTGAATTTCCTTGTGTCTCATATCCCTCAGTGGGAGCTATTGCAGCACTCCTTCTAAGTGTATTTACGCTTCTTTTTCCTTTCAGTTCAGGAAGGCAGTGGAGGAAGTAAGAGTTAGAGACATAAGTTAAATCACTGTTTTGACCACTGCTATTCATCATAAACCAGTAGCACTGGAAAAGTATAATGGACTGTATCAAGAGAGAAAACCATGCAATTGGCTGCTATATAGTTCATTGATCAGATTAGTTAAAAACTTCACTGATGTAAATAAGGGTAAGCGGTTTTTGGTTGTGAGACTTAAACCAGAACAGTGAACCAAAGCAAGGACCTGGCTGCTACAATAACTTTCTTTCTCTTATGATAGAAACTCTGTAATTTAGTTCAGTACCTTATATATATTGGCTTTAACCAATAGCAAAATTTTCAGAGCTATGAGTTTTTAGTTATGCTATGCCATAGGTGGAAAATAAGGTCACAAAGATGTCCTCAAACCATTAGATTTCCTCTTCATATTTGCCTTTTTAAATTACCTCCTTTTATTATAAAGGTATTTTCAGAATGTGCTGCTTCCATCACTGTCTGCATAAGGTGCACCATAATCTCACATGCAACTTCTTTACATGTGGAGACACAGCAGCTAGCAAAAGGTTTTCTCCTCTGCACACTGATCATCCCAGCAGAAAATGCAGGATGCTCTATGCGACAGCAGGCAAATGTATGGTGTCATGGTAAAGCCCTTAAAAACAAATTCCAAATGACTCCCAAAGAGCCACATAAGGCAGGACATAAAAGGGCAAAGCAAAGAGCAGTGAAATATCAGATTTCTCCTGTGCATTTATAAAAATTGATAGCCGGTTATCCAGATGCTGATGAATATTTTCACAAGCTATAAATGGCAACCTGGAGTCTAAAAATAGATGCTGTGCCGCAGACTTGTCTGGCTTAGCTACATCACTAGAATATAAACAGGCTCCCCGATGTGGTTTCAGGGAAATCTCTATCAAGACAGGCTACATCCTCCATTTTTCTTGCCACATTTTGAAATAAAATAGCTGACACCTCTTGCATTTGTTTAATACTAGCTTTTAATAAAATCGCACTGATTCTCGAATTTTCCTACAGGGATGAAAGGATCATCACGTCTGCGTGAATATCTCAGCTGCAATAGATTCGATGCACTTTTTTCTCCCTGGCGGAGCAGGGAGGCAGAGCAGGGAGGCAGAGCAGGGAGGCAGAGGAAGCGCCTGCGGGCGCTGCGCGGGCTGGCGCAGGCTGCGCTCGCTGACCCCCGCCCCTCCTCCCCGCCGCTGCACGTGGCGCAGCCAGTGTCCCTGTCACGCGACAGGGCCGGGAACCCCCCTCCTCGGCTCAGGCACGTCCAGGCACTGCCGGGCTGCTGAATCCCGTAACTGCAGAGATCCAGTGCTCATCCGAGCTGCCCCAACACATGAATGGGGCGCCATCCAATTCACAAAAATCCCACGCGGTCCAAGCACCCTCCTGAAGGTGGGTTCCTGCCTCTGATTTGTGAATGGGGCAGCTTCGAGCAATTGGAAGCTGATGGGTTGCTCTGACAAGCCCCGGTAGCTTGTACTTGCGAGGAGGAACAAGCCAGTACCGGCGCTCAGAAAGGTGCTTTGGGATCTGTGAGTGCTGTCTGTTGTTGGTTTGAACGCCATAGACAAGATGAAGAAGGTAGCAGTGACTCTGAGGAGACTGCTACATCACCTGCAATGCCACGTGTGTGAGAAGTTGAAAGAAAGAAGAGAAAGCGCTGCGGTGCCAGCGTTTTGCCTTTTTTGTGGGAGTACCGAACTGTCTGTGCGTGCATGTGGATGGCTTTGCAGAAAGCAGTTTTCCCAAGGGCAGGTGAAGTGAAAGAGAACTAATCTGTTGCTGACAGTCAAGGCTGTTTAAGGACGCTGTATTCAGTGTGTGTGTGACAGAGAGATTCAGTTTAGAACCTTTCAGCAGGGAGAGGTGCAAACCCCCATCCTTCCACAAACACACATGCTAGGACAGTACACCATCACGTCACTGTTGTACATAATACACAAGTCTATAAAAATGGCTACAAGAAAAATTGAAAAAGGGAAAAATACATTTCCGGCTGGCAAAAGCTGACGCTGTCACAAGATGCACATGGTGAGAGTCTTTTAAACCACTAAGGATTACAAGATGGAAGCAGAGCTGGCCTGCATTTATCCCAGGGGGCAGAGAGACTAGAAATGCTTCTGGCTCAGAGATCAGGCGGCTGAAAGGGCTGCAGCAGGAGAACTTTTTGTGGCAGGACATAATTGTCGAAAATTTTATTGGTTAAACTGTAGCAGTTGAAACAGTTACAGTCCCAACGGCTGAAAATTGTTTACAGGTGGAAGATACAAAGTCAGTCCTGTTTCCACCTGGGTGGCACTGAACGTAGTGGAGGTGTGCTGTTTCAGCCCAGAAAGTACAAAAGGATAAAGAACATAGTGTCACATGCAGGGACACCACACTGCTGCTGCTGGAATATCTCCGTTGTATCATTGCCCTGTGCACAGCTCAGCTGTAGCATTTTGGGATTGTTCAGCTGGAGAAAAGAATGCCCTGGGGGGACCTTAGAGCAGCCTGAAGGGAGACTACAAAAAATCTGGAGAGGGCCTTTTAAGAAATGCATGCAGTGACAGGGTGAGGGGGAATTGCTTTGAACTGAAAGAGGGTTTAGATCAGATATCAGGAAGAAATTCTTCACTATGAGGGTGGTGAGGCACAGGTGGCCCTGAGAAGTTGGGAATGCACCATCCCTGGAAGTGTTCAAGGCCAGGTTGGAGGGGCTCCAAGCAAACTGGTCTGGTGGAACGTGTCCCTTCCTGTGGAAGCGAGGCTGGAAGAAGATGATCTTGAAGATGGCCTCTTTCAACCTAAACCATTCTATGATCTTACCTCCTACTTGAGGGACTTTTGTTTGGGTTATTTTTGTTGTTGTTTTCTTTTTGCCTTTTTTTTGGGGGGGGGGGGGGGGGTTTCTTTGGAGTTTCTTGGTTGATTTTATTTTATTTTATTTTTTATTTATATGTGGTTTGGTTTTGGGTTTTATTTGGCCTACAGACCAAGTCAGCTTCCATTTTTGGGAATGAAATTAGTGTCTCTGATTCCCACATGGCTGCGACAAATTCGTCTGTCTCTATCTTCTGTTAGAAGAAGATACTTCCAGTTACTTTTGTGAAGGGTTTGGGGAAGGTGTAGGCTTGGGATATTTCCTTACTGAAGTAGTGTGATCCAGCAGAAAGCGACACATGACCCAAAGGTCCTCGGTCAATGAGAACGCGCCATACAGTTTTGGAGAGGCACACAGGACCGGGGGAAAGCGAGCCAAGAACGCAAGTGCGTTGGCAGCCGGGGTGCATCGGTACGCGCGGGAGCAGCGCCCGCCGCTGCCGGGGCGGCCCCGC
>VXBQ01006414.1:557623-636102 GCA_013400175.1 Phainopepla nitens | reverse complement strand
TCGCTCGGAAGGCGGCCCGTCCCTGTCCCTTCCTTGCCCCGTCCCGTCCCGTGATGGTGTTGCCACCTGTCTATCTGCTGCGTCTCGCTGCCGTTACTTCCAGGACTCCAAATGCGAGTACGCCTCGTCCCGTGCTGTTGCCCGGGTGGGTTGTGTGCTGTGTGAGAGAGACCGTTTCCGTGGGTGGGGAGGTGCCTTCCATTGAGCGTTCTTCCAGCCGGGCTCAGGTCTGGACAGGCTTGCCGAGTGACTGAAATGCTCGCTGCAGAGTGCCACCTGTGTCATCACGCAGCTGGTTCTGGTGCTATGTCAGGAAGGAGGAATAAAGGACGTGGTCAACAGTCGGAAGCATGTGGAAAATTTTGGTTTGTAAAGCTGATAGTAATGTAGCGTTCTGGCTTCTATCCTGATAACAGCATGACACCTGTATTGCCTTGTACAGGAGATTTTAGAAGCTTCCTCCAGAATCAGATTGTGGACATAAAGTGATGAGAAGAGCCGTTAAAAGTGGAATGTTTATTAGCATCTGAGATTATTTTAGTGCTACTGTGTGTAAGTACAGTCAAGTCATGCATTACCCATCCCATCCTAACAGTCTTTTGTTAAGAACACAAAATAAACATAATTCAATTTATTATATTGCTTGATTAATAATGAAAATAATGCTTCTTTCATTCATTGATACTTCTTTTATTCATATTTGTTGTCTACTGCACAGTTGACATGTCATGTCTTTCTAGTCCACAAAGCAAGAAAGCATCCCGTATGTCCAATAGCAAAACATATAATTATACTGTTCACATTCTTTTTCTGGAAAATATGCTTACTACTCTTAAAAAGCTTTCATTATGGAGAGTTCAGGTTGATTTTATTTATTATGAAAATTTGAGTTGAAAACCTAAGCAAGTTGTTGCTTGCCAGTTTTTCAGTCTGTAGTTAATCTAAGTTGTCTTTTGCGGGAACTACAATTCTGTACGTAGGAGCTTGTAAGAAATATCAAAGATGACAGTAGTTTGGGATACTTTATATTATGTCATGTTTTCATTTCAATTGTAGTTCAGGCTATAGTTATACTATTTAAATGCTTTTCTCAATGTGGCTGTAATGGCAGCTCATAGAACACTTTTATGCCCCACAAGGCACATTGACAAACGCACATTTTAATCAGATATGGTGGGGCTCCTATGAAATTCAGTTTAGAGGCACCTTTACCTTAGAAACATTATCATGGTCCTAAGTTTTGTGTGATGCCCTGTTATAAGCCCTTTGCAGGTATCCAGGTTGTTTCTGTTCTCCCGTAGATAAGCGCTTTGGTTTTTTATTAGCATTCCCTCTGAAAACGCTTTGTTGTAGGTGCAAACTTATGAGGCCTCAACATTTCTGCAGTGTCTGAGATTTCCTCTCCCTCTCTTTGCCCAAGCTGTACCTTTTCCTGGCTTGTGGTTCTTAATTGCCCCACATCATTTCATTCCAGCAGATCAGCCTCAGCTGGTGCTTGCCAAGTGGCAGTCCCAGTTGGCATCCTGCGTTCCAGGGGGACTCATGAGCATCTGAAGAAAGCCTGCTACAATCTGCTGAGGCAAAGACCCTTCCCTGAAAGGAGTACCTGCATGTTTCTCTGCACTGTGATAACTGTGTATCTCTTCTGGAGTTCATCCTAAAACCTCTCTTTTTATTTTCTAGGGACAAGTGATAATTGATTCCAGTATGTGTGCCTCGGCCAAATACAACACCCGGGGTCCAGCCCTTATCCCAAGGATGAAAACCAAGCATCGCATCTATTACATCACTCTCTTTTCCATAGTTCTGCTTGGCCTAATTGCCACAGGAATGTTCCAGTTCTGGCCTCACTCCATTGAATCATCCAGTGACTGGACCATTGAAAAACGCAGCGTCCATGATGTGCCTGTGGTCAAGCTTCCTGCTGATAGCCCCATTCCTGAGCGGGGAGACCTCAGCTGCCGGATGCACACCTGCTTCGATGTCTATAGATGTGGCTTCAATCCCAAGAACAAAATCAAAGTGTACATCTATTCACTGAAAAAGTATGTGGATGAATATGGGATGCTGGTGAGCAACACCATTTCCAGGGAATACAATGAGCTGCTGACGGCCATCTCTGACAGTGAATTCTACACTGACGATGTCAACCGGGCCTGCCTTTTTGTGCCATCCATAGATGTCCTCAATCAGAACACCCTCCGTATCAAAGAGACAGCTCAGGCTTTAGCACAGTTATCCAGGTACGTGCTGGAACTTCAATGTGTGAATGTAAAGAACACAAAGTGAAAAAAAGTAAGGCTAATGCAGGAGGGGGGAATGCAGGTTAATGCCAGCACTAGGCTTTGACACAACTTGTCTATATGTAGAGAATGCCTTTCTAATTGCAGTTTGTTTCTTCTTTTTTGTAGGTGGGATCGAGGCACAAATCATTTGCTCTTCAATATGCTGCCTGGAGGGCCACCAGATTATAACACTGCTCTAGATGTTCCTAGAGATAGGTATGTGTTGTGCTGTGTGATGGACAAATCTGGATTTAAATGCCACTGAAGAAGCAACAAGCTCAGAAAGGCAATTGGACAGCAAAGGATGTGCTCCTTAACATTTACGAAGCTAGACTATTACTTGCTTTTCAAAAAAGGAAAGTAAAGCCTTGTATAGAAGAGGTGTTTACTTTTGAAATCTGATAGTTTAGCCTTATCCTTAATTTTATAAGGGATGTGGCTGACAGTTTGCTTTTAACTCTTGGACTTGCTGTAAGGTTGGAGAATCTTGATCAGGTGCGTAACTGATTACCAATGCTTTACAGAATGTCCCATTTGATGCAAATTAGAAATTCAAAGATGATTGTAGCAGCAGCTTTCTAATAGAAGTTAGGTCCTTCAAGGGCATTTTAAAGCAGCTGCTCTGTTTGACAAAACTATGCTGAATTTCAATAGTTTTTGTTATCTTAATAATTAGACCATATCAATAACTGGACAGATGCCCTTAGTTATTCTCTGGCAAGTATGCTTTTAAAATATTTGCCAGGAACATAGAAGGCATACATTCTGAGCTCGATTTTCACTTGCAGGATAGTTTAGTTTTGAAAGAGTAAAGGAGATTGTAAAACAAGGAAAACTGGAATCGGAGGAAGGTGATACTGTTACTGAAGGTGTTTCTAATGTGTCAGCCTGTGTGTGCTGAGTTAGGTCCATTGTAACCAGAGGTTTTCTTGAAGGTCAAAGTTAACTTTCTTCTGCCAAGTGTTAACAAAATCTTGCCTGAGATACTGTAGCTTTGCTAAGATGATTGTGTGTGAAGTGTATCTTGATTTCTTTGCAGCAAAGATAATTTAAAACATCCTCAAGTACCAGAACAGGTTTTTTTTCCTGTACATGTTTAAGGAGTAAATTTGCTCATTGTAATTACATGACTGTGAAGTAAGACTTAAGTTTTTTTCCTTCTCTGTATGAAACATCCTGTATGTATGGATTAGCCTGGAGAGGGCAGTCAAGCATCAGTCTCAGGTAAACAAGTCTGTTAATCTGTTAGTAAATACTTGCATTTGTTATCTTAGATTTATACTTAAGGAGAATTTTCATTCGACAATGGAATGGACTGCATGTTTGTGGATACATGCGTCTATCAAAGAAGTGAATTTATTAACTGAATGTAGTAGATATGCTGCAGAACTTTTTATTTTTACTTTTTAATGTCCAATCTCCATTTACATTCGGCCTAGCATGCCTTGGCTTACCAGGCAGGAAACCTATTATTTTGATAGGTGTTTCTCTTAAGTATTTGTCATGCTAACATGGAAAATTAGTAATTTAAGTAAAAAACGAAAGTATTTTTTGGCATTCAGCTGTTGTAGTTTGCCAATCTGACTCAGTCCACAGCTGTAGGATCATGAGCTGTAATATGTAAGAGAGGCAATGACCGTGCTTGGGATGGAAGAAAATTGGAAATTCCTTTTTGTAGGCAGTCAACAGTTGGACTGTTTGATGTACAGCAGCTGTTCTACAGGTCACAGATGTGAAGACAGGGGACCTGTGAAAGAAGCTGGGAGTGTGGACGTGGTCCTGAAGAGACTTGAGTGATGCAGTATGAGCTTTCAGTATGATTTTGGAGACCCTTGGAGTTTTTAGTTCATGTCTAGGTGTTTTGTTGAGAATGTCTAAAGGTATTAAGATTGGGTAGTTTACAAAGTGTGAAAGACACTTGTTTGTAGAATCACAGGGTAAGAAGCTGCTGGCCAAAATAAAGGGATGCTGGCAAAGTTCAGTTGGTTTTGAATGGCTTGTCTGAACTGTACCATGACAACTCCAGAAGGACTGCATTTGTAGGAGTTTGTGGATCACTTGTGAAAAACACAGGTAATATTTATGAAGTTTGCACAGGGAGTGTAGCCTGCCTTCTACAGTCAACATGTCTGAGAGATCATACACAGCTGAACTGTAGTGGATCATGAGGTTTAATAGACTTGTGTTCTATTAATTTGCTGCAGAATATTGATCCAGGTAAAGTAAGACCTTATACACAGGCAGGAGTTCAGTTATATAACAATTTTACATCTGGAAAAGTTCTTCACTAATGTACTTCACTAAAGGGTTGTTTGTTTATTAAATCTTTAAATACAGTTTCCAAAGGCAGTGTAAAACTGCTTTATTCCATAATTTCAAAGGTGAGATTTTGCCTTGTGGGCATGGAGGTTATGTTGCTAGTATTAGCTGCCATAACATATGTAATCTCCTACCATAAAACTTAGAATATAAGCTCTATATTATCTGTCAATTAGTGCTGTTGGATTTGGTACAATGATGAAGTTGAAAGGATTTCTTTTGCAAAGCTATTCTGGTGCTGTAGAATTTATGAACTAAGATACTTTTTATTTATTTCTGTTTCAGTCCGTGATTTGGGTTCAGAGACTTGTGAAGTTTGGCAGAAAGCTGCTGCAGATGGCAGTTGGACAGGAACATTTAGAGTACAGGCCAGCTGGAACACTTCATGGAGAGAAAGAAGGACCAATATTTGAAAAGTGGTGAAAAGTTGCTCAGGGACAGTCATTCCTTGCTGATCAGTGCACTTTAAAGATTATTTATCTTGAGTACATTAGGAGTTAATATTCCTACTCTCTTAATGCACTGTACAATGAAAATCCAAGTGGGGTTACTTAACTGGTGTTGGTTCCCTGTGGTTTATTTAGGTAAATATCTGCATGACACACACCTGCTTTCTCAAGGCTGATGAGGTGCTGTGGTGTTTTCACTGGATCCTATTAAAACAATCTGGATCTGGTTTCCCAGTTTGGGGAGGGTGTAAAAAAAGAGAAGGGAGATGTAAAGTGCAAGAACAGTAACACACAAGCCTTTTTTTTTTCTCTCTTCTTGTAACTGAACTAATATAGATAAGGCATAGAATGTGCAGCTTCAACATAAGGCATAGAATGTGCAGCTTGTACGTGTCACCAAAAGCAGGGGACTGGGGGACATTGGAAAGGAACTAGAAATTATTTGGAACATAAATTCTAAGCTCAGCATGTACCTAATTTATCATCTGGTTCTCAAGTTGATTTTTGCTCCTATCATAGTTTGTGTTCTGAATGAAGAGTCACATTTATGGCAAAATATATTCATGGTGCTTGAACAGTGAACAATTGTGCTGCAGGTCAGAGCAGGAGGTGAGGTATCCTGTGGGGCATCTGATGGGGATTAGAACAGGCACAACATACTGGTGTTCATCCAGAGTGTCTTGTTCTGATGGGAAAAATCTTGGGTGATAATTGGGTACTATTGTCTAACATTTGTGGGAAACTGCTTCTCCAAACACCTTACCAAGAATTTCATTCAGTGATATCTGAAAACAGAAATATTAGCTAAAGGACTGTCGGTGCCTCTCCAGTCCCATGTTGACTTTTTGTTTCTCTGTGTGTTCTGATTACTGACAAGACCTGTGCCTGCTCTGATCTGAACTGTGACACTAAGGCTTTCCACTGTAATCATTGCTGCAACGATGGGTACAGCTCCTCAAGATCCTTTCTTTAGTGGCTTGTCTATTTGTGTCTTGCTCCTTCCCAGAGAGAAGGAGACAAACTGGAATTGAGAAATATGGTACCTTAAGCAGAACCAGTATCCCAGAAGCAATTTAAAGTATAGCACACCCTCCTGTTGAGTGGCAAAGGACTGAAGGTTTGATCAGCTCTTTAAGAAGTCTCACAAAAGAAGCTGAATCTGAGCTTCTTTTGGAACTAAGATGTGTTCCTGATGCCACCTGGTCACTGGACATGAAATGGCAATGGAAAAACTGTTGTCCTTTACTAGCATATTTCAGTGAGGCTTGATTTGTGATAAGAGTAGCAAACCTTTTTTTTCTGGCATTGTATATGATATACTGCTTTCTTCTATACACATTGTTCTCTTCTGTTTCTTAAAGCACTTCTGTGTGGCAAAAGGTTGTCCCACCTAGGAAAAGGCACAATACAGATCATCCTGTTGGAAGGTTCAATTGCATTTTAATTTATCCTTGATAATCCAATTCTTGATTATTCCCATGCTCCCTAGTGTATAGTGTCCCAAGCAACCTCAACTGTTGGAACTTAGTGTCATGACATACAGATTTCTTGTTCTCGTGTTTTGTGTTTATAGAATTTTGTAATTTTTTGTAATACAAAAATGAAATAAATTTGATTAGCATGATAAATTTGAAAATACAGTTGCAAATAGCTTCATTTTATTTTCCATCCTGAGAAGTCCAAAGTCACTGTAAGATGCTAAAATACTGTTACTGTACTGTGGTTTGTATCTGAAATACAGCTTGTCTCGAACACTTTGAAAGTTGTACTATTCCCATACGTAAGCTTGCAAATTGCAACAATGACAGCAATTAGAATCAGCAATATTAGATTTCCCTTTATTAATGCAAAAATGGTCTATTCCTCAGTGATCATACACAATTGTAAGCACTCTGTTGATGACTAGGGCCAATTTAGCAGTACAAGATCACAAAAACTAAAGTCAACCTAAAACTAACATGAAAACATGCCACTGACAAATGCTGAGGGAAAAGCTTGTCTCAGAGCATGCATCTTCTTGTTCTGGTAATGACAAGCTGGAGTTTGAATGTTACACATTCTCAGTTTAAACTTGCTTTCTTGTATTTTCCAGAGCTCTGTTGGCTGGTGGAGGCTTCTCCACTTGGACTTACCGGCAAGGCTACGATGTCAGTATTCCTGTTTACAGCCCATTGTCAGGAGAAGTAGATCTGCCAGAAAGAGGACCAGGGTAAAGTAATTCCCATGAATTGGGCAAAGCATATTCAATATCATATTTTGTATTGATGATTATGAAATATAAATATAGATACTAACTTTATGGTGAGCTTGGGCAATTTTTAAGTCTTGTTTTTAAAATAGATGATGCTTTCAATGCTGATGGTTCCAGTATTGATGGTCTTGGTTCAGTTGCCAACTGCTCCCTCTAATAGCTTTATTCTTATATTGTGGTGCCCAAAACTGTGCAGAGGACTCAGAGTGGGACAATCCCCTCCTTTGACCAGCTGCCTGATGCACCCCAGGACACAGCTGGCTCTCCTGACTGCCAGGGCACTGCTGACTCATATTCAGCTTGCCATCAACCAGGACCCCCAGGTCTCTTTCCACAGGGCTGCTCTCCAGTCTCTTGTTTCCTGGTCTGTCCACACATCCAGGCTTGCCCTGTGCCAGGTACAACCTGGGACTTGTCTTTGTTAAACTCCATGCCGTTGGTGATTGCCGAGCCCCTTGATTTGTTGAGATCTCTCTGCAGGGTTTTTCTGCCTTCAAGGGAGGCAACAACTCCTCCCAATTTTTTGTTGTTGGCAAACTTACTTAGTATCCCTTCCAGTCCTGTGTCCAAGTTGTTTATAAAGGTGTGGGAGAGCTCAGGGCCTAAGCTGAAGCCCTGAGGAACCCCACTGTGACAGGTTGCCAGCCTGATGTAACACCCACCATTTGCACCTGACCTGTCATTAGCGCATGAAAAAGAAGGATGAAAACTTGTATGTGTGATTTTGAGAACACATACATTTTTAGAGTATGTCTATAGTCCCATAATCACACATACAAGGTTTAGAAAACTGATTTTGTTCCTTTTTTTAAAGTAATGGAGTAAGACATAAACACCAATGACATAACCCTCCCATCCCTGAACCTTGTAGCTGGAAGTAAAGCAAGACAGTTGGGAAATAAAGCACTGATTTTCCAGAGCATGTAATTAGCCACTGAAATGAACTACCCTGGCAATGGTGGCTTCTCTAATCTGTTCAGATCTTCAGAACAAGAGGAGGTAGAAGTCTGGAAGACATGTTTTAACTGGTTATGGAAGGCTGTTCCTTTTATATTTCATAAATCTTCTAATTACATAGCTGAAAAAGTTTTACGGTAACAAGGTCTTACCTCTATTATTACCATCTGTTATGATGGTTTATCTGGTTTAAAAGATGGGCAGACAGAGGCAGTGGGGATCAATGATCTGTCTGCTCATTGTGAAGATCAAGTTTACAAATGTGGAAACTTTAGGTCCTTTTCTTACAGCATTCTGTAGAGAACATGAGTTTTCAAAATTGAAAACTGATTGAAATGTTGCAGCCTCTCTTGGACACAAAAGTTATTGGCCTTTGGGTTCAGTTGTCTTTTCTGGTAAGGGCAGTGCTCCTGCTGTTGTTCTTGGCTGCTCCAAGTACAATAATGCTGTCAATTAGGACAAACTTGTGCAGCAGTGGTTTACTTTGCTCACACACTTGATGTCCCTGCTTGTGATGCCCCTGAGCCAGGCCAGCGAGTGGCATCTGGTTGCATCCCAGTTGATTATTTATAGGTTACTACATTCTGACAGAGTGAAAGCATGCTTTTTGTTTCTGTCTGAAGAGCATGAATGTGATGATAGGCTCCAGCATGAATAGAACCAGTTGTAAAGAGAGAAGCAGTCATATGGTTCATGTCCATGTAGTCAGCTAAACTGTGTCTGATTTTGGGTCGGATAAGAGAAATAGGTCTTGTGTTCAGCTAAGATGTTGAAGGTGTTGGAAATTTCGTTTCTCAAAATGGCTTTTTTTTTTTTTTTTTTTTTTTTTTTTTTTAATAAAGTTTTGTTGGGCAGCCTGGTGTCCGGAGTGCCATCCAGTGGCCAGTCAGCGTTACTGGTGAGACGAGCTCCCAGCCTCGACTGCTTTGTGCAGGAGGGGTGGGACGAGGACGCAACCCTCAGAATCCAGGCTTTTTTGGGATCAACCTTTTCATGGCAAAATTTGCTTTTAAACGTATACACAAACAAACCTACTTTTTTTTTTTTCTTTTTTAGCTGGTTATATGTATTTATTATCACTCATCTGTATTATTATTTCCTTTTTTTTAAGGCCTCTTACAGAGCTGTAGTGAGGGGGTTTGATTTACTTGCCTCTTTAATTGGATTGCTTAAAATCCACTTCTGGTGGTAGCAAGTTGGTAGCAGCTGGAGATTTGTGAGAAAGAATGTTTAAAAAAATACTATGCATCTGTTAATTGGGGCAACTAAAGTGACCAGCATGAAAAGGAGTAGAAGAAGTGAGAAGAGCAGCAGGAGAGGTCTGACTTTATAAAGTGTGCATGTTTGTGTGTTTTCAGAGCTGTAAATTAAAGATAGCATCACGTGGAGTAGAACTGGAATCCTAAGTACAGGCCTCGTGCTTCCTGTGTTCTTTTGGCAGCATGAGGGCACTCACTCACTATGTGTGTTCCTTTCACTGGGGAGTGATGGAGCAGTCTGACTTCAGCTGACCTGTTTTAAAAGGAAACCCAAGTAGATGAATATAACAATTATATGACATGGTGTTTTCCAGTATTAGTATAACTTTTTAAAGCAGTGAACACCTAATTTGAGTTTGTGTTCCTCTGTGGTTTACCTCCAATGTTAATTAGGGGTTTTAAACACCTCAATATTTAAAATGTTCAGCACATTTTAAATATTCACAGTTTTGGAACATGGCATAGCATACACCATATGGACCTTCAACTTTTCCCTGGAAGTTGAAGTTGTCTCTATATTGCCCAAGGGAACAGAACTGAATCACAGTTAAAAACTATGAGCTTGTTCTACTGCTGCAGTCACCATATCAAGACTAAAGAAGCTAAATACCGAGTTGTCAGTTCAGCATCTTTTTCCAATTAAAATTCATGAGAACATATATGGGAGGAGAAACTAGAAGCACTCAGTGTCCTATCTACTTTGTTTTAGTACACAAACACCAAACAAATGTACAAACCATCCTGGCTTCATTAGCAGGCTGATTTAAAATGTGGCTAAATAATGTTTATTTAAGTTTATAATAGAAGTTATAATGTAAGTGCCTATTCTAAGCTAATAAGCACTCTTACCAAGTACAAGTTTATTCAGAATTGTAAATAATGTTGAGCCATTTACTATCCCAGACTTAATTACATTTCATCATTACCCTTTCCAGCCTTGTCTGAAAATATGGTCGTGGTAGCATGTCCACATTTAGTTAATCTTGCTCTGCTTTTCCAGGATGGAAGGAAATGTGTTCTGGGGCATCTTGGAAGTAAACTTTCAGGTAACCTGGCTGTGTTTTTTCAGTCCTCGCAGGTATTTCATTCTGTCATCTCAATTGGCTCTGCACCCAGAGTACCGCTTGGAGTTGGAAGCTCTTCAGGCTGAGAATGGGGAATCGGTGCTGATCCTGGACAAATGCACAAACCTGTCCGAGGGGGTTCCTGCTGTTCGCAAACGGTGCTGCAAGAATCAAGTCTTTGATTATCCTCAGGTGCTTCAGGTAAGGCTGTCTCTGCTGCAGACTTCTCTTCTCAGCAGTGTCTGTCTTAGTTGTGATTCTGTTCCTGTTCAGCAGTGGTAAGGTATTTCCTTGTATTTAATTAATGTGCTGGGTAGGTTTTAAAACGACATAATTTGTTATGTTAGCTTGAATATTATATCCTAACTTTATCCTTATTTTTAAGAGGGCCAAAAACTATGTACTCAAACTTATATGCAGACTATGCTTATATGAGACTGGTCATGATGGTTTAGTAACACAAGGCAGTGTCATGTAAACTTTAAAAAAATTACGGAAAGATACTGCCAAATCCAGCAGCAATGGGATGCTAAAAAGGAGGAATGGGTGGAAAAACTTTTGGAGGCAGATAAATTTGCCCACTTCAAAACTGGAGAGGAGCATTGTAATCTACACCTTCCTAAGTAGCTGGCAAAAGGACTTCCAGCAGGCATGAATTTGGAATTGATTTCTCAGATATGACAGTTTAGGCCCTGCTAGATGAAGCTTGGAACTGAAGATGGCTTTGTCAATTGGATAGAAGGTTAAAATGAGCTTTAAAGAGCTTATGCTCTTATTTTTGGGCCAAAAAAAAGAGTGTTACATTTAAGGAGAGTTAGTCAGATTACATTTTTTGTATGCAGCTTAGTAGTTAAATTGTACAAAACTATCTGTGTAGATAGGACAGACTGAGCTAGAAGACTTGTCAGCATGCAGCTATGAAAACATCTAGGTGAAATGTGTTTCATGGCCTTGGCCCAACTTCCAGAGACCTTTTGATGTGTCAGTGAAGATAAAACTAGATAGTGTTCTCAGACCCCTGTGTCTCTTGGCAATTCACTAACAGAGGTGCTTTGGCATGCAGTGTGGTGAAGTGAGTTATGCCGTAGGCCACTGTGATCTGTCTGCAGCCACCAGCATATAATCTGTCTTTGAACTTCAGCAAATGATGGTAAAATAACAAACAAGCTGAGGAAAGGCAAAGTTTCCACCCCTCCTGTTATGTTTTGTAGGAAATATGTTTAAAATTTTGTGTGGAGGAGGACGAGAGGGAGGAAAGGGTCACCGTGAGTCCTAAACTTGTTTACTTTATTTCCTTAAATACAGACTTAATTGCTAAAGGATAGCAAGTCAGGGAATCTATATCTATATCTTGCTATATATGATTTTATAACTCAGAATAGAGCTGGCACATGCCGAGATTGTTAAAATACTTTCCCCTGCATTTCCCTTTGGAATGTCTGGCTGATAACAGTGGTGATGTGAGGAGATGTATTTATAGTAACCTTTGTCTAGACAGGAAAAATGGTTATCTCGGCAGATGAGCATATGTGTCCACATCTGGGCTTTTTTTTTTCCTTTTTTGTTTCTCCCAGACCTTACTAGTCTCTTCCACCTGCTGCTGTGTGATCTAGTGAGTCAATGGTTAAAATGTGTGTTCATTCTCTCAGCTCCTTCCATTCCCCATACCCTTCTTTTCCTTCTCTTCCTGTCTAAGAGTGGGGGAAGGGGGACTTGGATCACAGTTCATCCTTTCCAGCACTGCATTTACAAATGTCCTGCTAACCAGACTCTTGGACTCTGGGTTGTTAATGCTTCCTGTTTGCAGTCTTCTCTTGGATGGGATTTTCAAGGCTCTTAGTACTCTTTGGGTATGAACACAGGTCTTATGATTGCATCAGGAAACAAGTGAAGAGCCAGCAAAACCCCTTGTATTTCCATCTTGATGTTTTGCTGCCCTGCTGAGCCTTCTGGCTCCTTTTCTTCAGGCCATGGAACACAAGCTGGAAAAATGTTTTCTTATCTGTGGGAACTCCTATATCAACTTTATGATTTTTCTTTCTGAAACTCAGGGATAATACTGACTTGAGATTTTTCCCTGTTGTGTAGCTGAACTCTACTAGCATTTATTTTGCAATCTTGAATCTGTAGCAAGATTTCTCAATGGCAGTGAGAACTAAAGTCCCTAAACAGGGTGAGTGCAACATAGTCAGAAGTCTTCTCAGCTGCAGGTTAAACTCATGGCATTTTGCCTTGTATGTTTTGGACATGAGTAAATGGATTTTACTCTTTTTTTCGTGACAACTTTTTTAGTATTTGAAGCTCCCTTCCTCCTGCCCTCATTCCTTCAGAATAAGCAGCATTGCTAGAGTCAATCCTTCCTTGTAGAGTATACTTTCAAGGTAAGTAATCATCCTTTACTTACCACTGGAAGTGCATTGCCTCAGACTGCTCTGTCTGAGGTCTTTTGTTACTGTAAAGAGTAAGTGAATCCTTCAGATTTCTTAAATTTTACCTCTTTTTAGACTGTAATACTACCTGTGGGTGGAGTGTTTTTTTTTTTCAGCAGTACAATATTGCTGTCACATGAATATCCTTTCTTTGCCTGTTCTTTTGTAGGAAATGGCCTCTTTGCAAAGTGCAAATCTTAGCCAGTTACTTCATGCTTTATATTTGTGCAGTTTGTAGTTTTCTCTAAGTGTTGAATTCTATATGTATCAGTACTTGTTAGTTGATTTATGTATATGCTGTCAAAGTCTAAAGCTGGTATCCATTATACCTGCTAATCCTACAAAATCATAGGTATTTTCAGGTCTAATAAGTATGGTCTTAATTCTGCTGCTCAGTTAACTAAGGGACAGATTAAATGCTGTTGCACTTAGGAAAGATTACTTGGTCCATCACTGTTTTACTTGTGAGCCACTGCTAACTATATACTTGGAGTTCTATAATTGTAATTTATGTAACTGTAAAGCCTGTGAGGCTACATCTAGCCCCTGATTTCTTAATTTGCCTGTGAAAATGCTGCCAAACATGTCAAATTACTCAAGATATGAAATCTGTTACTTCCCTGCTATCCATAAGTCTGCAATGCCTTATAACAGAAGAAAATTAAGTTGGCTCCATACAGTTTATGCTCAAATAAGTTCATCTTAATTGTTGCTCATCTTGTGCCAAACTTTTGAAATGTTTTAAACTTATTTTTCTTCTTGAGTTTTCTCAACTGATTTCTAAAGTTTGGCCATTAAAATAAAGTGCAGAGTTATCCCACCAGACCATTCCTCATTCCCCCAGTTATGATCTCTTTCCTAGCCTCTGGAAATTATTATTAGCTCATCATTCAGAATATATTGATTGCACAGAGCAAGTTTGTTTTCCTTTTGACTTTTTTTTTTTTTTATGAAGGGAAGGGCAGGAAAACATAATGCATACGTACAAAGACACACACAATGCAAATATAACATTTCCTTTTTTTCCTCATCTGTTTGTTGGCTACCATTTGTTGACAGGAGTCTACGTTCTGTGTTGTTCTACGTGGAGCTCGCCTGGGACAGGCTGTGCTAAGTGATGTTCTTCAAGCTGGCTGTGTCCCAGTCATCATTGCTGACTCCTACATTTTACCTTTCTCTGAGGTTCTCGACTGGAAGAGGTCTGTACCCTCACTGTTGTACATCAAACCACTGCCTCAGATACTTCATGCCTTCGGTTGATTTGAATCAAATCTGTGTGATAAGTCAAGAGTACTGGGAGTTACAGGAAATGAAATACAGAATAAGATGCACGATGTCTTTGGTCTTGATCTATTATGTATCCAAAACAGGAGAGGAAAATAAATGAGATTGATATGACAGAGCATTTGATTATCCTGGAGCCAGTAATTTTTTCTTCTAAAACAGATTTGCTATATGATCTTGTGCTTGAATTCAATGAGGACTGGTCTCCAGGAAGGCTCTTTTAAGGAAAATGTACTAAATATTGCATCACAGAAATGCTAATTCTCTATATTGCACCGTGATTCCCAAGTTTATCTGAGATGGAAAGATATCATTACTTTGTGACTGAGTACACTGTGTTAGGAGTTTAGGTTATTTTTCTATGCATGGACTATGCCCAGTTACATGGTCTTGGGATAGGGATAATATGTACAAAAATTATTTGTTTTATGTGTAACATGTATATGCTGTTACTGTTTGGTTATTCCAAAAACCTCTGCTGCCAGCAAGTCAGTGGCAATCCAGAGATGAAAATACAGGATTTCTGAATCTCTGTCCCTTCTGTAGTTATTTAATTGTTTGGACAGATCAGTCTATAGACTATGGTGACATTATCTGTGGGCAGACTGGCTGGTGTTGGAAAGGAACTGCTATGGAGTATTTAGTTTATAGTGAAAGAAGACTGCTTCGTTTTGCTTATGTCTTTTGAATATGTATTATTAAAATAGACAAGATTCTGGGTTGGAAAAGCAGTTAACATCTTTTAATGTAGAATTTCTTTCTTCTCATCTTGCCATATATTTTTTTTTTTTTTTTTTTTTTTTGCTTATAGGGCCTCTGTTGTCATCCCTGAAGAGAAAATGCCTGAAATGTACAGTATTCTGCAAAGTATCCCCCAGCGACAGATTGAAGAGATGCAAAGACAGGTAAAGCAATGTACTATGTTGAAATTATTTTCTTTGCTTTACAGTTGGAATGTAGGTTCATACACCTGCCTTGTTCTGAAAGCTGTTGGAATGCAGAAACATCCACTGTACTCTCATGTTAATATTTTGATTATTTGATGCTATTCTTTCTTATGCTAAACATCTGCATTTGCCATCACTTTTCATTGGGATGGAAGCTCTCCCTGAATGTAAGTACTGCCTACTCACATCTATTAATGTATTTCTGATGAAATCATGGCATAGATTTGTTTCACCTTTCTACATAGTATTTAAATTGTAGTTAAGAAATTCAAGAGCCTGTGTTTATTTCAAAAGAAGCTTTGGTTTGTAGAAAAATTTTCCTCACTTAAAATGTGAAGGGAGCATTAAGTCCAAAATATTTTAAATATTTTATCAACATTGACAATTCCTCTGAGTGAGAGATTTTCCTTATCTTGCAAGAGCTGAGACCATGAACTGTCAGGCCAGTAAAGAGGATATTAACATATAATGTACACTTGTATCTAGGATATTTCATCCTTGACCTCTTATTGTACCTGAGCTTATACTGTTGTAAGGTAAGACAGTACTCTTACCATTGCCTCAGTTCCTCATCAGGAAAATCATAGAGGAAGTAAGAGTGTTTTAGGAAAAAGTTGACTATCTGATCTCAGGTGACTTTTCAAGTTGTATGGGATTTCTATAGTCAAATTTCTGCAGGAATTGTAAAGTCATGTGTCTGAAATTCCCTTACACAATCTTAGTGACAAAGTTGTCTTTTGCGTGGTCCTTGTACAAGGTGACCCAAGATATTTTTCTAGAGTATAGCCCGCAACATTCTAGTTATTTCTACTTAGGCAGTACTAAATGCTACAGTGCATATTAATACTGATATATGGGGAGAAAATAGACTCTCAAATTTAGAAGTAAATATTTTTCACACCTGAATTCTGTTGCCAGCTTCACTTTATTCTGCTCTGAGTCTGCAAATACCACAGCAGCCATCAGGGGTCTCCTTTCTCTTTAGTGCCTTCACACAAATGAACCATTTTGATGGGGCCTGCTGGCAGCACAAATGTGCCACCAAAACCAGGAGGTGAGAAAGTAACCTTGGTGTTACAACTCCTAGAGACCTGATTTTTTGTTTAGAGATGTTAACACTAGTTAACACTTTAAAACTGTTATTAATGGTTATTAATTGTCTTGTTGTCTATTTCACCGATAAGGTAAAAGAATCATTTCAGGATAGTGTTCTCCAGCCACGGACAATTCATTTGACATTATGGACACCTGAAACACTAACTTTAATGTATGAAATCAGGCAACTTATCTGTAAAAAAAAAAAAAAAAAAAAAGCCAACAAAATAAAGACAAAAGAGCAAACCCCCTAAACATTCACAACAAAACAAACCAACAATAACCCCCTTAATTCGGATTATGTATTCATTATCTATATTACCTGTAACTCTATAAAATTAACTTAAAATAGATGATATTTTATTGCTCATAATGCAGATATAGTCTCGGTTCAGAGTCAATTTTGTTGGATCTTACATGATTTGTGATAATCATCATCACTGGGTTCAAAGCATCACCAAACATCATTGGAAAATGTGATTCTGTTGACTGAAGGTGTGATGTGTTTTTCTAAAGCTTCTTCTCACATCTTGTTGCTTTCATTGTATGTTTTGATAGTAAAAGAAACAGAATGATATCACTAGGTCTGTCTTTCATCTTCGTGAGTTTATTTCTGTTTGTGTATTGAGGATACTTTAACACGTTATGCATACGTCTCATGTCCTGTCAGCCTTATTTACAAGACAAAATCCCTGTGTGTCTCTGAAATTCACTTGCTGATAGGTCTTCTGTGTTCTAGCCATCTAGTATGGTGAAAAGTACTTAATGACTGATGCTGTGTGGACTACCAGTAACCTGGTTTGTATGGCTGAGATTACCTTTTTCTAGGCAAGTAGAACAAATATTTGCTCTGAATTTGTCCTGGCTGAAGCATGTATTTATCATACCTATCAGACTTTTTGGGTCTGATAACCTCTGTGGGATTGGAGCCTTGCTGTTCAACTGCATTGGTTCCAGTGGTTGTGTTATAATATAATTCTTAACCTTATTTGGAAAACATCAAAAGTAAAACAAATATTACTGTAAATGTTAGCTTGCCAGTTTTCTATGTTGATTACTTTGTACTTTTTTGCAATACTTTATCATGGGAGATTCTCTGGAGATCATACATCAAGGTTAAAATGTAGACATAAACATATAAGCGTACAACTACATATACCTGTATATAATTTTTTTCAAGTTGAAATAGATTGTCTACTTTTAATGAGTAAAATTTTCTCTATGCATATTTTTTTCTTTGTTTCTGGAGATACTTCTAGCTATACATCAGCTGGGGAAGAGAGGAAGTCTCATAGAGAGAAGTGATTATATTTAAGTTATATGAGAAATCATATTTGAAAGTATTTTCTCCCCGTTTGTACACCTATCATGGACATCACATAACACTGTCATGAAGAGGATAAGATACAGCAGTTTTAGTTTTAGAGACATCTGCTAGGGTCTGTGGCTGGTATATCGTGAGCTGTGATTTCCTACAACACAGTTTTATTTTGCTCAGTTTTTTATCAGACAGTACATGGTATAAACTGGGAAAGAGATTCATTGGTTTGAGCAGAGCTTGAGTATGGGAAATCAAAATTGATTCTACTGTCCTACATCATACCTGATTGCACTGAGATCTCTGGAGAACACCTCTATTAACTTTTGCTTTTATTGTTCAAACTTGCAGAACAGTTTGCTCTCAGCAATTCCCAGTCCAGTTTCCTGTCTGTCCCCACAAAAGGGAATAGTTTCTGTGCTTATAGCCTAGTCTACATAGTTATAAAAAATTGATACGTATTTTCAATACTGCATGTACAGCCTATGTCCCTGAAAACCAGGTTCTCACATATAATAGCTCTTATAAACTGCAACATTTTGACCATCAAAACCAGCCTCTGTTGATTGAGCTGCTAAAATTAATAGCAGTCTGCATGAAACTTATGTATCTCTGGGATTGCTCTCTTGTCTGTTTTCTACTGTAATGTTGTCATTCTCATTTTCTTTGAAGCTTCTTTGAACCATTCCCCTCACACAAATAGTTCCATATGGAATCTGAAACACTGGCAGAAGTGCCCAGAGGCAAGTTGATAAGCAGTTTAGCTGCACAGACTTGATGCTGCATCCTTATGATTTCATTTCATCTGTATCTTTAACCAGCATCCAGGTAATAGCAAAGTTCTAGAAGTGGAGGAGAAGAAGAAGATGTAATGGACTTGTATGATAGAGAGTAAAATTTGAGATTTTATCTTGCTCCTGCAGAGTGAAATAGATAAAGGAAAAAAAGCAAATCAAAACTTTGCTGGTATCACCATGTCTCATGCCTTGTATAACTTCCCTTGCAACTGTTTGTTGTTTTTTTTGGTTTTTTTTAAGGCTTTGCTCTGAAAGCCTGTTAGTCTCTGGAAACATGTTTCAGCACTGTAGTTGATATGTAAATGTCTTTAATAGTGTGAAAGTTTTTCTCAGCTTATATTTCAGCCGCTGTGCTTTTTTCACCCTCTCTTTGTGAGATGAATCTGTCTATCTGAATATATAGGCATCTTGTAAATATTTTTCTTCACTTAATGCCAGCATACTTAGAATTCTTTTAGCACGGATAGACTCATAACGGCATAGAATCAGAATATTGAAGTACTGTGCAGTGGAATAGAAGACTTATTCTTCTTTTTATGTAGGTATTCTTTCTCCCTGAAGAGATTTTAGGTAAGGCGTTTATTTTCAAAAGGTGGCTTTGTGTGCCTGTTTCTTTTTGACTTTGTAACACTGCCCATCTCTCAGAAATAAAACTTCTGAATTCATATGTGTTCTGGAAGACTGGATGACTTTGTGTGCTTTGATGGCACAGGAATGAAGAGCTGGTGTTCTTAAGTGTGGGAATTATTTTCATCCTAGTTTTTGATGGAAACATGGGTATGATCACATACAATGTGCCTGCTGATTTCTCTTCTGATTTCTGTTGCTGGCCAATTTCAACCAAACTTACAGAGAAGTGGAGAGGTTGGAGATAAGAAATTCCATAAAGTTAGGTACTTGTGTAGGAGTTAAGCACGCCAGAATAACATGACCTTTTAAGAGAAACTTTGCAGCTTGAGTTAAGAGTTGTAGAAAACCACTTGCATTTATCCATTATGAATTATGTGCTTTGGGAAAGGTTTTATTTGGAACTAGCCCACCTTAGGCCACAGAAATTCAGGTACAAAATGGCCAAATGATTAAGTGATAAATTCAGTATACAAAGGGGTATATATGCAATTTAAAGCAGCCCTCTCATAAGCAGTTTTGGCCTCTCAGCTAGCTGCAATCACTTGGAAAAGAATTCTTAAGAGCTGTAATAAATAGTTATGTGAAAGTATAAATTCCATAGTCACGTTAAAAAAAATACAAAGAATTTTTAGAAAAGAGGTAGAGAACAAGATGGAAAATTCTATGCCACTGTGTAAATCTGTTGTATGTCTGCACCATGAATGCAGTCTGCAGTTATGGTTCTCCCATCTTGAAAATTATATAATAGAACAAAGGTCATCAAAAGTTTCTAGAGAAGACTGATTAAATAGCCCAACACTCTTCGTCTTGAAAATGAATGATTGCTGATAATGAGACAGGAATATAATACAGGACTATAAAATATGAAGGTAATGAAAAAGTGAATGGATATGACTGTACATTGTTTGATACAATTTCATTTGATGTCTCACAGTACTTTTATTATTTGGAATCTGGTCTAAAAAAAAAAGGAGATGATCTCAGAGAACTAAGAGGTAATCTGTGAGAATCACTGCTTCATAATTTTGTGTGAGTGAAGGGGTTTTATTGACATAAAAGGCAGAATGAAGAAATCCAGAGAAGGAAAATCTGTCAGAGATGAATGCAAAGATATACCCCTGGCTTAAAAGCTCCTGCATTGCAGACTTCTGGAAGGTGGAGAGCATTTTGAGGAAGTGGTTGCTTATGTCTGCTGTGTCTGTGGGAGGGAGGTTCCTAAGGTACCTGCTGTGGAGCACTGTCAGAGGGAGAATATGGGAACAGAAGCCATTTGGTCAGACCTGGCAGCTTCAGGACTCCTGTTTACAAAAGACTTTAGTATTATATTGCCTTGTGTAATAATGTCAGATAATCGGTGTTTTTTAAAATGCATCTTGACTTCACTGGCTGCCCAACACTTCAGTGGGAGACTGTTGAAAGTGATGTATAGTTCCCTTCTTTGGATGAAGGGATGATTCACTTCCCTGATGCCCCACAAGGTACCCTCTCAAACAGTGACCATGTTGCATTCTTGCTTTTCATTAAGTAAAGTTGTAGATAATCACAACCTCTTGTGTTTTTCACCTGAGTGGACAGTTGAAGGCTAAAAAAGGATGCAAATTCAGTGTAAAAAATTGTGGATAGAAAATATGTAGTTTGCAATGTTTGTTCCCACAGTCGGAATACCTGGACAAGCTGTTGTGGTTTTTCTTGTGCCCAGCCCATGTGCCTCAGCCCTGAACTGAAGAGAAGTTCAGGCTCCAGGTCAAACAGAGCTGAAGACACAGGCATAAATCAATGACTTGTTTTAGTGCCACGTTAAAACAACATGAGTGGCTGTCTTTTCTGACCCTCCTCCCTTTCATTTAATGTGCTTCTTTGGCTCTTCTTTAAAGAGGGCTCTGTAGAGTAATTTCAACTCTTATCAGCTTGCTGACAGCTATATGAGCCTTTCTGCTGGCTCCAGGCAATCATTGCCAGCGTGTGAAACATCCCATTCTTGCAGTGAAGTGGTCTTGGATAGAGTTAAAGCAAATGGGTGGTGGAGTTTTCCTGTGGGTGGTGCAGCTTACATGAAAGAGATGGGATTTAGTTCTTGTTAACCAATTAAACAGAAATTCATTTCAATATCTGGACACTAGATGCTCTTTGAGCATACTTAGGTTTTTACAAGTCCTTTTAATGACAATATTAAACTTACAGCTGCAGTTCTTTCTCTGACAGGGGGCAGCTTCTGTCTCTGGGTTCTGTAGAATCATCATTATCAAATTTAGGAGAACTTTCATCTGTCTGCCGTTTGTACCATTTTAAGGAGTGCGACTGCAGAGCCTAACCCTGCTTTAATCCTCCCAGAGTGCTTCAGTGAAGCTCTGGGTCCCCCATAAATGTCAGGCCTGGACAATTTGCCATCTTATCAGATGAGTGAAGTTAGTTCCAGCCCTCTCACCCCTCCCCCAGAGGAAAGATTTGTTGCTGCAAACAGCAAAGGAAAGAAAAAATCTTTTTCCTGGCTTACTGCCAGGATCACCATGGGAGTTGTAGAATCCTTGGCATTTATATATGAGACTTTCATTGCTCCCCTCTCCCTTCAGTTGTTGCAGAGAGTATCCTTATCCTAGATTTTTTTTTTTTCTTCTTGCCTGTTCTGCCTTATTGTTTTTTGGAATGAAGAAAACTGTCTTCGTGGCATCTCTGAGAAAGAGCTCCGAAATTTGAGACCAATCAGCACTTCCATGTGTAATTTTTATAGGATACATTTGGGCTGCTTTTGTATCTACATTGGCAGCTTCTAAACAGTAAAAGGTTAAGCTTAACTGTAAGAGGAAAATTGTACTGTTCTAAGATAATTTTTTTTTTTTGTTTTTCAGATTAGATTTTAAGAGTCTGTGTTTTAAGAGTCTGTATCTTGTTGCACAGTGGATTTTTGGTACTTACCCTTTGCAGATTGTTATACACAACTTGGATAGACTACAGATAAACCAGATGATCCAGAAATTGGAAAGGCATGTACTTTTAGAAAAAATATCAGAAAATATTCTGTCATGCACATGAAGCACTTCGCTGCAGACAAATGGATGATTAAGCATATCTCCTGATGTTGCACTCTTTCTTTGTTACTCTGCGCTTTCCCTATGCTGCTGTATAGTCTGTACCACATCACATTCCTTATCAAATCTACTTGCTTTGTTTACCTCCTTTAATTATTGAAAGTATTACAGCTTTGGCATTTATCTATATAGCATAAATACACTCCATTGCTGTAGAAATTTGCATGTGAGTGTATTAAATAGAGTAGTAAATACACCTTGGTCTTGTATCCGTTTTGCTGATGAGTAGATAGATATGTGAATAACTTGCACAAAGTCAAATCATAATATTAATAATGGAATTTAGAAATCTAGATCCTGTTTTAATGACTGCATCAAATGTATCTTACAAGACAGTAGGAACATCTGGCTTTTAAATTAGAAAGGTCTTACATTTTCTATAGAAACAATTTGCTGCCAGATAGTCTTTAGCCAGCTTTTCTTTTAATCTTTGTCTGTAAATTATGCAGCTATATTGAATAGTTTCTTAGATGCCTGGAGGTAGGAAAATTGTGTCTTTTTTACAAACTGAATAGTGGGCTGTTTTAGGAATATACTGTAGTGCCCCTTGGCTTTCAAATGCTGTAATTTGTATCTGGGGTTTGGCTTCTTCCTTTTCCCTAATTTTTTTTTTTTTTTTAATTAGAAACAATTTTGGATGCTCTTTAGAAATTAAAATGGCACTTGGAATTAGTTGTCTTTGAATCCTGGTGACTTAATTCTGTAGACATGCTATGGGCAGAAGGATTGTAGAGGGTGTGCATATTCCAGAATGTTAATGTTGCAGTAGGGAATCATGGATAGAAGTTTGACTTCATACAGTAAAGAATAGCATGCTATTCCAGATGTTTACCAAGAAGAAATAAATAACTCCTGTTGATGTCTATAAATGATTTTTTCATGTAAATTTATTTTCAGTCCTGTTTTATTGTAGTGTGACTACCACATAGTATTATCACAACCAGCAGTTAATATCCATCTTCCCCATTTCATCAGATAGCCATACAGCCATGTGCCATTTGAGCCATGAAGGATGAGGTATTTTTATATAGCTCAAACTAAGATTAGTTATTTTTAAGATATAGAGGAAAAAAAGCAGCACCGTGTCTTAAATGGAATTTTTCCAGTAGATATGGAAAAAAACCTCATGAGTGCCAGTCCTTTGGCTTTTATCCTCAGAGAAGTCAGTAAGATATATTTGTGTTCAAGTGATGCTGGCAGTAATGTCTGTGGTTAAAGTTGTCCAATGTTGAGAACTGTGTGTATAGGGGTTTGTGTATTATGTTTGTGCTTATATAAAACAGAGCTGTATAGCTTACAGGAAACTGAGCAAAACCTGCCTTCATCAAAAGGGCAAGTTCTTCCTGGTATAGAGCTTAAGCTCTGAAATTGAGGTATGTGCTGATTTTTGACAGCTCTAATATGGTGGTAACCTTACCTAGATTTTTTTTTCTTCCTTCAAAAAGCTGTCCTTTCATGTGTGTGATTGGCACGGGGCTTGCTTTGTGTTTAGCTTCTCTAATCAAGGGAATTTAAGCTTCTATTCTCCCAGCATTAGTACAGCAGTCATGGGAAATCTCAAACAAGCCAGATCTTATTGCAGCAGTTGACACAAATAAAAGCAGTTGTGCTTTTATTTATTTATTTTTGATGCTGGATGCTGATTAAAAGTTTCCAAGCATCCTTTAGCTATGTTATAAAGCCAACCAGCAGAGAGCAGAGCAGCTGACAAGGAAGGGAGATGCTGGTGGACACAGGACAAGATCACAGTGGGAAGCATCTCAGAAAGCTGGGAAAGGTGTAAACAGATCCCCAATTTATCTATAGGGTGGGCTCTCCAAACATTGTTTTATTGGCCAGTGGCTCCTGCTTTACTAACCTCTAACCTTTGCAGTACTCAGAGGTGCTGCCCACCAGCCAGCCTTGTCTTTGAACCTCCCTTGGCTCCTGCCACCTCAAAGACTTGCAGTCAGATTCCTGTGTTTTGCTTGGGACCTCACCTCTCAGCAGGATGCCTGCAGCAGGGAAAACTGATCTACCCTGAGAACATAGACATATTTGAAGGCAATACCCCTAGGACTAGAAACCTATTGCTTTCTGTTTCAGGAGCTGTCCATCACTTGTCAAGAAATGTGGATAAAACATCTTCCCACCCCCCAACTTCTGGTCATGCATTAGTTGAATGTTCCCTGCAATTACATACATATATTTGTTTTCTGTTATTTTCCAGACTGCTGTTGAATCAGTGATAGCAGAATTCTAGCTCACTGTAGGTCTAATTTTATGCTGTGTGTGTCGAGAACAAACATCATAATAAGGATGGTACAGGTTCAAGCATTTTTGACTGCTCTCCAGGTTAGGTGTGCTTACCACTTCCTTTACAGTAATGGCCTGGTGAAATTGGAGCAATTAGAGGGCCATGCAAATTCCTGGAAACTGGAGGGAGGAGAGTGGGTTATTTTTTGTGTCTTTACATCATTATTGATGGCTTTGAGATATAATGACTTATCTGGAAGCCAGAGTAGCATCTATTTGTCTTTTTCAGCTGTATTATTTTTATGGTGTCAACACATGCCATTTGCTTGTAAATAGGAAGACAAGCTGAAAGCTCTTTGAGAGTGAAGGGAACTCAGAAAATGGTAGTCATTTTTTATGTCACATGTTTTTAAAGCTGCAAATGCTGCATGAAACTTTGGGATTTTGTTTGCTGGCTCTGACTCCATACTTTGGAACAGTATTCCCAGCCACAGCTGAGAATGGGGTGGGTTCCTTGCTGCTCATAGTGCTGGTATCTGTTTGTTGGCTCCATGACTGAAAAGTATTGGACAGTAAGTCAGGTTTCCTAGCTGGTACAGTGTTGCCTTCTGCAACAGAGTTGCTAAGTTGACATAATCAAAGAAGCAAGTTTGAGGTGTATGGAGGTAGGGGAGAACACCAGCGTTAAGTGATATTTTTGTCTATTCAGGTCTTGTTTTCTTGCTATTTTTAGAATTAAGTTGCTATCACTAGGACAAGGAATAGCAGAAATCTGTATTTTAAGGGTAAAGATAATGCAGGATTTCAAAACTATATGGAAAGTTGCCATTTAATGAGAGAGAATGAGAGCTCTTTTATTGAAAATACCTATTGTGTCATATATTTAAGCAGAAGGCTCTTCATGAAAAGATGAAAACCTTAGAAACACCAAAGCAAAAAAAAAATCCCCTCCAAAACCCACCACCCCTAAAACAAATAAAAAACCCTCTCAAACTGCCAAAGTTATGTGAAAGTGTGGAAGCAAGAGTGAAAATGTTAACTGTAACATATAAGCTTTTAAGAACCATTCTTGTATATGCACAGTATGTGTTGTATGTATGGATTACTACACTATGTATGTGATTCTTTTCAAAGTACCAAAGAGGAGAATCTGAGGAAGGCTGCAGTGCAAGAAGCTTGATTTTAATATCTGAGCTTGCACTAACATTTTCTTTTAACTCCTCTAAGAGTCAGCAAGTAGTCTCCAGCAATAAAAATGAGAGTGAGTAGAAGTGAGTTATTCCCAAGTGGCTGGTATCTGAAGGGTAAGATTAGCATTTCGAACTCTGACCTCTGTCCCCTTATGAATTGGCAGCTTCAAAAAGAAAGAGGAAAAGAAGAAATCTGGATAATGGAAAGATTCAGTTTTCACTCTCTGTTGTAGCTGAAGGAGGCAAATGTGCTTGTTTCATAGGTGAAATTATTGCAGCAGAGAACATTGAGCCATGGGATTAAATCCACTTACTGCTTCACTTTTGAAGAGGTTGTTTTTGAAGCTGAATTACAATAAAAATCAGCACCATGAAATGTCTGTCTAGAATCTCTTTCTTAAAATATTTTACTGCAATGATACAAATTATTATTTTGTTTGCTCATACTGCTGAAGTGTCTTGTAATTAAGGAATATTCCTCTATAGGCCGCTCATATAATTTGTATAAATTAAATAGATGAATTGAGTATTTTCAGGGCTTTACTTGAGAATTGTGCATAACTCAGAAATATGGAATGAAAGTTCAGAAATGACATTAAAAGAATGATGTCAGAGTACATTACAATCAAACCTTAGTAAACTGGAAACAACAGTGTGTGCCCTGCAGTGTTCTACTGCTCATTCCTCTTTTTTCCCTTGCAGAGGAACTTGTGGTTTGAGGTTCAGATAACCCTGATGCGGAATTATGGATTAGTCTTTATGTGAAGTGATCACGGGCCTCCAAATCTTCGATTCCTTGCTTACCTCCATTTTTTTGGCTTTAGGGGTGACATGCTGATACTCTGAGCAGTCTTTATATATTGTCTGCACTGCTGCTTTTCTTGGATAGATCTGCAGTGAGAAGCAGATGGAACACAGCCAGCTTAGGTTGAATTTGAAAGGTGTTTTTAATCTGATATTCTATAAAACATGAAAATCAGAAAACTTTCCAATTTTAGGCAAGTTAGCATGCTTTTACCAGTATTTAATTGATTTAATGGATTAGCTTTTAAAATTCCTACATAGTCCATGAATGGGGACAGGAAATTTTTGCTTTCAGACTGCAGTTTCTAAAGAATTTACCTCCAGTTTCAGGTAATTTTACTGGCACCCCAGAAGTGAGATAACTTCAGAGCACAGCTTTCTTATTCATAAGCTGAAACATATGAGTTGTTTTTGAAAAATGTAACCTACATTTGTGTAGATTTGTGTAGCCTAGATTTGCATTTCAAATTTTCATGCCTTTCAGGGAAAAATGAGACTACTTCAGGTCACTATTGAAAGCAGAGCTTTAAGGGGAAGAAGGACCATGACCTACAGCTAGTCACTTATTTTATCCTCTCATGCTCCCTTACTTAGAGAAGAACAGATTTATCAGAAGTTATTTTAAGATACCAGAGGTCTAATTTTCTCTCTGAATAACTCTATTTTTTCCTGCACTGATCACAGAGAGAATAAGCCAGCCAGCCTAAGGTGTGTTGAATGTGGTTGAGTGATATCACCAAGGGTCCTAAACCAATCAAGCATTTTTTTTTAATCCCAAATTCTTACCATTTCCCAGAAACAACAAAATACTGTTTAATTCTTAATAGTATAAAGTCTTCTGAGGCTTTCTTGTAAGCCTTTGTAAAAAACTGAAACAGGTCACTGGTTTTAGCTGACACAAGCTGCTATCATCTTTGCTGGAGAACTGCATACTAAAAGTAGTATGTGTAAGTAAGAAAGGAATCAGTAAGGAAGCTGTTGGAACAGGGAACCAGATGTAGGAACAGTAAAACAGTACAGAAATAGGGTGCAGATTACAATTTATAAGCAGAAAAATGTGGGAACTTGGGGCTATAAGGTCCTCAGTCTGAACCTAAAATTTATCTTGGGAAAATTTTTCTAAAATGCATATTGCTCCAAAAGAGTAACTGACCTTCCCTTCAGTCTCGTTTTGCAGGGGAGGTCAGTAGGGCTCTTGAGAGCTCAGGTTTGCTGTCTGACTAGTATATAACATCAGCTATATTCATATGCATCTTGAATATAGGGCAAAAATTTATCTTGAATCTCAGTAGCCCATTTTATTCTACTGCCCAATGGATATAGTTTGGGGAGAGGGGGGGTTGCCTGAGGCCAATCTGCGTAGTTTACTCGATGGGAAATAAAGTGCTGTGTCTCAGTAACTTAGAAAATATTTGCTTATATTACAGTATGACATATAATTTTACCAGGTCTTTGTGGATGCACTTCCATGTCCAGAGCTGTCAGATGCACAGCTGAGCTGTAGATATTTACTGTAATATCTTTCCTATCTCTGTTGAAGGTACACATTTTAGCAAAGGGTTATGCAATCAGTTACTTCAGTTACTTAGCTAAATATTTGATTAGTTTAAAGTTTTTATTTACAAATAAAAAGAGAATATAAAGTTTTGGGCTTTTTTTTTTATTCTTCTATCTCTCCCAAAATTGGAAAGGTTTAGAGTGGTCAAGTCTCACATCTCTTTGAGGTCAATATTACACATACTACTGAGAGGCTGAAGTAGAATCAAGAAATCTAATAAATGCCAAACTTCTATCTTTAAATAAGTACCAGAACCAAGATTAAACGTAAGATCACCAAGCTTCCAGGCCAGTGCTGTTGCAGCAGGTAGGCCATACTCTTTTACTTGGATAGACTTCTCTACTCCAGCTGGGAGTAAAAACCAGGAACACCAAGAGCCATTAAGAAGGGAAAGCATTTAAGTAGAGTCACCATAGGTGGTGTGAAAATGGTTGTTTTTCAAGGCCTTGTAAACCCTTTCAAGGCATTTTGGAAACACTGAACTGCTGCAGTGGGACAGAATCTCACAGCATCATGGCGCCTGACCTAAAAGTTGAGAAAAGTGGTGGTTTATGGGCAGTTAAATTTTACTACTCTTTTGCGAATTTTGTTTTTTTCCCCTCTTGCTACTTTTACGAACTCTCACCAAATCATGGGCTGTGAAAAGACAGAAGGCTAGAAAGTTCCTTTCATGAACTGTTTTCCCCTTGATCTAAATGTTACAGAAGGTAGTCCTTTCCTTGCCTTATGCCCAGTGTTGTTTTTTTCACAAACCAATCGAAAGATTTACATTGATCTGTCTCATACTCTACACCAGAGCACTATTAGTGGCATTAACACTAGAACTTATAAACACTATATGAATGGACTCTGTAACCTGATGCTATGTTGGCTTGTAAAGATCTGACAAAGAGATGCTAGGCCTCCAAGTATGTTTATTTCTAAGGAAAATAACACCTTACCTAAATAAATGTTACTTTCTATGAGTAGGCTGCCCTGTTGCTGCATGCTGGTGCCTGTTGTCTGGTATGAAAATAAGTGTAAATGCTCCCTTCCAAGCTCTTGCCTGTGCTTGTATGTACTGAATATTGTCGGTTTAGTTTCTTCGTAGTCCGATTGAACTAAATCCTGGAACTGAAAGCAAGTGGAATTGAACTTTTGGGTTGATTGCTTGCTTACTTTGTTTAAGGAACATCTGTCTTATAGATATGGCTAGTCTCTCTGAAGGTGTGCATGTGTATTTGTAGAGATAAATTGATGACACTACATTATGTTAAGAAATTTTGGGCTTTACAGAAAGTGATGGATTTTCATGGCTGATCTAATGAGGATGCAGCAGTTGAAAGTGGGGCAGGAGGAAGAAAGAAAGGAAGGGCAACGACTTAGAACTACTTACTGGCATGCTCATGTTTGTGTATTTGGTGTGCAGAACTCACTGCTTGGCAAGAGGAGAGAGTTTGGTCTCCAATTCCTTCAGTCTTTGGCTTCCATAATGAAGTTGTCATGGCTTTGTTAAATTTACTGCAGAAATTGAATTCAGATGAACTAATTTCGTGGGCAATCTGTTGCGTAATGAGAACTTCCAGTCACTTCCAACCCTTTGGGCAACCCAATAATATAATGTATTTCTCATTGTCAGTCAAGTCATACAGTACACTAGATTTGACTCTTTAAAGCATTGGTAAAACTGTTTCCAAAACTAATGCTCCTCTGTCTTTCATTTTGGATCTATCCTAGATTTTCTGTTTATCCAGAAATTTAGAAGGAGAAATGATATTTCTTCTTTCTGTTTTCAATTCCTTGTAAGCCATACAGTTAATGTACATTGATCTGTGTTGTCCTGGCAGTTGTACAAAGTAGATGTTTGATTTCCGTTAACCACCAAGGTTGCCCATGGCCTAAGCAATATTTAGGTGTATACAAAGCTAGCTTTCTCTACAAGTCTGTGGTCTATGTAGTGTGTTTCCTTAGAAAAATCTGGAAACCTCATGAAGCAGGCTTTTAGAGTATTAGAAGCTAATGTCAGTTCAAGTTGAAAGGAGAAGTCTGACTTTATCAAGGCTGTAGTCTGTGTATAATCAATGCTACGTGAAAGCCAAGGTCTTACAGATTGTTTATTTCAAGATCCCAAGAGGTGTTCAGATAGCTCTAATTAGTGTATTACAATTACCATATATAAAAATATTGCTTAGTGTATTAAAGTTAGTCTTGACTTTTTTGTATTTTTAGATATGGATGGAAAAGAGAAACAGAAAGCTCAGTAAAGCCATGTAAGAATAATAAGAAAGTTGGCATGGGAGTCTGGAACAGAAATCTTTTTATTTTGTTATTATTCTCTCCTGTATCACAAATGTGTTCATAGGATTCCTATCCCCTCTATTTCTTACATTCCAACATAAGCTTTTCAACCTCACCAAGTAGAAAATACATTTCAAATGGAATCAACATACATCTTCCCAATAGAAAACTTTCCCAAAATATTTAGTAACTCAGCATGTGGAGCAGCAGACACTAGCAAGCCATGTTAATCAGTTCTGCTTTATAAAAGCAAACAAGGTGGGGAGGAAGTAATGAGACCCTGAAACATCTGTTTGGGGACTTCAAATCCCCTTAGAAGGTTTTGAGTTCTGCCTTAAAGAAACACAACTCCAAAAATATTACAACCAAATGTGGGAACATTTCATGGCTCTTTACAAAAAATTAATTACATAAATATTTGTCTATAAAACATAAATTCCCTCCACCCTCTTCTCCAGATTTGCTTCTGGTATAAAGGTGTAATCTTCCCTGACATTTCAAGCATTCTTTAAGCAAAGAGAAGCTAGTTCAGATCTATTGTAATTTTGCTGAAGGAAGAAAACCACATTTGATTTTTATGAAGCTAGATAATAATAGATATTATAGTATTAATAAACAATCTTAGAACTTTATAGGAATGATGTCATTTAATAACAGTGGAATACATAATTCTGTATTTCACACTATTATTAGTTACTTAATTGCTTATAAAATTATATGTTAAAAGGCTACATAAAATAGTTTCTCCTTCCTACTTAGTGCTGCTTACAGTAATTGTTCTAAACTTTTGTCTATCATGGAAATAAAATTTGGAATCCTTTTTATTTAGCAGACTTTAACAGAAGTTAGCTGTTCTGGTCCATTTTAATTGTTAATCTACTTCTGGTTTTCTTTTTAGATAGTTTGCTGTTTGATAATATATTTTTCTTAAGGGATAGGACATGGGGAAAGAAACACTAATGCTTTTGCTTAGCATGGGGTGTTTGCTTTATTTAGTGACTTTTTACTTATCCTTACCCATTTATATAATTCTTCTGCTTTAACACTTGAATGTGGTAGTAATTTTGTTCCATGTTCTTGGTAATCATCCTGTTATCCAGCTGTTAAGTCCTATCAGGAAGAGAAATAAGGAGAGGGAAGTGATTCCATTCTCAACTGAAGTTGCTTTGCACTCTCTCTGGATGACAAGCTCCAGAGCAGTGTCATTTTGGACATACTCATCACTCTCTGTAGTAAAATTTTGAAATACCCTGAAATAGTCAGTTATGGCTGTTTGCACAGTAAATGTAGGACCCCAGAGAGCACTAATCTCTTTTCTAGTGGCTTTTAAAATTGTAACAGGGATTTTTTTGCATCTTAAATATTTACAGAAATATTCTGCAGAATCTGTTTTACAGATTTTTTTCTTTTTTTTTTTTTTTTAACTCACAGAGTAGAATTTTAGGGCTGATAGTTGGGCAACATCTCTGTAGTTCTAAACCCCACAGCTTACACTCAGAGTTAAGTACAGGATATCATAAGCATTATTATGTGCAAATATGTGCTTATAATCTTCCCTTTATACTGTTATTTAGAAGGAAGCGTATTTGCAGGAATCACTGTGTGTCTTCTGTTAAAACGTACTGACCTGCAGAGTGAGATCTGTTGGCATTTGTTAACAACAGATAACCAAGAGTTTTTTTTGGTTCATCCTAAGATCTGTACCTCTAGAAACTTGGTATTCCTTCAGTAATTAAATAAGGTAAATAATACAGTAACTAAATAAGTTAAATAATATTATTTAATATTTTCATAGCATGTTATTAAAACTGGCTTGTCTGTAGAGCCTTTTTGGTATTTAAGTAATCTGTAGCAAGAGTAAAATAGCACTTGCCCAAATTTGTATATTGGTTTCAGCTGTCTCCTGACTCTGAAAGTTTCTAAAGGTTCCAATTCATGAAAAAATGCATTTGTTTTAAATTGCTCTACCTCCAAGATGCAAATACATACTCTTATAGTTGGTAATTTACCATAGGGAGATTGCAAATGAAATTAATTTCTGGAGAGTTCAAGGTGCTGCAGTTTCCTGAAGAGAAGTAAGGTTGAAAAAAATTGTATCTTTTGGGCCAGAGCTCTAGAACTACATAGTTTGGTTAAGCATATTTCCTTCTGGATTGGATGGGGACCTACAGGATCATTTGATAAATCTAGGGATTGAAAAAGTATGTTTATATTTCTTAACAGAGAGTCAGATAAGTCAGCATTTTCATTTCCAACCCCCTGCTTTTCTTCTATCATTTCTGTCTTACACAGAAACTGGGGCAAGATGAAAGCTTGTACAGGATCTTAGTTTTAGAACAACTCATCTGTGAAATTCAGAGCACCTGTGTATAACAATCTCATGCATCATTTCAACAGTTTTACACTGTGCTAGAAATTAGCCTTGATTAACGATTGCAATAAATTGGCATGTACACGTGCTTTTATGTGAAAATCATAATAATTTACTTGAATAAATAATATTAGGTTTCTTGGAAGACTTGGGAAGCTATTAGTTTGGTAGGGTTCATAGATGCTGAAATTCTCTATCTGATCAAGTGTCTCTAATATTGGTGTTAAAAAGTGACTTCTGAGTTCTGCCTTTCAGGCAGAATACTTTTATTTGACTATTTAACTGCACTGTGGATTCCTTTGACCTAGAAGAAATGGAGTATAACAGTAATTTATTTTCTTCTATGGTCAAACTGCTTTTGACATTTTTTGAGAGGAAAACATATGATAAAAGTGTGAAAATACTTGATTACTTCAAATATTTTCATTCAGTTTAATCACTTGCAAAATAATGCTGCTGCTTCTTTTTATTGGCTGTGAGTCCTTTTAAGGGGTGGAGTTGAGTTTGAAGCCTTCAGGCTTTATGAAAATACTCTACCTGCAATAAACATGCCTCCTAATTTAATTGCCACCTGACGTGTAGACTGCATAGAACAGATTGTGCATGGCAAGCCAAAATTGATTATTAAGCACTGGATCTGTGCAGTGTGAAAGTGAATTCCATTCTCTTTACAGGCAAGGTGGTTCTGGGAAGCATATTTTCGATCAATGAAAGCAATTGCTCTTGCTACTCTTCAGATTATCAATGATAGAATTTACCCATATGCTGCCATTTCTTATGAAGAATGGAATGATCCCCCAGCTGTGGTAAGCAAATTTGTTTGATTTACTCATAAAACAAATTGTGATTTTGTTTTTTTTTTCTTGTATAAAAGGTATGTGCTATGAAACTTGGTAATAATCCTGTGTCTGAGTTTGTGTGTATATGTGTTGTGCTGGTAACTTGCACAGATGAAGCTAATATATTTTATAACAACTGTCAAAATAACTAGCAGTTCATTTTATATCCTGGCACTAAGATGAGAACTTTTGAGTTTTGCTATTGCACAATTGAATTGCTTCCTTGTTTATATATGTATTTATTTATTTTTCCTTGATGTACACAGACACACATGCATACACTCACACACACTCTTTTCTTTATTTCTGTTTAATTCAGGGAGAATTTGGAGCACTGTATAAATTTGGACACAGTCTGTATGACAGCAGACAAAATAGTGGAAATGCTGAAGTTCTCAAAAAATCTGCAGGGATCTTTTATACAATTCATTGAAATGGCTAATTATTCTTATGGCTACAATTTTATCCATGTTATTTCTTAATAATTTCTCTTATACAGAAACTGGTGATCAAAGTTTTGCTGGTTTTTTGTTTGGATTTTTTTGCATGTTTTTGGTTTAATTTAAAGTTTCACTGGTTGAACTCACTTCTATTAAGAAAAAACAGTGCAGTATTAATTAACCTCCTGCACCAAGCAGCTGGTTCTGATTTTTTACTATATAAAAGCCGGTAGATGATTTCCACTCATAATCAGTTAATTTTCTCTGTGTTAAAATATAAAAATAGTTCTGTTTTACTAATAAAAACAAACTTGTTAACTGTCTTGCTTTATGATAGTTTATAGAAAGCAAGCTGGGTAGGAGTAAAGTGTGTTTTACTTTAAACTCTTCTGACCAATGGAGTGTGAACAGTTGCTGATGAAGAGTTAGAAGCTTATTGCTGTGCTTCGGGAGTTATTTCCATTGCCTAGCCAAAGGCATTAATAATCTCCCGTTGTCATTTCTTGGAGAGGAAATGTGGCCCTGGTCAGTACTTAAGGGAGAAACTAATCTGTGCAAGTGTGTACTCCACAAGAAGAGATTTAGAATATCTTAACACCTTTACAATTATGGTAGCAGAACAAAGCACTATTAAATACACTTAGTAATGCTTTAAGGATTATTCAGCACTCAAAATGCTGAATTCATCTCTTGGTTTCTCTCCTATTCTCTCCGATGCTTTTTTTTTTTTTTTAAGATAAAGGCACTGGTTGTTGGGCAGTAATAATCCGCTTGAGCCTGTGTCTCATCTAGCTCCTGGCTAATATCGACTTATAGCACTGTTACAATTTCTAGTCAGCCTGGATGAAACATTATAGTTGTAAGGACTTACATATGTACATTTGAGGTAGCAGAAAATGGCAACTGTATCCTCTAACTTTGATAAGAAGGCAGAGTAACTAATGTCCGTTTTGTTTTGTTAGAAAATTGCTATATTCTTCTCTAAATAAAATCCATGACTGAAGATTTTAAAGAAAACTATTTCAGATCAGTCTCAGGGCTAAATATAGCTAATTGTTAAACTAAGCACCTGTGAGTTAACATCAATGCCACAGTGAAAAGTGTGAGTAACTGTCATAAATTCTTGTGTTACAGGCCAGGACTAATCTCCAGAACTTGCCATGTGTATTCTGCCTTCAAACTCAGATAACTCAGCAGCCAGTTCCTTTAGCTCTGCTTGTTGTTCCATGTGATGTTGTGGTCAGTAGGGATTAAGTGCAATGATCTTCTGTATGCTTTTGTTCCTGTTACGTGGTTTTGATAGGGGCACAAAGGTGCAGAAAGAGTATGTGGAAGCTGTAGGCACATTAATAAGAGGTGCAGAGGTGCCATCACTGTTTTAAGGGCTTCCTGAAATTAGCCAGAAATTTCTTTAATCTGTACAAGGCTGTTCATAGAGCTCAGATCCCTGTGCTCTGAACAGTGAGGGTTTGAAAATGAGAGCACAGATTTGCCTATGGAATACCTATACGGGAAAATGCCAGCTTTAAGGGATTTGTGAATTTACTTGCTAGGACAAATTCACCTGTCTAACAGAAAGAACTTGCTGTGCAAGATCATTATGCAGAGAAGGATACTTAGAAAGAGCTCTTGGCCGTGGTTGCTTACCTACCTGCCTCCTTGATTTAAGATGGATTTTTTTTGGTGTGTGCTTATAGGGGTTATTTTTACTTAGTAGGTCACTAGAATCCTGAGAATTAACAGAAAAAGTTTGGTAAAATGTCCTGGTTCCTAATTGTTGTGCTGCTCAATTGTTACTACTCCTTCAGGTGTTAGACAAAGCAGTATAACCATTATTTCTGTTTTGACAATTAGAATGGCTCGTAATTCTCCAAGGTGCACCTTATACTTTGTGTTTTGTTGAAGTATTGTAGCCTCATGTGTTTGCTTCCAGAATTAGATTAATCATCTGATTTCAGTCTATTTTCTATATTTTTATATAGTTCTGCCATTCAGTATTTTGATTGTAGTATAGTAGAATAGATTCTATTTTGAATTAGCAAAGGCTTAGCAGATGGCAGCATGTAAGTATGCTAGATAAAAGAGATTTTTAGAGGTCTCAAATGTTCAATTAGGTTAGTTTGTAACAGCAGCACTTAGGAGGAAAAAGCTGAGAAAGCTGCATCTTTCACAAAAGTCTGCCCCAAGTTTGATGTCAATTGCAAAGTAGGATTGATAGCCTTCCCTTTGCTTTTCTTCGAGTTCGGATACTTCAAAATAGAAATTGAGGCATACCTACAAGCATAATAATGATTACATTTTTTTACTGCAAAATTGCATTGATTGCATTGGTTTTTGTATCTCCCCCATCTGAGGGGTTGGCTGTTACCTTGTACAGTCAGCATGAAAATGATACTCATTTAAAATTAGTGAGGCGTACTCATGGCTCGATCTGCACATGGATAAGCTTTACTCCTATTCCTGAGGTATTTCTCAAGTCTCAACACAAAGAAACACAAGCCCATCTTGTGTTGAGTTTGTAGTTTCCCAAACACTTTAAACCGCTACAGTAGGTATTGCTGCCTAAAGAAGCAATCCTGCACTCTTCTACAGTTGGGTAACAGTTTTCTCTTTCATGTGCAACCTTTTTTTTGATATTTCTATTTCGCTTGTGGTGAATTAGCTGAAATAATTCCTTATCTAAAACTTACCAGGGAAGAGAAAAAAGAAAGAGTGGGGGTGTATGCAAGGGAGGGACTGGGTGGCTTGAAGGCTGCTTTTCTTGGCATTAGTTTGACTTATGTTGGCTCAAAATATTAGTAAGACTATTGCCTGAGTATCTTCACCAGAGTGTCAATCCAGCAGTGGTACAGAAGTGTGTTTTTCCAGGAGGGAGTATAAGGTATGCAGAAGATAAATGCATATACAGTTAATTTCATACTTGGTACATTGCACAGGGGAAGTGACCCAACCAGTTTTATGGGTTTTTATGGGCTGACTGAAGACTGCTGGCCTTTCTCAAGCAAAAAAAAGTTATAAAGTGGATTATTGTTCTTCTTATTTGCTATCCTGTTGAGGAAATGGAGGACTAGTAGCGTATAGCATGCTAATACATTATGGAATAATACTTAGAATAAAAATGCACTATGACATATTTCCTCCTTTTAATGAAGAGAAGCAAATGATACATTTGGGCCTGAAATTCATTGCTGGACTACTTGAGCCCTTTATGTCTCTGACAGCCTTTTGCTGCAGGCATGGGAGTTCAATATCTTTTGTATTTTTTTGGCCCAACCATTATCCATTAGGCAGAGGCAATCAGTTATGTCCAAGTAAGCCAGAAAATGACTGATTCTATGGTTTGTGTTTTGATGGCTACCAGTTTGGGCTGGATTAGAAATAATGACTTGGGCTTGATCAATTACCTTGATCTGTTACCTTCAATTAAGTACTTTGTTATGCTGTAATAGAGGTAAATTACTTCCTCTCTTATGTTTCGTTGTAGATTGCTTAAATTCTCCTCTTTGCTTTATACCTCACTCATATGTATGAGTTTCTGAAAAATGAGTAAGACAGGGTTTTTTTCAGAATTCTTCAGCTGCTTTTGTTGAAATTCTTTCAAGCCTGTTTATAATGCAGACCTATGAAACATTAGATGTTTTTTTTGTCAAGGGCTGCTTTTGAGCTCTGACCTTGGATGATACTGACCAGACTTAATAATCACTTGAGAATATCAGTATGCGAACAATAAACATACCAGATTTCATTTCTTCCAGTGAGGCAGAAAACAGCACCATCATTTGGTGTAATCTAAAATAGCAGAATTTTCTTAGTGCCCAGAATGCCATTCATTTAGCAAAGCCTAAGTAGGATGTTCATTTATAGAATACTTTGTGGGTCCTGCCAGTTACTAGGCACTTGACACTTGTTAAAAAATTAAACTTCCTAACCTCTTTGACTAATATTTTATAGTCCTCAGTCTATAGATAATGCTACTGATATAACTGTGCTTCCCTCCTAGTACCATTTGTCATCTCCAAAACATTAAGCAAATATTAGCATACACTTCTTTATCTACCAGTAAATGAGAACAAGCTAGCACTTTTCTGGGCAGTGCATATCTGGTATTTTTTTTCCATTGAACAATGTTAGATTTCTGTTTCTGTGATACTTTCCAGCTACTTGTGTGATGGTTTCAATCAGCTGGATCAAATCTTGCTTTATTTATTATGTTAGAAGGTAGGTATTCTTTTTTATATTGAATAATTTTTTATTGATTTTTTTATTTTTGGTGTTGGTATTGCAGACTGGTTGAATATCTCACATGTATTCAGATGTAAACATTGGTATTTTTATGGGAGTATGAAACATGATTTAACAGCAGGTTCTTTAAGTTACCTGCCCAGAGGTTAGGATACTTTTCTTACACAGTGGATTATTCTTCGTAGATAAAAGTTTCTGTCTGTCTTGTGGCTAATTTTTTTTGTGAGGGTTTGTGATCTTCATTAAAACATGAAATGATTGCCACTGCAGCTTTGTTTGTAATTCTTTTGGGTGTAAGCACTTTGGTTGGCTATGGACAAGTAGGGAGGGTTTATTCCTTTGGGTTTGCCCTGTGACCACTTGAGGATGGGAAGCATGATGAAATATTTTCTCAAAGTATTGAATAGAAACTTACCATAAATAATTGGAGAAAAATAGAATAAATCAAGGCTTTTTTTGGTCTGGTAATTCATAATTGAAACCATATTGAGGTTAGATTGATTTTAAGAACAATCCAGCTGAAAAAGCCTTAATCACAGTGGCAGGGGATATATCTCTGTTTTGCTCAGATGTATAGGACTGCTCAGCTACTAAGTTCAACACACTGCTGTTCTTACCTCTGTGCTTTTAAAAGACAGTGAATTGTTGTTGAGACTATGTGGTTTCACTAATATATAGTTTACAACAGGCAGGCTAGGTGTAGAAAATAAAATACACAGGTGGGAAAGCTCACTGTCTTGTTCATGGCAGCAGTGAAATTTTATTCTTCTTAAGTGCTGTTGCTGAGTTTTCCCACTAAAAGATAGGTGGGAAGTTCTTGATTCTTCTTTAATGTGGAACATATTACAATCTTGTTTTCCCAGAGACCATTCTGTGATGTAGTTTCTAATGTGTCTACTGTACCTGTCTTCAAGTCTCTTTCAATGGTGAACAACCAGTTAAGAAGTTTTGGGACAGGACCGAGTCTTTGTATCTCTGATGCTTTACCGATATCTTTGAGGTTCCATAGAATTTAAATGCTAAGATTGTCCATTTCTCAGTCCAATTGTGTTCATTGATGTCATGAAGCTCCTACAGGTACCTTCTGTACCCTGCTAAGAAAAGTCTGTTACAAGCTTCCCTGCCAAGTTGATCCTGAAGAGTCTACATCAAGTCCAGCCTGATGCCTCCCACATCATGAGAATTCAGCTACCTTGACACACTGTCCTTAATGTATTTATATTTCCTAAAGTAGAATCAGGTTGTTTCTAATGACCAAGAGGGAGGATAATATTTGATTGAGCTGTAGTAAAGGAAGGTGCCTTGATTCTAAGGCATTATTACACGTGCTCACTTATAGAAAGCATGAACAGGACAGCTGCAGCAGTCTGAATCCTTATGTACAGGCATAACCATTTCTGACTTCTCCCCTCTTCCAGCTTCAGGCTATTCTCAAGTTTTCACTGTTACTCACATTCCAGTACTTTTAATTTTCATATGAACTGCAAAGAGCTGTCAGACAACTGAGACTGCAAGACTTAAGTGACATGAAATTATTCTTAGGAAATTAACATTTCAATTTGATCCTTTTTGCCCATAAAAATGATTCACAGCAAGTAACCTATTAATCTTGGATTAATTATCCTGGCTCTTCTAATGATATTAGCTGGGAGGGCGATAGTGAAGGGTTGTCTTATCCATAGCTGAGTGTCAGCACTTTGTCAAAGAAAGGTGATGGATGATCAATCTACTGTTGCTGTTTGCTCTGCTCTCTGAGAGTGAAAGTTCCTGTGAATTTCTGTCAAGAATGTTAATAAAGATGGGAATGGAGCAAATGTGCCTTCATCACTTGGTTGCTTAAGCAGTGACTGGGAGAACCCATCCCTATGTCATTAGCCATTTCATGCTTTGCTGCCATAATGGAGATTTAATTAAGTTGCTGTTGTATTAATTGCCTGTATGGTTTGCTTTTCCCAAGCAGAAATCTGGAAGACTTTAGCAAATTATGGAGGCTTGAATTTGCCTGATTTCCTGCAGAAAGTGGGGTCAATAGGTCTCAGACTGTAGACACACTCTTCAGGCAGGCAGCAGGGGGTTGGCTCTTAATGGCACTTGAGAGATGCTTAATTGCCTTTTTGAAATGTTTTTCTCAAATGAGAGGCATGGTTCTCCCATCCATTAGCGTATGTCTACAGGCTTTTCCCTCCCTCCCTCCATCATCCTTTAGTAGGTGCAGAAGCAAAACCTCCTTAAAAGTTGCCTTATTTTTCCTAAGTTATGACCAGCAGGGGAGAATTTTCATGCCTTTCTGAAAGTAGTAGAAGTTGGGATTTAAGGAATGTACCTAAAATTTAAGTTTGTAAGAGAAATTCATGACCATTTTAGGTACATATGCATGTGCTTGCACATATATGCATGATATATTTCTTTCTGTAAGTACCTAAAATAGTCTTAGATTATGGAAAAGGAATAATCGTTTTCAAAAGATTTTATAGCAAGCAATTTGTTAGGAAGTTCTGTGGAGAGAGCGAAAACGTTTCTAGAAAAAACTTCAAATGGGAGCCATTAATCTAGGTAGCAATTCTCATCCGTAAGTAATAAATAGAACATTGTCTGCAGATGGCTCTACCAGTTATTTCTTCTTGCAGGACAGAAACATAATATTTTCTTGGCACTCTGATTATGATGTTAAACCTCTGTTTCAAGTATTAATGGAAAGAGGTTTCTGAGAGTTGTGTTAAGAAGCTGCTTGACATTAGCAGGGTCATTCGGATAATAGCAGACTCGGGGTGGGGGTTGTGTGGAAAGAAGTCTGTAGTAAAGCTTTAATGAGGTGGATTATGCTCTGGTAACATTTAGATTGTGATTTGCTGTAGGAATTATTGAAGCTACAGCAAAATCAGAGGGCTGTCCCCATCTGCCACTAGTCATCTTGTACAACTAGCAAAGTATGTACAAAAACTTTAATTTTAGAAAATATAATAATCTGAAAGCAGATTTTTCTCTGCACATATCAGTTGCTGAAGTAATGGATGTATATTTTCTGAATTACTGAGTTTGCTTTCACAGGTAGCCACGTCCCTTTTATGAACCAAAGTTCCTTGTTGTAGTGTTACTGTTTCTGCATTATCGTATTATTTCTCTTGTGTAAAAACTAGAACGTTGTGTTTTCCATTAGGATTCTCACAAACAGTTTAAGATGAATACTGCTTTTACCAGACCTGATCAAGTGTGTGTAGCTGAAGGCCAGTCTGTCTTTCCAACTATTTCAGGAAGTCTACTAAAACATATTACTCCTACTGACAGGTCCTTGCTTGGAATATACTCTTAGACCATCCTGGACAAAAGAGTGGGCCAATGCTCTGCTTAACTTTTCCACCTCACATAATCATCCCCTCTTCAGTTTTGATTTGTTCATAGAAAGAAATCATATTCACATAATATTTCTCTTTTACCAAAATGATCAAAATGTTATGATGTCTTTCAGTAAATAGGCTCTTTATTCTCCTCATCCTTGAAGTCATTCTAGTTAGAGGTGTCTAACCATTAAACACAAGGAATGTGATTGCTGGGTGTATAAAGTTAACCAAAGACTAAATAGGGAAACAGAAAATTTTAAAGTTTACTTCCTACAAATATGACCTTGCAACTCTGAGTCTCTAAAACTAGCTTTACTCCTGATACAAGCAGGCTTATGGTATGAGTTTAGCTGGAGAATTTCACCGTATTTCTGTAAACTGCTGGCAGTTGCTAACCTCTTACAAGTATTCATAGTTTTTACAGGCTAGGATTCAAAACTTCCTTGCAAAACAGCATCACTCAGTTTCTGCTTTCCCAACTCCCCTTTTCACCTTGTCCCCAAAGGGTTTGTTTTTTCCCTTTGCTTCTCTGTCCGACCTCTGCTTGGAACGTCAGTTGGAATGGAAAATTTGAGACTAAAATGCTGGTGTTTTCATTCTTGTCAAATGGTCCCTTCACTGCTTCCTCCCCCATGTTGTCAGCTCCAAAGGGGGTTGGCACATTCAGTGGGAATTTAGTTGTCTGTCTTGTCTTTTGCCATCTGGGCTGGCTTCCCTATGCCATGTACTGAAGTAAGACATTTGAAGTCTTAAAAGGGATACCCTAGTTAAAATTCACAAGGAGCAGATAACACTGAAATTCATCTTTGAATCTCATACATTTAATTTTTTTTTTAATGTAGTAGGTGGGTTTTTTCCACCATTGAACAAACTTCGTGGAAGCTAGTACATTGCTCCTCTTTGCACCTGCTTTTTCCCTTTTTGCTTGGATGCACATTTTATTGCTAAGTTTATGGGTTTGTTCCTTTGATTTTGTTGTCATTAACACTTTTTCACTCTGAAATTGTAGTGCTGATTAAGTTTCTCTTTATTTATTGAGTCCTGACTATAAATATAAATGTCTTGAAATAATGATTAGTAAATGAGAATTGAACCATACTAGCTGGGCTCAATTCACCTTGGTTTTCCTTCTCCACATATTTATCTGCCTCTTCCACTTTAGTTTTTTACCTTAACCCCTATTTACTTGCAACATTGCAGCTAGACAAAAATGAAAATTGAAATAAGAAAGAGATTGGAATAAATGTTTTGAGAAATTGCTGAAGTCAGAATTGGAGAGTCAGCCTCCTTGATCTGAGCAAATTACGAATCTGATAGTTAAAGCCTGGCTGTATTAATTACTTCCTGCTGTGAAAATTCACTTTATTAAAATTGTTTTGCTATTTTCTTGTTTTCCTTCACAGAAATGGAGCAGTGTGAGCAACCCACTCTTCCTTCCACTGATCCCACCTCAGTCCCAAGGTTTCACAGCTGTAGTTCTGACCTATGACCGAGTGGAGAGCCTTTTCCGAGTTATCACGGAGGTGTCTAAAGTGCCTAGTCTATCCAAATTGTTGGTAGTCTGGAACAACCAGAATAAGAATCCTCCAGAAGGTAAAAACCCATGGGAGGGGTGGTGGAGGAAGGTGAAACAGGGCATAGCATGTCTATTGACACCTGTTACAGAATGATCTCTCTTCTACATCATTTGTATTCAAGAAGTATTTCATGGTTCTTTCAAAATAATCAATTTTGATGTTTTGTGACAAGTGTTTGAAAGTGAAATAAGGGAAGCCAAAGTATATAACAAGAAAAAAAGCATACCAGTGGTTGTGCTGCTAACTTCTGAATCAAAAGTTATAAATCCAATATTACAGGAACATTTCTGTCATTAACATTTTTGGAGGGAGTAGTAAGGCAATGCCTATTTTTGATCTGTCAATACTTGCTTTTATTTCTTTGTAGACAGGCTTTCATCACAGTGTATATACTACTGCTACTGGACTGTTTTTAGAGCAAATTTGGTTCAAAGCAGCAAAGTAGTTTGAATGCTTGGAGCTATAAAATAAGTGAATATTTTGGTTGATTGATGAAATGAAAATTTGGGACATTTAGGTGTCCAAAATGAGGTTTCCATACCACTAGAATATCTTGTGAAAATGCTAAAGCTTGCCTAGTAAGACAATACATAAGTGCCTGTTTTAAAATATTTCTCTTTCCAACACGTATGGTATACTGTGCTGCTCTTTGTAGTGTGTAAGTGAGCCTAGTGTTATCTGCATGGTTTTTAAATTGTTTTTTAATTTGTGTTTATTTTAAAATGAGGACTCACTCACAGGCATTTTCCCAGGTTATTTATATGTGTAGATTTTTGGAACAAGGTTTGGTTTCAAAGGTATATTAATTACTCCAGTGGGCTGTAAATCAGCCCTGTAAATCTCTCAATTATTTAATTTTCAGTAGCTGAGGTGTGCTTTGCCAGCCTGGCATACTGCTGTACTGTATCCCCTTGTGCCGGGACCTCAGTCTCAGGCTGCCCAGTCCTCACAGTTTGCTGCCTACATTTTCAAACCCAAGATCCTTATCCCATATTTTTTTGACTCCCTCCATGCAGTGTCATTGTACGCTCCATGGACTGCTGTGTGCAACCAACTCCCCTCTTTCCCATCCCCAGGCTGCATGCCTCATGAGATCATACTGCTCCTAATCTCTTCCCAGGTCCTCAGCTAGAAACACAGGTCCTCACATTAGTGAATTCCATTATGTACTCACCATGGAATAAAAATGGGAGATCTTGCCCCTGTAAGGGAAGCTAGCTAGGCTGGGTCTTTGGTGATCCTCTCCAGTGCTAGACAGACTCTCCAATGCTGCTCATTTTATTTCTGTCCTTACTGTTCCCTAGGGTGATTTTCTTCAAGTTCTGAATACCACTACTAAAATCCTGAGCATTGTGCTAGGCAATGAAAGCCTCCTCTTCTCATTCTGGATTAAATACTATAGCTATAGTAGCTGTAAATGAGCCTAGTTCCCATGTGCTGTACATACGGACCTGTCATTCTCATCTGCAAATGTGGTGATTTTGTGGGACAAGAAATGTTGCCTTCTAGGAAAACATGTTCAAAAAAATGCTGTATTGTTGATTCTTCTGTCTTCTGTAGTGAATGAAGTGTGTTGTTAGGACTCCTCACTTTATAAGTCTTTTTCCAGAAGCTTCAACTGCTGCTGCGCTCTCCTTTTCAAGGTTATTTATTCTGCATAGCAGCAAGATGCAATGTAGAAATTAATCCCTGACCATTTGTCACAATTTACCATCTCCTAAGAGCTTCTTAGAGCCAAGCTACTGCAACCATTCACTTGGCTCATGTGCCATTTTGGCAACTTGCTGCAGTTTAAAGCAGAGTAGCTGTATTGTTTACTTTAAAAAGTCTTCTTTATTAATTCTGGGCTAAATACCTCCAGTTTAATTATATTTTAAATATTTTGCAGCCCTTTAGGGTAAAAATTGTTGTGTATAAATTGATAACAACGGGAATTTTTGCAGTAAGCAATTCTTTTCTAAAAGCAAAAAGCCTTAGTGATAGATACAGTTATGTGATCACTGAATGTGGGTGGACTCAATCCAAATGAATTATTTCCACAGTTCCTTCAAGTGAGTCTGAGATATGGGAGAGTTGAAGCAAATAGATCATTACAATGACCTTTTCTTTTCAATCATTGTATTAATCTTGAAAATCAAAGTGTGTACAATTTTTTTCTGCCTCTACTACTGCTAAGTCATAAACTAGTTAAAAAAACCCCAAACAACCTGTGGAGCTCAAAGTTGTGGACTTGAGAGCACAGTTGAAAGCATAAGCAGTTTTGTCCTTGCATTAGCCTAGACATTGCATTGAAGCGAATAACTATTTGTTTTTAGTGTGCCTTGTCCCTTTATTGCTGTTACAACCATTGTAATCTTTTGGCCTATGGCTAGAGAGAGGTCAGTTTGATTAAATGAACTTGTTTTATTCCAGATCCATGCAGGGCATTCCACTTGGCTCTTCAGCCAGTCTCTCGTTCAGTCTGTCTATTAGTGATCCTAATCCTCGGACTTCAAAGCTTCTGCTGTTTATAGCCTGTTAAAGCCAGGAAGTTTCTGATGGATTAGAACAAGGAATGAGTTTGAAGTTTGTAATGTGCACCACTGTCACTGATAAAGTTTAGTTTATTACCCTACAGTAGTATCTGCACTTTTATGGCTATTCATTTTTAATTGGTTGTACTAAAGCAGAGGTGCTTAACCTTCCAGAACATCAAGTGCTGTATTTCTTGGTCCTTTCCACATCAGGGACGTGGTTCAGTACAGAATCGCATGTTGGCTTTTGTCATTGCAACCCTTCGTGTCTTCATTTTGTTTTGCCATGTGTAAGTGGGAGGGCTGACTGAAGAACATCTAATTACCTTCCTTAGTGAGTATGTGTGCTAAATTGAGAATTGGGTTTAGGCTTCCTGGGATGCAGCTGGCAAAATGCCACACGAGTGACATGTGGCCTTTCCTTTCTTTCCTCTGTCAACACCAGAAAATTATTATAACTGAATATGTCATTATTATCAAAACAATATGCTATGCTTTTGCAATAATGCCTTTATGTAATGATACTCATGACTTAGGAGGAAAACTGAATGAAAATTAAATACTCTAAAAATTGTACACCGAATTACAGGTGGTCACTGCCGTCATTAGTGCTGAGCATCCCAGGTAAGAGGCTGTAGCTGATCTCAGCTGCTGTGCAGTGGTAACAGGTGTGGTGAGTGTGCAAGGTGTCTGGAAACAAACTTCTTTCAAACCTGGTCCTCTCAGGGTAGATGCAGCTCTGATGTGACAGAAATTTTTTTGTTATGCTTGCTAATTAAAAAAAATAAGCAGAAAAGAGGGCAATGGATTAATTAAACCCTTGACTGGAAAGTTTTCAACCAAATAGCATGTAAGAACATAAAATTGGAGAACTTACATGTATGTGGGCTAGATATCAGTAGTAATTTTAAGATTGTTTTTTCCTTGGTCTTAATAGTTGGTGAGGGTAATTTTTTTAACTTAATGTCTCAGAGCTATCTGTGGAAGTCTGAACTCATGGTTCATGGTTTTCTCATGGTTTTCTTTAGAATCAGGGAAAAGAAACGAGATGAATCGATGAGTAACACAGATGTCTTGTGCAAAGACAACAAAGTTTGATGTTTACACAGGGTTTTTGATAGTAAAAATATTAAATCTTATATGTGAAACAGCAGAAAGAAAATATCACATACAATGATGATTCTAATCTGGAACCTTGAAACATTATAGAATCAGCTTATTATCTTAAGTACTCGATGAATTTAGGGATGTGATCTCTGCTCTGTCTCTTTGGCTGAGTTTTGCATATTTTCTCTGCCATGCTTTATGTGCAAGAAGCCCGTCAATGCAGCAATAATGTCAGTAGGCCCATAACTGTGTGTGTAATACTAATAAAAATAGTAAAAGCCTTGAAATACTACAGGAAAAATTATTTTTTTCCCCTCACTTGTTCTGGATCAATTAAAATAAACATTGTGGTCCAAGTGCCTGGTGCTGGGAATATTTGTGTAGAAGTCATGATTTTCTCCATCAGCCAAATATTTTTTTTCCTTTCATTTGAGTTTTTCTAAATTGCTAGTTCTGAAATTCAAGAAAATAATCTGTGATAGAAATTTCTGCCAACATTTGTTTCAGGCAAGTGAAGAAACTGCTTTGTCTAGGACATAAATCATATTACAATGTATAAATTCATTACTGTTAGTAAATATAGCAACAAGCTACAAATCACGTGTGGTAGCTTGATTCCTTTTTAGGTTCAGTTTTACAAAAATTAAAAGTGTATTTTAAAGAATGTGTATTTTCTATTTAGTTAGGATCCTGGAGCTAAGTTGCTGATAAACTTCTTATGACATTACTGAAATAATAATCTTTGTATTTCTATTTGATGCTGTTCATGGGCAACATTGATATAAACTGTTTGGGCAAAAGAAAGTGAGTATCCTTTGGATTGCTGTGTCTTAAGAAAGTGTTATCTTTAAAAAAATATTAATTAAAAAAATATTCAGTGACAGGTTTGGATTTTTTTGCATACTGTGCCTTTGGTAGTCAGCCCTGGTAGGAATGTTTTTTTTAACTTCTCTCTAGTTTTGAATTGATTTGGCTTCTTGATGATGGACTTTATACCATTTTCCTTGATTAACTAGAGAAGTAATTCATGGTGATTTTAGTCTTCCATAAGGCATATTACAATTACATAAAGCAAATTACAATATTACATATAACTTCCTAGGGAAATCTAGTAAGTTAGCCTATCAAACCTATCTTAACAAACTGGGCCCTAATGTCCTAGAACTAAATATTCTGTTTTGGTATATACAAGAGGAATTCTGTGCATTTCTGTAGAACAATATAAACACTGTACCCACTGTAATGTGGGTCGAAAGCACCTGTCTTGGACTCTGAACAGCCTTTTCATTCAGCCATGATGGAAGGAATTCTGATACTGAGTAGAAGTAGCCTGCTTGATGTTGTTTCTAACAGTTTTTTGAAACTTCAGACTCCGGCTAAATTCTACCATTCAGTATTAGAGGCTGAAAAAGTATTAATTAGGTTTCATCAGCAATGTTCAATTAGTTGCATTCATGCAAAGTACTATACACCAGCTAGAATAAGCATCAGATGAGAGCTTGTACAAAAGTTCAGGTATGAGAATTGAATATGCTGTATGGGGTTCTGTGCAACTGCAGGTACAAAGAGACCATATTTAGAGATGTTTTCTGCCAGATTTTTATCAGTCTTTGTCTACCTTGCACAACTTCTAGAAATGTTTTACTTTTTATATTTCCAAATAGGCTCCATAGAAGTTTTGGGAAGCCAGAACATTGTATGAATTAATAATCTGGACCTGGGTTATCACTAGTCATGAGATATTCTTAGCTGTTGTTATTGAGGCAGTAAAGCAGAAAAAGAATGTTTGGACAAATATCTTTGTATGAGTCATCAAAATGCCATGATTTTAGCTGATAAGTGGATTTTTAAAAATTTGTCATATTGGTTTTAATGCTGACAGGCATTCAGTTCTTGCTATCAAGAGTGTATGCTGTATTTCCAGCTCTTCATTATCCTTACCTGCTGCTTCCAATTGCAAATCCAACAAACTGTCTGCATTCAAGTATCACTTGCTGTTTTTTGAACTTGATACCACTTAGTAGTGGTGTCCCAAGAATATTGGTTAGCTCTTTACAGCTGCTATACTGATTCTCATTTTCCTTAGGTTAAGTGTTGAATCTGGGAATGGATGATTAGTACCTAGAGCAAGTAGTTTCCTTTGTAAATAGACTTCTGTCTGCTGACAAGATCAACAGTAATGTGTGTGCCGCAAAAGGACTTCTTCAGATATTATTTACTTCCCAGTTTCTCAGAAGCAAGGATACTGAGAGTGGTGCTATTTGACATGATGCTGTTGGCCAGGACAGGGTTAATTTTTGCAGTCTGTACCACCTCACTGTTCTGTACTACCTCACTCATTTCGAGGGGAAGGGAGTCTCTTCCAAGGAGAAGGGCTTCCTTCTGATCGAGAAAACTTGATGAAAGGAGCTGTGTGGTATTGCCTATTTCTATTGTTTTTTTTTTCCACGTGGATAGTTTCTTTTCTTGTACCCTGTTTGTACTGTTGCCACTACTATTCATTTTATCTCATTGCTGTTTCCAGTAAGTTGTTTTTACCTCAGCTTGTGACTTTGTCTTTTGTGCCTCCAATCTCCTCCTCTCCCTCCTCCTGCAGCAGGAAGGGGGAAGGAAAAGAGTGAGAGATCGAGAGAGGTGTGTGGTTTGGAGAGTCTTAGTGGGGGCACTGAACTGGGAAGTACCATTCCCAAACCATGACACAGTGCCATTTCTCTTTGAAAAGAAATAATACATTCCAAGGAAATATTGCACTCTATTATTTTTAATGATCCCCTTTTATGTATGATGTAACAGTTCATCCAGTACTGAGAAACAGGGCTGGATTTCAGACTAAGAAATCATTTTTATATATAAACAGTGTGCAAACTTATGTTAGTTACATTTTCATTACAAACATCTGATCTCAAGTCTAGGGAGGTGTGGAAAGTGAGAGAGGTTTTTTTTGTGTGAGAGGGTATTCTTCTAGATTATAATGAAGTTGCCTCTCTCTCATGACTGTCCTCCCTTCTCTTATTTACATATCTCATGTGATTCACTGGCAGTTCTAACTGAGAAACACATAATTAGAGGATGGGATATTTTGCTGCTCTTTTTTATGTGAATATTTTAACTAGGGATGTAACTATGGCACCTTTTTATCCTACAGTTTAAATCATCTTGAAATCATGCTTGAAAATTTTGCTGTGAGATGTGGACTTTCAGGGTTTAATGGTGGAATTGTGGGCTGGCCAGAAACACAGCCATGAATGTGGTTGTTAGGGTCTGTAAGCCCATTAGAAGAGGGAGCTGCATTGGGCAAAGTTGCAAAACTACTGATTTTGTGTTTGGAGGACCACACAGTGTTTTCTATAGGCTTCTCCAGCAATCAGTGCATCAGCAGTCCTAAATAGCACATAATGCCAATCGTGACCTGAGTCATTAGCAAAGAGCAAGTATAGTGTTATTCACTCTTCTCTCATGATTATTTCAGTATGACCCACTATGGGAGGTGCCTGTCATTCTCTTGAGAATCCTTATATACCTAGACTTTTATTCACTCCAGACAGCTTTATTTCCATCATTTGCTTCTATTTTCTATTGCACCACAGAGTCTTCACTGATTTTTTTTAAAAAGTAAGAGTAGTCCCCAGTCCAAACACGCATTTTTACTTTTGTATGCCTAAAGGATGTCGTGCCATGATGTAAGATTCTTAAGCTTGTTTTGTGTTTGTCATACTCTGTTACAGGTTTGTCTTACTGTAAGAATAAAGCCTGTGCTTTTACCTTGGTTATAACAAAGTCTGGTAAACTGAGAATTTCCCCCATATATGATTTGCTAGTGAAGAGGTTTCTCAGAACTTTCCAAGCAATATCTGAAAATTTAAAGTCTGGTATTACAGAAGCGGCACACCGTGTTTCTGATTGCTCTTTAAATACAGATACATTTCTTTTGTGATCCTTTAAAATAAATACGGGCAATTTTAACCTTACTGATGGATTCTAAAACTTTGACTTCTGAAGTGACTGTTGTCTTTTTTATATATGTATTTCTTTTGAAGTTTCTGTGACAGAGCTGATCTGTAATACTTGGATCTCTCACTGGAGCCTGCTGTCCTTTATGATAGCCAGTTTTGCCCAGGTTGACAGTTGTTAGCCAGGTGTCATTGTGTCATAACATCTCCCATGTGCTTCCATCTCTGTTGGGGCAGCAACCTCCAGTATCAAGTCAGCCTCTAGGCAGCAAGTAGCCTTGTGCATTTTGCATGCTGCAGAGTAACTGGTACCCTAATGTCTTATTCAAAGTTTCTCCAAAATGCTTATATTTTCTTTTCATTAATCTAAGGCTAAATTCAGAAACTTTGTATTATGTTTCTCAAAGCACAAATATTTGACAGTAACATACCCGTTGCTGAGAACTGGTCATTTTGAGAGACTTTCCAAGACCTTAGTAAATCAGGTGGATTTAAGAGGATTTGCTGACATCTGAGATGCGTGCTGACTATAATTAGATTACATCTTCATTTTTCATACACTTTTCATTACTTTTTCTTCTATAACCATTTTTTATGCAAGTGGCATGTCTGTTACTAAGCTATCAAATAGTTGATTTTTCAGAAGAGCTGGAAGTTTAATGCTTATATGCATGCTTGCTTTTCTGAATTATTATTTTTCAATCCTAGTGATTTTTCAGTTTCAATTTCTGTTTCATCATATTCCTGCACTTTGTTGCAATTTGGTTGTCATTTTTTCAACATGTAGTAGTTGCGAAAAGAAGAAAAGACTGAATAAAAGAATGCTTAACTTGTATCAAATGTAAACTTTGATGCTACATATAAATACTAGAATGGTATTTGCAAATGCGTGCATTGGTATGGCAATTCTGATTGCAACTGAAACACTTGTAACAGTATTTTTTGGGATCTATCAGGCTGTTTAAAATTATTTTGTATCAGCCTGCAGTTACATTTCGGTAATTATAGGCAATTATCCAAAGGTCTTTAAGAAGCTTGCAAACATTACACAGTCTGTAGTCTTTATGAGGCACTGACATCTGTCTTTGTGAGGTACCTGTAACTGTCTGTTACCGTTTATAAAGTGATGCTTGCACATTGTATGGCAAACCAGTAAGAAAGCAGTGAGTGACATCAAGAGTATTAATTTGCAATGAAGAGTTCCAGTCATTCAATGTTACTGCTTCCTGAGGTTACTATGACTAGTAAGCTAAAAATTTTAGAATTTCAGTGGTCTCCTACCGGAATCTTCATTTCAGATTATGATTCATGCAGGGGTTTTAAGGTGCTGACAATGCTGAGAATAAAATGAGCTCATAACACTATAATTGGAATGATTGCTCCATTTTTGTAGTGGCCTCAAGGAGCTTGCTGTATCTCCCCAGCTGGTGGCTCACTGTGACTTCCATTGGACCCCATCAGTAATGGGATTGAATCCTTCTAGCTGACTACTGGTCAATATCCCAAGCCACTCAAGTGTGCTAGGCTAATGCCTTATGCCTTCTAGTAGAAGGACAAGAGATGAGTAAAACAGGACAAGAACGTGCATACATATCAAATAAAGGCCATGGTCTACAAGACCACACAGATAAAAGTAGATTTTACAGACATGTTTTCAACCTTACAGGAAAAACCTTGGGGTAGGAAACTGAATACTGAGTACAATTTGCCAGTAAATAGAATTTTTTTTTTTTTTTTTGGCCACCTATGCATGCCAATCCTCTTTTCTAAAATACAACTCCAAGAAAAACTGACTTCTGAAGACTTGCTGTGGTTTAGAAATACTGCTTTGTTTTCCTGAGTGAAGTAGTGTTTGGACTCTGGTGTCTTTTAGCAGCGTGCAGATTTGTGGGTTTTTTGAGTGTTGTGTGAACTGTTAAATCTGAGAGGCCCAAAGCAATGAAGATGTGGACACTTCTTCCTGAGAGCAAATTTTACTCGTACATATGGGAATGAAGCAGCTTCTCTTTTTCTCTGGTACTGCCTTCCTATTGCAACAGACTGGCAGTGGAAAGAGTGCAAAACTGCCTTGGACGCAGACCTGATTCAAGGTTATAATGGAATTGGAAGTGTGTGCACATAATTGTATCTCATTTTTTTTGGTGTTGTCTGTCAGCCAGCATTCTTCAGATCCTTCTGCTAAGAACATTTCCCAAACATGATCATATATTGTTGTTTTAAAACTTAAGCTGATTTCTCAGGTCAGGACTTATCTTATTTTTATCCTTAGAGTGGCTTTTATCATTGACACCTATTTTAACTTCCACTTTTAATTCTCAAAACACAGAAACAAGGATCTTATTTCCTATGCTCTGTTCTGAATTTCTATATTTGCTCCCCATGTCCTAGTAGTTTTATTCAAACTTCTTATTCTTATCCTGGTGACAGTCAACAATCTTACTGTTCATGGAGTTTGAGGCAGAAGGTGCAGTAAGACCATCTGGGTTGACCTGTGAGTTATGAGTCGCCATGTTGCCTTTCTTTTCAGTCTGGTGACTTCTTACTTGACTGCATCTTCTATACTAATACCCAGTCTTGTTGAAAGACAAGATGTACAGAACCAACAGCTGTCCTTTTTAACTTTTGCCAGAGGTTAACCACAGTTACTATTAAAAATGTCTGCCTTATTTATACTTTGAATTTGCGTGACTTTAGATTCCAGTGATTGTTTTTTGTTATGTCTTTCTCCAGTTTGTTGAAGATACATGTCATTTTTCTTCTTGTGTAGGTGCTTGTACATGTTAATAAAATCTAATTTTTGTTCCTTCTTTTAGTAAACTAAACAGATTGATCTTCACATTCTACCAAAAGGCATTTTCTCCTGACCTCAAATAATTCATGTGATTATTTTTGCACCATTTTCAGTGTTTTAACATGGTTTAAAATATAAAAATACCAGAATGAAGCAGTATTTTAGCATCTGTCTGTCTTTGTCTGCATACAGGTAAAAAAGGCCCTGCCCTCTTCCCCCATTTCTTACTACATACCCATCTATAGACACAAAAATTACATTAATCCATTCTGCTACAGCAGCATGCTGAAAACTAATGTCCACTCTGTCCCTTTAATCCTTTTCAGAAGCTGCTTTTAGGGAAAAAGTTGCCTTGGCCCTAGTGTTTAACTGTGTGTCAAATCTGTCAGTGTGGTTTTTGTTCAAATGCACCTAGTTTACTAAGCAGTCCTGTCATATAGACTTTAGTAATCTCTCTATGACTTTACTGTCCTCACTATTTTTCATGTCTCCAGGCTTTGTGTCACGCACTGGAAATTTATATGTATTTCAGACATGAAAATTCCAGTGGCTTCAGGCCAAGTATCAGTTCCTCTAGACTCCTCTTACCACAGAATCAGAGAATGGCTAAACTTGGAAGGGACATCTGGAGATCAGCTGTCCAACCCTGCTCTCAAGCAGGAACATCTCAAACAAGTTTCACAGAACCATCTCCACATGGCTTTCAATATCTTCAAGAGTAGAGATTTCATTACCTCATTGGGCAGCCTGTGTTAGTGCTCCGCCACACTCACTCTGAAAAAGTCTCTCCTGATGTTCGGAGAGAACCTCCAGTGTTTCAGTTTGTGCCATTGCCTCTGGTCCTTTCACTGACCACCAGTGAAAGGAGCTTAGGTCTATCTTCTTTGCACCTTCCCTTCAGGTATTTGTACAAATTAGTGAGACCTTCCTCGAGCCTTCTCTTCTCTAGGCTTAATAGCCACAGCACTCTCAGCCCTTCCTTGTAGGGGAGATGCTCCAGTGCCATCATTACCTTCATGGTTCTTTGCTGAACTCTCTCCAGTTTGCCAACATCTCTCGACATCTCTCATTTTAATTAAAATACCTTTTCATTAATAGCTACTTTTGGGATGCATCATACTGTAATAATGACTACTGTTAACCTTTGTGCTAGAAACTGTACATGGTTATGTGCATTTAGAATGAATGTTTAATATTCGGCTCTTACTTCCATTTCCTTTAGCTTGGTGCTCTGTACTGACAGTTATCCTTTCATAGGAATAGAAGAGGGTTTTGAAAATTTTTGAATATATGCAGAAGCTTAACATGACACTTAACGTGCTACAAGTTAAACACATAGGAAGAAATGGAAATTAATCCCACTGTAGAGTGAATTGGATCCAGTTTTGTATCTATGGGGGATTTTGTTGCAATTTAAATCCTCATTTGACTTGTGAATTCTAATGTTTGTGTACTCCAGTGCTCTATTCTACTTGGAAGAATGCTGTAGGGCACAGGTTAGAATCCATTTGTATTTATCTAGTTTTAAATTATCACTGTGACTGAGGACTTTGAAGATGAAAGCAATTGCTGAGACACAGAATCTACTCCTTAGCAATAGTGCTAAACATTTAATTGATATAATAAAATTTATTTTTCTCAGCCCTTGATAGAACTAACATTCTTAGTCAAATTCAGTATGACCCTAGACTTGCAGTCAGTGACTGTGTACTGCTGCTTCAAATTATTTTAGTTGCAGTTGAGCGAAGCATCTTGTCATGCTGTGTGTCCTAAACCAATGCATATCATCCCTACACTTTCTCTGTGAGTGTTGCAAGTTGCTATTTTGGGCAGGCTGTCCTCTGTGTAGCTGCCCATGAAGCTTTTTGTTGAGAGACACAGAGGGAAATGTAGCTGGGCTTCTGTCTCTTGCCTTCATATGCTCTTGTGTTTGCCAAACTGAAACGGCTGTAAATTTGCCATTAAGAAGCATTTGTTTAGATATGAAGAAGAAAAGAGTGAAGAGCAGCTGAGATGGATATACAGACTTAGAAGTAAAGTATAACACTGAATTCTATTTCTTTTAATTTTTCTCTCTAGATTCCCTCTGGCCAAAGATTCGTGTTCCCCTGAAAGTTGTTAGGACTGCAGAAAACAAACTTAGCAACCGCTTCTTCCCTTATGATGAGATTGAAACGGAAGCAGTGTTGGCTATTGATGATGATATCATTATGCTAACCTCAGATGAACTCCAGTTTGGCTATGAGGTAAGAGAATTGGTTTTTCCCTGTCTCTTAGGCTATCCACTTCAACATTGTATATAAAATATATATACAGTGGAGGAAGCACTGCACAGTCTCTTGATTCAGATTGTTGCATCTCCCTTTACTGTAACAGTTCAATGCTGACTGAAATACTTTTACAGATAGTTATTACTTTATTGAAAAACCTGCCAGCTAAGAGATTTTCAGTAACTGGCACAGAAGTGCCAAGAGACTCCAGAAAATGTTGTAGTGGAATTAGTGTAGTGGAAGCAGTCTGAAGACTGAACTGCATTCTTCTTAACAGCTTCAGATAAATCAGAAATGCTAGCCAAGTGAACATGTCTTGATGGACAAGACAAGTTTCAGAGATTAAGTGTTGGGAACACAGGAGGCCTCTTGAGGACATGCCAAAGTAAGGTGGAGTGCAGTGAAAAGAAGAACTGAAGAATGTCAAGGAGGGGACACATGGATCCTGTGCTTGAAATGGCAAAGCTTCAACAGCTGCTGTTGTGAAGAGGGTATGGACAAAAAAAAAAAAGCTTGTCCAAATCAGTTACCCATGGCGGTACAAAGAGGTGACAGTCTTCATAAGTATTTGAATTGTTTGTTAAAAGTACACTTGAAGCAACACTGTTGTCTTCCTTCCAAAACAGTGTTTTGAATTAAGTAATTTTTGTCTTCCATTTGTATTTGAGTGTATGACACAGTCCATAATCTAACATTACTCTCATATGTGTGTATTTAAGACAAAGATGCTGTATTCGTAAACACATCAGAAACATTAGAAAATGTAGTACCGTATTTTAAGAAAGCTTTGAATTATTTAGTCACACCTGTACATGCATTATCAACAGCAAAACAAAACTGGGCTTCCTATGTGAGAGCTAGAACATGAAAGTGTTACCTAAGTTGAATGAAGTTATGAAAACTACTTCTCTAGGGTGGAGAAAGCTAGCAAAATGTGATAGTTGTCCAATTGTTAGCAATCTTAAGTGCAGTTAATACAAGATGATATTTTTAAAAAATATGTTGGAAGTATTTCTTTAACATATGAACATCTGTGGTAAAATATTGTTCTTTCTCCCTCTTGAGTAAAAGAGACTGTTAGCAAGTAACAAGCTTTTTGGATGCCAGAAATGTCTTGTGATGATGTAGGTATGCTGAAGTAATAACAAAGACGTTAAGTGGTGGAGACAGAGGTTTCATCTATCATGTGTGTCTCCAGAAAGGAAATACTTCCCTTGCCAGGTTAAGAGTAGCAGGTTAATACATGAAGTGTGAAAGATGGAAGGAAAAAAGACAACTGAAGGACGGGGATTTTGGCTACACAGACCTTCTCTATACTCTGTTGTCTGCCCTGAATGTTTTAAGCACAGTACTGCAACAGCAGAGCGATCAAGTGCTGGCAGTTCTGCAAACTGACTTACTTTTTCCTGTGTTGTTGCTTATGACTACTAGTTTTGAGGGTGATCCAATGAGATGAAAGATAGCAGATCCATAATGTGCATGCTGCATAAATCCTTGCTCCATTTGCAGTTTGATTTCCATTTTCATAAAGCTGTCTCAAATAAAGTGACTAAGAGTAAGGAGTGACTTACCAAAGTCACCTAAGTGATTGTGTAAGTAGTTTTGCTATTGGAAGAGCAGGTTTGAAGGGCTTTGGGGCGAAGATTCAAACTGCAGCTGACTTCCAGCTGCATCAGCCAGAAATCATGAGAAGCAGAATCTTGGTTTTTGTGTGTTTGAACTGTTAATTTTAACATCCTCGATGGACAATATCTGTAACATCACATATACTGAGTCTGGTCACTCACACAGAAAGGAGTTACCCTCATGAAAAACAAATATAAGGCAAAGAAAATTTGATGTGAATTCCCCTGCAGTCAGTGCAATTAGGGGATAACTGGGACCTGCAACTGTTCATCTCCTAGGATTAAGTCCAACAGATCAAGCAGTTAGACTGTGCATTTATTTGCCTTATGGCCATGTGCATTGGTTGCAGGGATTATCTGAGTAACAGATAATTACTCAGATATTATTATGTTCTTATATTCTATGTGTGAATGTAACTGTTTGCACATGAGATTGTTTAGTTTGGCAGACTGGGAACCATTTCTTTTGCAGTTTTTTGCATTTTATTATAAATCCTATTCCTTTTTCATTCTGGGAAGTCAGCTTACTGCACAGTAACATTGATGGAAAATTAAGTGCCATATTGAGAAGATAGTTGAGACAAACCTATGAGTAATTTGAATCCTTATATTTTGAGTTTGGCTTCACCACCCACACCCCCGCAGTAAATTAAATGAATAGAAATGTCTTTGAATACAGAAGCAGAGCAAATTATTCTAGAAATACACAATTTTCCTCGTATAGGAGGTGAGTGATGTAACTCCTACTCTCTGGCACAGAAATCAGGGGCTGAAGATTGATCTTTCCTGTTCTTGAGTGTCTGTGACTTGCTTGACAGGCCTGAGCTGGCTCCCAGATGTTTAAATTGTCTTCAGCCTGTGATAATTTATTTATCTGTTTATGTGTGTTACCAGTCAAGTATCTCTCAAACTCTTGACTCATTTGCAGGGGAATCCAGAGGGAACAGTAGCAGCATATAAAGTTACTAGAAAGTTTTCTTTTAAAAGTAGGTCTGCTTCTGTTTTGGTTATGTGAAGGGCTGGAAATGTGACATTCAATAATTTTCTTTTCTCTCCTGACATCCTTGAGATTTTGCATTTAAACGTGTGGCAAAAGCCTCTCTGTCACACACGTGTCTGAATGTATAGAGCAAGCCAAAAAAAAAAACAAACCAGAAAACTTTGATCTCTCTACACTTTCAGCCATAAAAAATTATAGTAACACTCAAAGTGTCAGACATTTTTTACTTGTTAAAAGTGAGCTATTATGGTACAGTGATTTATTACCTTGCATAAATCTATTGGAGCAAGCAGAAAAATAGTCCCTGTGTGCTGTTGTATTAAGGTAGCAGAAGAATACTCATGACATTCTGACTTTGAAAAAAGTAGTTTTGTTAAGTTACGTGACTTGGGACACTGGAAAAAAACTTATGTCTAGATAAATTTTTCCCATTTACTGAACTTTGTTGTTCACAGAGAGAGTATCAGAGAGACCCAAGAAATTGAACAAGTATTTAGATTATCATAATCTTATTAAAGCAGAATGCTTGGCCACCTCTGAAGTGTTTGGTGTTTGAATACAAGACTAAAATCAAGCATTGTAGCGTTCCCACCTCTGTGTCTCAGCTGGCCTTGAAGCAGATGTCTTAGCATTAAGTAATTTCTTATCACATACTTATGCAGCATTTTGTCCTTACAGAGACAAAATATTTTTATTAGAGCAATAATAGAAGTAGTCTAAATTGGGATTGTTGTTCTGAGTCTATGTTTTTCGTTCATAAAATGTACAGTTTGGTGCATTGCTAAGTTTGCTTTTTTTCTGTTGAAAACATTTGGCCTTCTGTTGGTAGATGACCTTATTCTGTCTCAGAATTGTTTTTCAGTGCTTCTTATCTCTGGCATTCTTTAAAAAAATCTACTCTCTGTTGAATTGCATATTTTGCTAGGCTGAAATTTTCATGAAGTTTGAATGCCTTCTTCAGAGGAATTCTTCCTTGCTCATTTTGACTTTAAAAGTTTAGTTTTCAGCATTCCTTTGTAGGACAAATACGATAACTCTGCTTAACAAAAGAATTATTCACTGCTGGCTGCATTAAAAGCTCTTCTTCAAATTGATAATATATAAAATGTGTGTGCAAAGCATCATGCGTCTTTTAGTGGACTCTGTATGTACATTTTACTTTATTTTTTAGTAATAGCACAAGCCATTCCTTTGAGGACTGGGAAAGAATTAAGAGTGGATGGGGCTCTGGAAGGCAGAAGGAGTACTGATGGATTAAGTTTGTTTTCATTTGTAGAGAATAGTCAGTGTTTCATTCTTAAAATGCTGTAATGGTACCTTTGGAAATGCTGACTATTTTCCTGTTCATTAAATTGCTGAAATTGAATGTGACTTAATACAGTGTACTAAATTTAATGTATAAATATTTGAGAATGTTTTGTAGAAGGAAATGCTTCCCTGTCCTTCTGGCTACATGGAGAGTTTACTGTTCTGATGGCACAGCAAATTGCACAGAATAGTTGAGGCTGTGAGGCAGAAAGAGGTCTGGAGAGATGAGGCTGGAGGGTGTTTTAGCTATGCTGTTTATGTCACTTGGGAACTCGACTTGGGAAAAAAAATTGCTATCATTTCCTTTTGGTTTTTCTTACAAGACTTTTAGTAAAATTACTAAGTCAGAACTTCTATCTGATGTTTCATCTGGGAGATGCTTTATCCAAAAATATTTATCTTTAGGATTGACTAGCAGAGTCTTTGGAATGACTTGTCTGCAAAAATGCATACCTCCTCTTCACTTTGCAATATGTTTTTCCTTGGATGTGTCCCTCACCAGTATTAAATCAGGTCATCCCTCTTAGTCTGAGAAGGCTAATAAGATCACTGGTTAAATGAAATGTATTTGTAACAGACTAATAAATTATACCAACTATCAAACAAGAAAATGGACAGTAGTACAAAATAGAGAGTATTATTAGAATCATTACCACTATTTTTATTCTGAAAGCCTCCTTATAAGCAGTAGCTGTATATATTAATTTTGGCACAAAGCATATATATGGATTTCGTCAGTGAGCTGGATGGAGCCATTGGGAGCCTTTCCAGAATTACCGTTGAATGAGCTAGTGGTGAACATTGTGAAAAAGCCAAGCTTTTCCACTGACTTCGAAAGCATTGCTTTTAAAGGTAATCTTTGTTCAAAATACCAAAGTTATTTTTTAGATGCATCAAACTGACAATTTTCAGAAGCCAGGAAATTTTTTTACAGGTTAGAATTGATAATTTAAAGTGGCACAAGGACATCTGTGTGAGTAATGTGCATTATAGTTGGCTTTTATTTTATGTCATTTGGACTCTTGCAGATGACACCAAGGGCGAAACTAGAAGGGATATGAATCCAGGGTTCTGTGTTGAGAAGGCACTGCAGTCCCGTGGGAAGCAGTAGCTGACTTTAATCTTTCTTTCAGCTGCTGTTAATATGCATGCCATTTCCTCTACAAGAATTCTTAGCCCAGTACGGCGCAGATCCGTGGTGTTCTGTCAAATCCTTTGTTGAGCCTTGGTAGTGGCTTATGTGGTGGTGCCTTCCAACAGCTGGGAGATAGACATTTTAATATTCAGGTTTAAAACCAAGCATTAATTTTTTGAGCCCTGGAGAGTGAGGAATAAATTTTCGAGTGTTGTACATTTAGTTTTGTGTTCTTTATTAAGGTTTTCTACATCATGTCGAAATAGATATCTCAAGCCCTCACTGGCTTGCCTGCCAGAAGTCTGTATTGTTTTAATTAGCTTATGGCACCAACTTGTAAGTGTCCTATGAATTCTCTTCCTTCAGTTCCAAGTTATCTCTGCTTTCAAGAACCCTCTGTGTTGGAGTGTTGTCATATCTGAATGCTATTCCAGTACTTGTGCCCTAGAACTGTCCAGTAAGATTGATTTCTGGAGAAAATAGAAGTTGAGGAGTCAGAAGATCTGGTTCCCATTCTTGCTTCCTGTATGATTTTTGGCAGGTTTCCTCATCTGGATGTTTGAAATAATAACTGCTCTCATCATGGGATTCTGAAGCTGTATTAACTGACAGCAATAAAATGTGTTGAGATGTATAGATGAAAAGGTATAGAGTAATGCAAAATCACAGAAATGTAGATGCAGAAGCAGTAACTTAAAGCTGATTGTTTTATCACATTTACTTCGACAAAATACTTGCATAGAGTCCTTACAGTCCAGGCCTCTCAACTGAAATGCACTGACACATAAAAGTGCCTAAAGTGAACTGCTGATGGGATGACATTTGCAGGATGGTGGAATTCCAGATAATATTTGCTTTACTGTACATTCAACTGTAGGGTTCGTTTGTCTTTTGTACAGACAAAAGAGATTGTGAAGGGATCTTTGGGGATTTTTGAGGTACTTTGTTCTTGTTGTTCTTGCATACAAAAATTTAATTATGTATGCATCTGTTTGTTTATACATTACCACCCTAAACCAGAAACTCTTGTAATCTTACGGTATGTTAGAGTCAAGACTCATTCTTCCAACAGACCTAGCAGTTACTTGGATTAAGGGACAAATTTTGAATAATTTGTCTGCAAATAATGCAGACAAACTGTATCTAGCAAACAAATAGCATTCAGACCCCTCTAAATAATGATAATCCTTCCTCCCTTCTTCTCTACAGCAAAAATTGTCCGTTATTTAATGTGGCCAGCAGTGTGGAGAACTGGGGTTGTGTTAATGATGCCCTTCTCCTTGTTCTTGTCTACTGTATTTGATCCTGTAGTCAGCTATAAAATAATGTATGGAGTGACAAGGATGGTATCTTGATTGTATCCAGCTGTCTGGAACAAGTCAAGGGCAAAGCAGCCTTCCATGTAGCCAAGCACCCACTAAAGAATACCAGAAATATTAAAATTTAAGCCAGTTCCTGACAAAGGAAGCAGGTTGGTTAGATCCAAAGCCAGCTGTGAAAGTAGTTAGGTTATAGTCATATCTACTGAAGTTAACATCAGAAGTTTCATTTTAATCATGCTTGGGTTTAGTTAGAGTCAAAACCTTTTTAAATAGTCATTTGTGTTTCACGATAACAATTATTTTATTATTCCATTAGTGACCTTTTGCTCTGGGACATGGCTTCTCTGAATTGTAGGGTCCTTCCACAGCAAGCTTGTTCTTTTTTGTGCTTCTTCCTGGCAACTTTTTGTTCCAAGAATTTGGACTTAGAAGAATTTAAGTGATCTTTGCCCTACTGAAACTCTACCCTTCCAAAGCAGATGTGTTGCATTTGCTTTATGTGCAGGCCTGGTTAACAGCATGTCACATTTTTTTTTCTCTTCAGGTCTGGCGTGAGTTCCCTGACAGGTTGGTTGGATATCCAGGTCGCCTGCATCTTTGGGACCATGAGATGAACAAATGGAAATATGAATCAGAATGGACCAATGAAGTCTCAATGGTGCTCACTGGGGCAGCCTTTTATCACAAGGTGATATACAACTTGGACTGTACTAATGTACCATGTGTACATTAAAAAAGATCTATGTGTGTTTCTGTCATTGTTCCATCAGTTTTTGTGGTGCTATGATTATGTTCTTTAAGACAGTTGGAGAACTGATTGCAAACTTTCCCTAGACCTGTTCCAGTCGCTGTGAAAACCACAGATCTTTCTCTGCCAGTGAAATAAAATCATTACTTATGATTATTCATTACTCATTGTTATGAACCTAAAAACCTCCTGCCAGTTTGCATGACCAGAAATACATAGCAAGTTTTGCAGGGAATGTAGATTTGTAGCTGGCAGGTTCAGAAAAAACAAACAATTTCAATGAAATTTGTGTGGTTCCAGGAAAGGAATAATTGTGCAGTGTAACACCCAAAAATTATTTTCTATCTGCTGAAGTAGTTCTTGTCTGAGGGCACTATCACTTCACTGCCTGCCGTTCCATGATTGAAATATTTAGTCTTGCAGTTACTGAAAAATTATTTTCTTTCTCTCTCTCTTCTCTGCAGTATTTCAACTATCTTTACACCTATAAAATGCCTGGAGACATCAAGAACTGGGTGGATGCTCATATGAATTGCGAAGATATTGCCATGAATTTTCTAGTAGCAAATGTCACTGGCAAATCAGTCATTAAGGTGAGGCTTTTCTGCTGTTTATCTTTACAAAATTAAAAACCATGAGATGCATACTTAAATTTATTCAGTAGGCTCCAATATGTTACTTAATCCTCCTTTTCTCTCATTTTGCCCCAGTATGGTATCTTGGTCTCCTTCCATGATAGAAAAACCCTTCTGGTGAAATTTTTATGTTAACTGAGAACAGAGAATTGTTTTTTGCCAGTTGTTTCTGGTGGTTATTTTAGCCATCTAGATGAGCTATAAAGAAGATAATTTAAATGACAGCTGTACATATGTGTGTATATGTACATGCCCACATACATATATTTTAACTATTTGAGATCTCAAGAGGAAAGAAATTGCCAACTGTCCACAGCTCGCTCTGTTGTGGCCTGACAACAGCTGATTTATAGGAATGTTAATTGCAAGAACATTAATTGCAAGATCAGCTTTAAATGAACTTTTTATCCCTGAATTAATTTCCTGACATGTTTCGACACGTTTTCAGGTCTAGACATTCACTCCGTACATTCATTTCAAAGTGTGTCAACTTGGAATGAGATTTAGAGGCCACCAGGCATTACTTCAATTAGCAGGGTCCGTTCTCCCATCTGTCCATCATCATTTACTGCAACTGGTGGCTGCATTTCCTAGAAAAGTCTTTAGAAGATAAAGTGTGTGCTTTTGCTGAAAAAGTTTTTGAGCTGTATGAGGGCACAGCAGAGTAATTTGGCACCTCTGTACGATTCGGAGAGGCTTGCAGAGTTTGCCAGTCAGCTCTTAACTGGAGAGAGAAAAAGAGCTCCTGTTGGATTAACATTACGGTGAAGTATGGGAAGCTATATTTCATCGCTGTTATGGCTGCAAGAACAAATGGTGTTTATACAGGGACCTTGGCAGTGAGAAAACAGTCATTAAACAGGAATTAAGGAGCTTGTCATCACCACTTCTTTTCAGTTACAGAAGGAAAAAACCCTCCAAGCCGTTTTTATTGGGCCCCTGTGAATTTTGCAGTCAGCCAGGCCAGATGGAGCTGAATGGAGGAGCAGAGTGGCTTTTTTTGTACACCCCCTCTTTTTGAGACAGCTCAGCTTACACTGCAGGCATGCTCAGAAGTATTGCGCTGCTCTTTCTGCAAGGAGATTAATGTCCCTTCTGTTGATAGTTGATAATAACTGGCGTGCCTTTCTGCAGGTGACCCCACGAAAGAAGTTCAAATGTCCAGAATGCACAGCAATTGATGGGTTATCACTGGACCAGACACACATGGTAGAAAGGTGAGTGACCACTCTTTATTTCTCTGATTACCTTGTTCTGATCCCTAGAATCTTATCCTGTGTCTCATTAAATTAGGATCAAAAATTATAGTGTTTTTATAAATTATTAATTTTGAAAGAATGTTACATGGATTCGATCAGCGTAAGTCATTCCTGCAATGGGTGATGTGTCACTGAAAAGTAGACTACTACAAAAAAGGACTTTAGAAGGGTACAATTTTTAGCAGCTTTGCTGTAACGATTATAGGGCACATATATGAAGTTCAAGTTCTTGGTTGGCAGTACTGTCAGTAATACCACATTTCTGTTTGCTGTGGAATATCAACTGTAATAAGTATGATTTTTTTTTTAAACCAGACAATTCGTAGCTTACCAAAGAGCAGAAAGGACATAAATTATTAATAAAATTATTTGAAGTGATATTTGTACATTGTCTTCTCTTCAAGGACTGTAAAGCACATTGCTTACACTAGTGAAGGGCATTTGCTGCACAATTCCATGTTGCGTTTTTTGACAATGACAGCATTATTATACTTCTCTGAAAATTTACTTTTGAAATGAAGTATGCATTTGGAAAGGCAGTGAATGCTTAGAGTGAAATACTGAAAGTTTGTAAGTATGAGATTTGCATTCCCTGCTTTCCAGTAAAGGGCTTTCCAGCCTTGACCAAGACACTAAGCTTCTTTCTGCCTTGGCTTCTGACTGTGTGAAATTAGGGAAAGTTTCTTCATTTTGCAAAGCTATTCAATACCCATGTTTGAAATGGGCTATCTGACAATAAATGTACGCACTAGTTATTAGGGGGAATTAATCTGGGATTTAGGAGTGATAAAGGCTTCTCATTTTAGGCTTCTTGGGCTGTTGCATCTGTCCTGCAAACTTTGGGAAAAATTATTTGCAACCATAGAACTGATGGGGTAGATAAGCAGGGGGAAGAGGTCACCAGAAGAAATAGCTAGCTGGACTTAATAATCTTAAAGGTCTCTTCCGACATTGATGATTCTAAGATTCTAAGAGGAGACAAAAATAAAAAAATTTGACCTGCATTTAAAATCAGCCATTTCAGATTTCCATGGAGAGGTATAACGTGGTTATCTTACTAGTTAACATTTTAACAGTGAGCTTTTTTCTGTCCTTCTGTGCAGAGCTCAGAAAATTTGAAGTGTTGTATGGGCTTTAATAAGTGGTTTATAAAAAGGAGTATGCAACTCAGAAGTAAAACATACCCCATTAAGATGGTAAAAATTACTCTGCGGTAACAGAAAGGGGTGGGAAGTTCTGTAGGTCTTAAATGTTAGCTGAAAGGGAAGCACAAGAGATTCCCCCATATCTAACAGTTCTGACCTGGCTTACAGGATGCACTACCCGAAGCCAGTTAAGCTTTCCTATGGTCATAGCAGTAGTGCTACAACAACATGTCGGAATTTTAATTATGAACTAGGTTCTCATTAAGGTGAATGCTATAAAAACAGAAGATGAAAAATTGCTCTTTGCCTTGAAGTGCATTATGATGCTGGGTGAAGATCATGTTTCCCTGTCTATAGCAGTTCTTGTATCCTCAGAGTAAAATGTCATTGACAGTTTATTGAGAACTTGTTTAAACTGTTATTTTGCTTGTCTGTAATTTTGAAAAGTCGAGAATACTATGGGAAGTATTAGATTGACTGCAAATCCACATACTTTTATTTGCCCAGCCAAAGAAGTACATGCTGAGATAGATCTGAGTGTGGGAGAACCTGGAGACGTATACAGTTTAGGTATATTCAGATTTGATTTTGAAAATCCCTAATATGAAACTGAAACTGCATACTATAACTAATGCCTTCTTGCCCTGTCTTATCATCTACCTAAATATAAGGGAGTTATTTGAGAATCTGAAAGGGTTTATTTTTTTTTAATCTTCTAAGCTAGATATTCATTTAAAGTGGATAATAAATGGTAACAACTCCTAGAGCAAATTTTCCTAACTTAGCAGTAAGTAAGGCTCACTCTCTCACTCTCTCTTTCTTTCTATCCATCCATCCATCCATCCATCCATCCATCCATCCACTAACTATTTTCAGTGTCAAGAGAGAAGCTGAATGGAAAAAAATGCATGCATCAGGGAATCCTTGCCATTATAAAAGAATAACTTTGTACTGATAACTTTACAGTGTTGAGTATCAAGAACAATACCTGAGGTGTCAGGTAAAGAGCCATTATCAGCTTTACTTGCAGCTTTCCCAAATGCCTGACTCCTTGCTTTTTAGCATTGAGAAATAATACGCAGGTAGTCTGAGCTTATTACTTGCCTGGATATCCAGGGATCAACCTACTGTTTGTGAAACAAACAGTTTATCAGGCTTGTCACGTACATGCACAACATTTAGTGTTAGGTTTCTGGTTCAGAAATAGCAGAGAGATGCCCAGCAACTGCCTGGTGGTTTTGTAAATGGAAAAGGTTTGAGAAGTCAGTTGTGGAGATCTATCCAGGAAGGCTGTGTAACTAATTGATTTTGTTGGGCATTTTGACTCGTTCAGCAGAGACAAAGGAAGGTGGTACAGTTGAACTTTGTCTCTTATTAAGAAAGTTTATTCTTTTAGCAGTACACTGAATCATGGGAAAGCCAACTCTGCTATTCTCTTGATGTGTAATTTATTTGAGATAAATAGAAGACTTTAATCCCCAGGGCTATCGAACTCCATCATTAAAATACATTAACTGAAGAAAGCTTTGAACCAATTCCCTTCTTGCCCTAGGTTAGCCTTTACATCAGGTCACAGAAGAAACTGCAGGAACTGCATGATCCCTGTATTAACAGGTGTTTTAGTAGCAACAAGTTTACTGGCTTTAGCATCTTTGCACCTGGCTCTCAAAAATGGAGACCTCTGTAAAATGCAATCTAGAGGGCAACTGCCAGTACAGTAAATATAGCAAAGGGCTGAGCTGCTTCTGCAGCCACAATAACAGCAGTGTTTTATTTAGGACATGTACGTATTTGTCAGAGTCAAAATAGGAAACCATTTCCTTAAGAAGCAAACTGCCCAGGTCACAATTGGCCAAAGGTTGCAGGTACAGGGTTACTCTGCCAAAGTTAGTTGGATTATAGCACTGAGGAACCTGATTAAGAGAGACCTTAACAAGCACCAAGTTCATCCAGGGGTAATGGGGCTCTCAATTTCTGAGTTCACACAATCTTAATGTCTTATTGAGCTGAGCACAACTGCATGTTGTCAGCAAAGCAAGGAAAAAAATTCTTGGAAGCAAACATGCCTCTGTTACTTTGCGTTCACAAAACTATTGACACAACTAAGAGAAACACCTTCCCTCCATATTGAGAGGACATTACATTGTCTTGGCTACCTAGCTTTCAGCGTTTAATGTTCTAGATATCCTTTCTGTTTTATATTGTCCAAAAGTGGCAAGGACTTCAGAATTCAAGTGATTTAGTTCAGTGCTAGAGATGAAATTTTTGGAAAGAAGTGTCTTTCTTTCAAATCCATTTTGTGGCTTTTGCATGACATTTCTTTCCTTTAAAAAAGTCTGTTTCTGATCTTTGAATTTGATATTTATTTGTAGAGGGCTAACTTCTGCTTCAGCCAACGTGTTTAGAACATACTAATTTTTCATTTTTTAATTTTTGCCATTTCTTTAACAATGAAATGGTTTCTTGGTGGTTAAAGATGTTGTACTGGCAGGCTTAAATGGACTTGCCACCAAACTAAGTTCAGCTGTAGCAGGATTCCATCTTGATATTTTGTCATAAGACCTCACTTTTGATTTGGGAGTGTAACCACTGGAGGGAAGAGGTCAGTTTTGTCTGCTCTATCCATTTAGTTTTGTCTTTTGCTCTGAGGGTGCCACTTGTCTGGTTGTGACAATGGCTGGTCTGATGTGGACACCTGCCTACCAGGCAGTAGGCTGAGATAACTAATTCATTTCACACCAGCCACCAAGCAGCTGTTACATTACAATATCTTTCAGTTATTACTGGCAAAGGCAGGATTTGAACTAGTAGATGAAAAGTATTCTTGTATGCCAGAAACCAGCGAAGGCCAGCAGCTGTGCAAACTTCTCACATGCACATCTCCCAGTGCATCTACCTCCTTGCCTGTGAAGTTTGTGGGTGTAGTGCCATGAGGCTCTCCAGTACACATCATGGATTAGTTAACCACATTTCTTACAAGTAACAGATTATTTGAAAGTCTGACTTTATCTTAAAATCAGATGTTTAAGATATCTCACAGTGGGCATACTGTGGAAGCAACAGAAACTGTTTCATGTTCCTGGAGAAAACACTAAGTTCCTGCTATCTGCAGGAACTACTGCAACCTTTCAGTGCCTGAGGTCCAAATCTCATTCTCTTGATGGTTCACCTTGTTATTGCAGATATTGAACAGCTACCTGGGTCTTCACTTTAGTCCTCACTGGTGGCCTCTTTGCTTTTTCAGATCTGTGCTACACTGGAGCAGATAGTGCTTGTCACAGTTCTAGAGGTTGTGTCCCACTGTACCTGATTTTCTCTTACACTCTGAATTCCTTTTCTTTTGTTTGTGGTCTCAATGATTTGAATCTGAAGATAGAAAGGTATGAGGTAGGATGAAGTACAAGAGGATGGGAAGGTAGCAGAAAGTGAAGTGTCTGCATTTACCTGTATAAATATTTTATTCAAGTATCACTTCATATGAAGTGGTTTTCTGACACTTTTCTCAGGGCAGAAAACGTTCTGAATTATGACCATTATAGCTTGAAACAGCTATGTGGTTGAGGAAATAATTTTGAAAACTGCTTTTGCTGTTGCATCTACTTCAAAAGAGTATTTGGGGCAGTTTTGAGCAGTCCCCATTACAGAACTGTCACACTCAGTTGGTGTGATTGACCAGGTCCTGATGAGGAAAATTATCCTGGAGCCGTAGTGACCCCCTAACCCTTCGAAGGGGTCGGGAGAGGGTGCAGTGGTTGGAGAGTGAGAGATCTGCTCTGCGACCGCCTGCAGCACATCAGTCCCTGGAGCTGAGTCCAAGTGCTCACTTCTTTTGTTTTCCCTTTTCAAAGTCAAGAGAAATGTCACCTGTTTTCTTGTAGCTCTCTGTTATATGTAGGGAGCTGTTGTCATGATTCTTGGTATCTGAATTCCTTAAAAGCTGTTTTATGTAGCAGGCAGCTGATGTTAGCTGAGCACTGGCTGAGGTTAGATGAGCCAGGTTTTCTCTGCCTTGCTTCCACAGGTACAGCGCCCTTCAGTGAAAGAGTTAAAGGAGCAGTGTAACAGTTCAACATCTGTTTGCTTGTTTTTTGAAGAACATGGCTGTTCCTTTCCACATTACTGACACCTGAGATTATTAGAACTGAAAGAGTCATCAGTGGTCCAGTTTTTTTGTGCTAATGTGATGTCTTATTGCCCAATATATCTTTATTTAGACAAGGAAAATAAACTAGTTAGTTTGTTTCATTTTATAGTTTTAATTCAGCTTCACCTTTAAGTCACAGTACAATCAGCTCTGCCTATTCTCTGAGGTATGTTTATTTCTTTGTGGGAAAAGATAGAGCTTCTGAAGAAGCCTGAAAAAAGACAGACTTTTTCTTTTTTAGATCTCTGTTTTCACAAAGCCTTGGTTTTTGCAAAACTTTTGTTATAAACGAAATTGACCCAACAGTGGCCCTTTAAGAGACATGTTGCCAGTTAATCTGTTCTGGTTTACAGCATGTACATTGCTTTAAGAATGACTGGAATTCTAGGGGGAGGGAGAAGGGAAGCTTTGACCTCCATGTGCACATGTGCTGCTGCCAGCATCCCCTTGCTCGTCTCTGTGATTAAATGGATAAATCAAAGAACACCAGCTTCTTTTCTGTTCTCTCTGCAGTGAGGCTCTCTTTTTATTTATTAGTAGCCAGCACAGCTGAAATACTTCCAAGTGCAAGAGGGAAGGTTTCTACCAGTTATTTTGGTGTGGGAGTTGGTAGCCAGCCCAATTGTTGGAGTTCGTAATTATACTGCTTTTCTTTTCACCAGATCTGAATGCATCAATAAGTTTGCCTCTGTCTTTGGGACCATGCCTCTCAAAGTGGTGGAGCATCGTGCTGACCCCGTCCTGTACAAAGATGACTTTCCTGAGAAACTGAAGAGCTTTCCCAATATCGGCAGCTTGTAAAAAGTGAGACAAACCTCAGGGAGGAAAATGACAGCTGAAAAGGTGCTATGAGGAATATAAGGCCCTGAAGACAAAACTTGCTAGAGAGTGGATTGCATCTGAGGGAGATGGGAATTAATGTTGTTGTCTTCCTTTCACACTGCACAAAGTTGTAATTGAAATCAGAACAACTGCTGCTCTGTTGCTCGTAGAGAATTGAATCTATTTGCGAGTTCTCCAAAAAATGTCAAACACACACTTTTGTCCAAAGGAGGCTATGCACCTGGAAGAATAAAACAGAATCTTGCTCTCTGTGGTCTGACTGGCATGACTGACCTCTGCTATAAAATGTGCTGCAGGCTCTATGGTTAGTGAGCATCCATCCATTCAAAGCAACTATCTGCAATGTAGAGCTGTTCTCTTTTGGAAGGAGTTTATTTTCTGTGTGGCTGGTGAGCCTCTGTCTTGAGCTTTAACTGTTGTCTTAAGTAACTGTATAACAAATATTTTCTTCTGTAATATGAGACAAATGTTTATTTTTTTACAACCTCACAAAAATCTGTCTGTTTTCACCTAGTTTAAAGAGCAAAGCATTTTGTGTTACTTAAATTATTTTGATGGAAATGGAGACACAGCAGCTGAGAGGACACTCTTCTTCAAAGCAGAGGCCTGCAGGACAGAACTGCAATTGCTGCACTTCCTGTGTAAATCTCAGGTTTTCTGCTGCACTCATGCAAAAGACTGTGACTCTATATTAGAACTAGTTTTATTATACAGAAAATTATTTGTCTTTAATCTTGTATTTTTTATTTTCATTATCAAACCAGCAATCAGGTTACAGGTTTACACTGTAGCCATCCATGGGGATGAGGTATGGAATAAGTTTTTCATGTCTGAATCCTCTTCAGCAAGCAGCGTACTAATTCGTACACCTATATTTGAAGACATTCCCAGTTCCAGCTTCAATGTACAGACACATGTATGTGTAAGACACTGTTAGCACACACTTACAAACTCCTGTAAGTTACCATTGTGGAAAAACTATTGTGTCTTTGCTTGTAAATTAAGGAAACCATTGCCACAGGCTGAAACTTACAGCTTAGGAAATCTTTTGGAGAAGATTTACATTTCTTAGGAGCATTTGAATTGTTTCTCCATACTGAAATGAACCTGAATGAGAAAACTAAATGCAACAAAATTAGAAGTAAAGTTGCCTGGCCTGTTAATCTTGCCCTTCAGTATTAATGAGGGTCCTAAGTTGGGCTGAGAAAGCAATCTCTTTTCTAGCTCCACTGATAAAACGTTCATTACTAGAAAAGTGTGATTTCACTGTCTTTTGAAACCTCTGTTGCTGCTGGTTACAGGCACATCTTACTTGATGGGCTGTTTTTCTATTAGAGTGCAAGCAACCTTACTCCTCAGATTTGCCAAACCCCAAACAATAGGACAAGTGTTAGACATCATGGTTCACCCCCTCTCCTAAGCTGGATACGCAGCAATGACAGAAACCAAATGAAAGTCAGGCTAGAAACAGGAAACATCTGCTCCTATTTGTCTCACCCCCACTAAGACTTATCTTATTGCCCAATGCAGTGGATGTGCTGTGAATGAAAATCATATTGGAACAATAGCTTTGAGGGGATGCTTCACTTCATAACCTCCCTGGGATGTGCCTGTAAACTGTATCATCTGACTCTCTGGGAGTGTTTAATTACTAGTAAATGTTTTTGCTGCACTCTTTGTTTCATTCCTGAGTTGCTGTGGGAGCTAAAAGGATAGCTGTTGCAGTGACAACTGCTGTCTGCACAGTGGCTATCACAAGAGAGAGGAAGGTTTGTTACTTATTTCTCCTTTGCAGCCTTTCAGGTTTATTTAACATGAACCTTCTTATTGAATCTTCCTGTTGATTTATTGCTGGTGCTTGGGCATCAGGAGATGCCAGCATATTTCCCTTAAGGCTTTAAAAGGGTAGCTGTGACAGTGCAGTAGCCACTTCAGTTTTAGCTGTCCTTTTGGAGCTAATCTCAGCTTGGCAAGCCCTAGCAGTTTCACTAAGTTCTAACACTTTCCTTACAGAGTTGAGGAGCTGCTGTGATTCCTTGATTCTTTCTCAGTAAGCCAGTAAAAAGTTTGTTTTGCACAGAGTCTTAAAAGACAGTGAGGGTTTGAAATAGGTGATTGAATATTTTCAGATGTAGACAGCCAAACCAGCCCTGCTAAACTGAGCTATAATCTCCAGTCAGTAAAAAGGTAACAGGTTCTTGTGTCTGCATCCAGGAGCATTTGAGTAGTTTCCCCTTACACAAAATGTCCAGTGACCCCTAACAATCATGTTTTATCCTTTGGCTTTTTACAGTTGCTTTTATAGGGCTAGCTCATTTACAGCCCCATTTGTCTCTGTTTATTGCCATGGAGAAAATTGGGCAATTGACCATAAAGAAAAACTGTAAAATTGCCTATTTACTTGCTCTCTGCATTTATTATTGTAATGTTCTTGATGCAAATTCTGTAAAGGTAAGATGTAATTGTATGTCTAATTTGGAATGAGATTTTTGTCAATCTTTAAATTAAGAAAATTTTTAACTTTTCATTGTATATATGATATCCAAAAAAGCTGAATAATTGTATATTAAAAATTAAATCACATGAGTGTTTATTGTATTTCACTTCTGGAGTGGCACAAGGAAACATGAATTAACTCAGAAGGGAGAATTTCAGTGACAAGCTCTTTTACTACGTAAGTCTGTGTGAAACTTGAATATCCACAATGCACTTCGAAAAGATCTGTCAATATTTTGTCTTTCCCATAGCTGGAGTTTAATGGTTCTCTTGAAAACAGAAGTTTGATCTACAGAAATTCATCCCAGTCACCTTGTGGGGAGAATAGCTGTTACTCTTATTTTCTGCCAAGATTTGACAATAGCATTTATCTTGGAGAAATACGGAACAGATTTTTTTTTTTTTGCAAAGAGATACAGCAGTTGTTAAACAACTGTGTTTTTGAGAAGAGATCTTTGGCTGAGTCACTGAGATTGTGGAATCAATGTGGTGGCAGCTTTTTGTTTCCAGAAGCGCTGCAGCACAGTCCCTGTGGATCATGCTGCAGAAGGGCAGTGTGTGCATGGCACACCTTGCTGCTTGTGCGTAGCAAGGGGGATGTGCTGCAGGGGCTGCTGTGCCAGTCGTGGGGAGCCCTAAGGATGAATTTTTAGCATCACCAACTCTTCCTATAATGCATGAGTTTTTCCTTCCTCACAGCTCCACTGTCTTATTACAAGATATGAAAATTCAGGCCCTAGTGTTCCGAATGACTCTGTCCTTCCACTTCTAGCTCCTGCCCTGGAACCTCCTGCCATCCATCGTGCTTCCAATGGTCTGGTTCAAATATGCTTTACTCTAGCAACAAGTATATTCCTCTTAATTATCCATTCAAGGGCCTTTTAAACTCAAGGACCTTGGAGACACAGATGTCAAAATAATGGTGAGGTGGGATTTAAGTGACGTACATTTTGCTTTTAGGCTGTATTGGTGAGTGTTGAGCATTCTAGAAAGATGCTATACTGAGACACATGAAAATGGATTTAGATGGGCAATTTTAATTTTAAGTATACCTCCAAGATTTGATATGAATGCCCTCCATAACGAATGTCTGATTCCTTGGGTACTTCTCACAGGTAGAGGATCTTTTGATCAGGAAAGATCTCAGAAAGGTTAATGGGTACTGCAAAAATCTGTCCAACCCTCTTACATGGAAGCTGCTCTCACAACCAAAGCATGATACATGGAGAAAAACTAAAATCGATGGTGCTGTTGAGAAAATGGGATCAAACAGAGTGAGTATGAATTTTAAAATTTTTCTCTTTGAAGATTTGCATATTTAAACTTTACTATGACTGCTACAAAACATGTTCTTTTGTGAACTAAAATGTAAACTAGGTGTAGTTCTTGTAGTCGTGGACAGTCTCGTCTATGTATATGAATCACAAAAAAAATTCTGTAAACTTATGTTTGATTAAATCTATGCTAGAAAATGAGCAATTTTCCAATTCCAATTGGTTCAGTTGCCAACTGAAGAGCTGAGCAGAGCAAATTGTGGCAAGTATTCCACTTACACTGCCTTTTCATTTCAATTTTTAGGCTAAAAATAATAATTTCTGTCAAAACCTACCAGAAAATACCAAACACAGTACTTTGTATCTGGATCTGCAAGTTATCCCATGAGCAGGTGGTCACTTCAAGCCTTTTGTTAACATTAGCATGTGACAGAGATAGCACTTGCCTAGCAGAAAATTCAGGTAGAACACTTTTGCTTTACTATTGAGTCATAGGTCCTAAAGTTGTATCTCATACTGTTGGGAGTGCCTGTAGGACTGTGTAAGTTCTTTTTATGATGCCTGCCACTGCTGTATCTAAGTGCAAGAAACTGAGTTTCATGGTTCTCCTGTGTGGGTAAGTTCAATCTCTTACTTGTAGCTGCAGATAAGGAAACAGAGAGAGGCGGTTGGATACCCTTTGGAGATGTATGGGTAAAAACAAGATCGAACACCAGTATCCCAAGCCTGGGTTTAGCAGAACAGCTACACTTTTGTCTGAATTGTTGTTTGTTTGGAGTTTGGGGTTCCTCACTACAAGGTAGAAGACTGTTAACACTGACTTTAAGAATCAGCAGGCTTCAGTGGGCCCTGGCATGAAGCCATTTAGAGACATTCCTGGTGCACTCTGTGTAATTTCAGCCTGATGGAAATGGCTGTAATGTAGTCCCACCTCTGCTGATCTTCAGGATTCCCCTGTCTGCAGCTTCTTGTGGTTGCTTTGAAAGTGAGTTATGTTTCCCATTAAAGGATAACAGGGACAATTGAGGCAATTATGCGGACTGGCTTGGAGCTAGCAGCACGAAGGGAGTTTTCCGACTGAAAACAGTGCTGCTCAAAGGTTCTTCCTGCAAGGTTGCCTGTTTGCTGTCTTCATTTGTCTGGAAAAGGATCCAGTAATTGTCCTTCAAATTTCCTTCAGTCATGCTAAATGCCTGTTTACTTGCATAAACAGGAAGTGTTCCTGCTCCAGACAAGCATTGACAACCCTGTAGTGACCGTGGACAGAGATCAGTGGAACTTGGTTATGATTTTGTTAGGTCTATAAACTTGTATCAGTGCTCGGCACCAGAATCTATGCAGGGGGGATGTTGGGACAAAGGAAATACTAGCCTAATTATTAAGTCTCATCTGTTAGATTTTTAACCTAAATTTCAGTTGAGGGGGGCTGGATAAAGGTCAAAGCTGAACCATTTGACCAATGAAGTTGTAAAAAACTTGAGATATGCAGAACCACATGAGGTTGTCCGTGTGTCATTATGAGGTGTGGTTTCTGTTACATCCTGTGCTTTTAAGGATGAGGCTTATCTCTTCTAGCTCCTCCCCTCCATTCTGAGCAGTGATGGGAACCTGTAAAACTAAAAGGTTGGGACTGACTGATCCAATTATGGATATCCAGCTGCCCAGTGTGAATATCTTGTGCTCATCCAGGAGATAAGCCCATAATGCCTTGGAAAGATACCTGAGCTTTTCAAGCCACATGTTCCCTCCCATGTGTCCATGTGTATGTGTGCCATACACTCAAGAAAATCACTATTTCCCACCTGCTTGCCTGGCTGTTTGTAAACTTACAGGTCCTTCTTTTGTGAAACTTTTCTTTGAAGGCGAGGGCCAGGTCTCAGCTGGGTCCTGAGCACAGTTAGTGCCGGGCGCCTTCAGCTGAGGACTGATGGGAACAGTAACTGCTTTGCCACACTTCATACAAACAGGGAGGAGAAAAGGTTTGAAAGAGAAAGGACCGTAAAATGAGATCCAGGAATTCAGTAAGGCTACAGCAAAAGGAGCAGATTGCTAACTCAGAGCATCTGTCTTTGCCCTGTGAGTAAGTTACGAACTGCAAAGCAAGAGAAAGTGGAAGATCCTTTCACAAATAATAAACACTTGTTTGTCTCAGATTAAATGCAACACCTTTACATGTGCACTCCAGCTGGCCATAAGTAGATGCACCTTGCATGGCTGTTACCTTCCTTGCCAATGAGAAGATTATTGAACATCCATCTGCTTAAAGGTTAATAACCTGCTTTTAAAAAGAGGAAGAAAAAAAGGCAAATCTGTTTAGTTTACAGGAATAAAAAATTGTTTTTTATTTAAACTGCCTGAACTTTGCCCTGCCTCAAAGTCATATTCTCCAGCAGAGGAAGAATGTGTTAACCTAGGAGCTGTAGCCACATCTCCCAGAGAGAAATTTTTCCATGTGTTTTAAATAACTCCTGTAACTCCACTAAGAAAAAGCAGCTTCAAGAAGAAAATGCACATTTCTAATCTGGGTTCTACCACTATCTCGTTTATAGAGAGACTTTTTAGTTCTTTGGCATCATTTAGGCCAGGAGCAATTTCTGATGTAAACCCATACAAGCAGGATGTTACTGAAACTGGCTTTAGGCTCTCAACACTCTGAACTCTGCCAACATCTGGAGAATCTGGCTTTGAGTGCTTGGGGAGGGAAGGAATTTTTCTCCTGCAAGTGAGAGGAATGGATAAGCTTGCAACAGGACCTGCATTATCCATTTCTTTGTGAGACAGAAAATAGCCAAGCACCATCTGAAGCAAGCTGATGCTCCCAGAGAACTGATGGAAAGGCTGGAGGGGCTCTGTGGGTCTTGGTGGGTTGCTGGCAGTTGCTGGGCACTTTCTCAGCTTTACCTGAACAAGAAAGGCCCTTTCCAGTCCTCCCAGCATCTGGATACAGGGACTTGAGCTCTTACTGGTCCCAGTGCTGCTGGGTCTGTGCAGTCCGAAGGAAACAGGTTTGCAGCTGCATTCATTGATGGAGTGCAAGCAACAGAAAGGGCCCTCACAGAACTCAGATTTCCCCACAGTGGGACAAGAGCTGTGCCCTGTGAACTGGTGGGGCCCAGACAAACCCTTCCCTTTGTGCGGGGACAAGTAAAACCCAGAGGGCTCAGTCTACCCCACAACCCACTGAGCAGCTTCTGGCCGCAGGCAGGCACCTCTGCTCTGGGTGCAGAGCCACAGAGAAGGAGAGGGTGGGTGAGGCTTGGATGCCTCTGCTAAAGTGGAGCTAGGAGGGGAGGGTGTGTGATGGCCTGTGGGAATATGGGAAACACTGCCAGCCCCAGGTGTCTTCTCCTAGGGCTTCAAGAGACCTTGTGCTTGGTGCCCCCAGCATGACTGAGCTGTGTAAAAGGGGTGGTGCCACAGCATGGGGAGCTGAGTGTCCCCAGTTCTGTGGCCTCTTGTTGCCAAGTCAACTTCTCCCTATGTCAGCTGTGATTACTGGCTCGTTAAGGACTGCTGGAGAAGGGCTGGGAGACCTGCAGGAGCCCTGAGAGGCCTAAGCTCTGCTGGAAGCGGCAGCTCCAGAGCGGTGAGCAAAGACCATGCTGCTCTGTGCCCTGTGGCCAGGGTGCCTGTAGCAATCCTCTCTGTGCCCTGAGGGCTATTACAAGCCTCAGGCTGAGTGGATTCTACATGGACAAAAGGAGAGATGCCCTTTCCTCTGTGCAGCAGTCCTGGTTTAATGCAGAATTATCCTCAGGCAGGAGAAGGGGAAGGATGGCAGCAAGCACCCTGCCAGGGAGCAGAGAAGAAAGAGGGACAGGGTCCACGCGGTCGGGGGGTTTTATGCCCCTGGGGAGAGGGGGAAGCTGGGAA